>PVKB01001428.1:0-420103 GCA_004027205.1 Ctenodactylus gundi
TGCAGGGGTGCAGGGAGCAGGGGTGCAGGCAGCAGGGGTGCAGGGGCAGGTGGAGGGAGGGTTTCCCAGACTCCAGAGTCAGGAGAGGCAGCTCAGCGGGGAGCAGTTTCTGGGGCTGCAAATGAAGCTGCAGTCAGCTAGGCTCCAGGGTCAGCAGCCAGCAAAGTGGTGGCCCCCAGCCCTCACTGTTTGTTTCTGCTGGCATGCGGAGAACTACTTGGGGCCTGGTGGCCATGCCAAGCTCTGGGTGGCCCCTCCTGGCTTTCTAGGGTGGGCCCCTACGCCCACTGCTCCACACTGGGTCCAGAGTGATGGGGGAACCAGCCAGTCTGTCTTGCCCTCTGCCCTGTTGTCTAGGTTTCCCCAGAACCAGCAGAGCCAATGGCTCTAGGGGACAAAGCCATAGGCAGCATCTGCCTGTAGGTTATACCAGTTCAGACCAGAGCACTGAGGACTGTGGCTGCCCCAGCTACCTTTTGGAAGTATGTTTCCTGTGTGGCAGTATGCAGAGCATAGTGGACCCAATCCCTGTACCCTCTGGGGACAAGAGCCCAGTCCCCCAGGGGCTGTGGGAGGGGAGGAAGCTGGAGGCTGGGGAGGGAGGTGGCTAGGCAGTGGTGGGCACAGTAGGAGTGCAACGGTGGTGGGGGTGGGGGAGGGTGAGTGGACACAGCAGGGGGGAAGGGGGGTCCCCAGCAGAGCTGCAAGCAAAGGAGGCTGATACCTGGTAGGACTTGTGGTCTTCAGTCCACATCCCGGGGATCTCGGGTTCAGCCAGTGTCTCTTCTTCCGCACTGGTGGCCCCAGGGAAGGACTGTATGGACTCGCTGGAGAAGGCTGCCTGCAGTGCCGGGGACCTGCCGTGGGCCTTGCTGTCCTGCGGGGCAGGGGGCTGCAGTAAGACATGCTGGTGACCGAGATGGAGAAGGTGCAGGCAGCAGGAGGGAGGTGGGCCGTGCAGGGCCCGCTGTCTCTGACTCCTCTGTTCCTTACACGGTGATGAGGAATGAACACACTTAAAACAGAGCATGCTTGGCAGGGCCTGGCAGGGCAGGCTGTAACCCCAGCACTCTGGCAGGCTGAAGCAGGAGGAGCCCACGCTCGAGCCCAGCATGGGAAAGCTAAGTAACTCACTGAGCTCTGTCTCAAAATCAGAAAGATGAAAATGAGTAGGAGACATAGTTCGGTGTGAAGGTCCTGGGTTGGATTCCTAGTACCACAAAAAATTAATCAAAAATCCTATACGTATATATAAGATATGGTCATTTCTATACATCACTAAATGCCATATAGGGGCTCAGCAGAGCTCCCACTGTCGCAGGAGCCACTCTGGCTGGCGGCAGGCATTCAGATTTTCCATTGGTCCAGGTCTAGCCAGGCCTCAGTTGACCTGGTGGGTAGTATGATGGGTCCCTAGGACAGGTCTGGGGTCAGGCCATGGCTCTGCAGGACCTGAAACTGGCACCAGGGTGAACTGGACCCTTTCTCCTGGGACATGTCTTCTGGGCAAATGATGTCAGCTGCAGATCCTGGGACCTGCTTCCAAGACTAAAGAAGGCAGCAGGAGAAAGTCAGGGAGGCTGATCTGCTGGGGGACAGCAGGGCCCTGGGATGACACAGCCTGGACACCTGGAGAGGGCAGAGGCTCTGCCCAATATCCCTAACCAACAGCTTGGGGGACAAACAAGATCTCTGGATGTGCTGAGCACCATGAAGAGACCACAGGGGCCAAAGGGGAGGTCGCAGCTGAGGCTCCACACTGGCCTTAGGAAGGGCTGGCACCCCTGCCCCAACCCCAGGCAGGAGACTGGGATAGCCTCCTGTGAGAGTAGCTGTCTACACCGGCTATGGCACCGGCAGCCTGGGTGTGAGTGAGTGAGAAAGGAAAGCCACTGACTTTAGAGATATTCCAGACACTTGGCAGCGGTGACAGCCACTGGCAGGCTGAGAGCCTGGAACTGCAGACACACGGGGCTCACCCTAATCTTGCAGCTACAGGTAGAGATGGTGTCCTGGTTTGGATCTGGAGCGTTCCCCAAAAGCCTCATGTTCCAGTGGATGCTGTATAGGTTTGGGAGGTGGGCCTGACTGGAAGAGGCGGGTGTTTGGGTTTGACCTGGAGGGGCCTGTGCCGGTTCTGCTTTCTGCCCAGTCTCTCTGCACCACCATGCTGTGAGGATCTCTGCCGCTGGAGCTCTGGCCCTGGTCCTGCCCCATGTGCTTCCACCATTTTCCAGCCACCCACCTGTGAACTGACTGAGACCTTCTGAAACTATAAGCTTAAATAAAATTTTCCTTCCTAAGTTGCAGATGTTGGGTATTGAATCTCAGCGACCAAAATGTAACGACAGGTGGCCTTGTGGTCTCCAAGGCTGCTGTGTCTCTGGTGATCTCCCAACTGCAAGGGGTGAGTGACCTCGTCCTGAGCACAGTAACAAACTGCTTACCAGCAGGAGCCCAGTGTCCGCAGGGGCCAGCTGGCTCTCACAGAAGTTGGAGACATAGCTCCATGTCTTGTCCCTGAGCCTCTGCCGGGTCACGGCTTTGTGGGGCTGTTGCAACTGCTTCCTGTGTTTCTCCTCCTTAGCCACTTCTTTCAAAATCCGATCCACAATCTCCTGCTTCCGTGCTCCCTGCAACTCTTCAAAGGCCCTGTGGGGGCTCCTCTTCAGACAAGGCACCCTGGAACCCCAGAGACCAGCCCACCCTTCTTGGCCCCTTTCTGGGATTGCAGGCCCAGCCCCTGTGGCTGAGAGTATACTGTTACGACTTGAGCAAGCCTGGAACCCATAGGGAAAAGGAAGGACAGAAGCTGGGGAGGCTGCTGGGCTGGGGACTTGGGGCTCCTGCTCAGCGCCCCCTGCCCTGCCCTGCCTGCTTCCCCCAAGTCCTGCCTAGTTCCTCCTGCCCTACTCCTCTGCCTGACTGGCCCAGACCTGCTCTGTCCCGTTTCCCCTGCCTTGGCTCTCAGGAACTGCCCCACTTTAGGGGTTCCAGCTGAAGCACACAAGGGGCCAGGAGGGTGTGGGGTGTGTGTGTGTGTCACACCCAAGGCGAGCCCAAGCAGTGACTGCTGGGTAGGGAGCTGGTCAGAGGTAACCAGGATGAGGTGGCTTCAGGACGGGGCCCCAAGAGGCTGGTGCAGGGACCCCAAGCACTGTGCACTGGATTTGGGGGACTGAGGGCACAGAACTGGATGCCAGGGCAGGGCAGTGTGGAAGGGACCACTTGCAGGCAGCTGAGCAGGAGGGGCCGGAGTGAAGGAGGCCCTGCCCATGGAGAGGGCGGACGGACGGGAGTGCCTTGGGTGCAAAGGGCATCTCCAAGGGGAGTAGGGTATGCCAGGGCCTCTGTCCACCAGACTCCACAGCTCTTTGGTGAGCTGGCAGGAGTAGGGGAGGTCAGCAGGTCCAGCCAAGGCCATTGGCTGTGGGCCTGCGGGTGGCCCGGGCAGGACCCACTTTGCTCCCCGTGAGGGTAGAGTGCCCTGCTGTCCCTGCGTGGTGCCAGACGCCTGGGCAGGTGCTCTGGGGCCGCGTCCTGGGCCTCACCGCTGCTGGGCCCGTAGCTCCTGGTTCCGGCGCTGGTGGAAGAGGTGGCGGAAGGCGTCGCCCCCCTGGGCGAGCACGGCCTGCTGCTCAGCCTGCGCGCTGCGCTCAGCCTGCTTCGCCTGGCTGCGGCTCCACGCGCCCAGCCTCTGCAGTGTTTCCTGCAGACAAGCGACTCAAAGCTATGGCCTTTCCCAGGCCTGCTGCTTGCACACACACATGTACATGCTCACACACACACACTGCCTGTTCGCATGGGCATCCTTGCACCCACACTGACACCCACGGGCAGTGCACAACCACCCACCATGTCGTGTGCTCCCCCATCTGCCTCAGTACAGGCCAGGCCGACTGCGGGGGCAGCTGCGGTCTGGGACACGCTTGGCTCTGAGAGGGGCAGCGCCTACCCGGTTGGCAGCGATGCTGCTCTTCAGTGCCAGCACAGCATCCATGCGCCGCCTGAGCTGTTTGCGGGACTCCAGCTCCTCCTGCTGCTGGCGCTTCCGGAGGCTGCGGGAAGCCAGGCTGGTTATGTCGCTGTGGTCCTGGGGACCAAGCCCAGGCCCCTCCCACTGAGCTGCATCCTCAACCTATGATTCAGTTTAGTTTTTGAGAAAGGGAATGACTAAGTTGCTAAATTGCCCACGTTGGACTCGAACTTGGAATCCTTCTGTCTCAGCTTCCCAGAGTGCTGGGATCAAAGGCTTGTGCCACCAGGACCAAGTGGAAAGTTTTTTGTTTGTTTGTTTGTTTGTTTGTTTGTTTTGAGACAGGGTGTTGCTGTGTAGTTCAGGCTGGTCCTGAACCTACTGCCAGGGATTACAGATGACACAGGCAGAGCAGACAGTGCTCTCCCCAAGGCCTGGTCCCAAGGAGGCGCGCAGGGCGTGATCCCTCACCTGAGGTACATTGGACCTTGTAGTCCTTTCCCGCAAATAAATAGCAGCTCTAACAGAAACCACAGATATCCTGGGATTTGCTGATTGGTGACTTGACAATGAAATGAGGGATTTCAAAACCAAAACAAGGACCCCCCATGCCCAGGTTCCCCAAGAGTGGCCCGAGAGCAGACCCACCGTCCCAGCGAGGCTTTGAGGAACTTCACCGCCACCCTGTGGTTCTTCTGGGCATCTTCCACCAGCTTCTGGTGCCGGAGTCCCAGCTCCTGCTGCATGTACAAAGACTTCCTGTGGAGACACACATGGCATGAAGCGATACCCGCTCACTACACCAGCGTCTCTTGTGCCAGCTCCCCCAGGCTGGGCATGAGGCCCACAAGAGACATGGACACTACATGAGGTGTTCCAGGGGGCGCCAAAGGGGGTCTGCTCTAGTGAGGGGGCCTGTGGTGGGACCAGCGGAGTCAGTGCTGTAGGGAGACCACAGACATGGTGGGAGAACGAGAGAGAAGGCAGGACGTGGGCACGACCCCCACCAGCAGCAGCAGTCCTGGGGACTGGGGGTGCCCAGGGGCCCCTGGCTGGGTCAAGGGATGGAGGGAGGTGTACAAGGAGGCATGGGAAGCCATATGAGTGGGGCAGTAGCTGAGAAGGAGACATGAGCACGGTGTGAGAACTGACGCCAGCCCTCCAAGGAGCAGTGGGCCATGGGCAGGAACAAACAACAGCCTCCTGGGAGCGGGTCGATACTTGAAAGGAGGTGTGGGGGTTTCAGGGCACTGGCTTTGGGGCTGTGGCCCGGGAGGTGTTGGGTACCTGGCAGAGGCTGGTGGGGAAGGGGTAGACACAGAAGGTGCTGTGGCTACTTGGCCCTGGGAAGCCCTGGTGACCATGGTTGAGAAGCTGATGGGAGCTGGCCGGGCTACAGGGCTCAGCCAGGTGTCACCTACCGGAGCCTGTGCAGCTGGCTCCTTGTGGCCTTTCTTGAGGCTGCCTGCTCCCTGCCCAGCTGCTGGGCTGCACGGGCCCGCATGCACCATTCCTGGGCCTCTGCCTCCTCACGGCTGCACTGCTGGACACTCTCGAACTGCCCCTTCTGGACGTCCAGGTGCCACATGGTTTGCCTAGGAAATAGGAGGTAAGGGCTGGGAGCTGGGCCAGCCTCCTCAGAGTAGCCCTCCTAGGGCCAGGCAGGTTGGCACCAGGGCCTGACCACTCACCAGCCTCCCCCAGGGACCTGCCCAGCCCAGCATCCCTGGGAAACTGACCTCCCACCCATCTCCAACCCCGAGAAAAGTCCCTATTACACCACATCTTGAATCATGCTCCCCCTGTGCCCCAGGATGGGGTCAGCTAGCCACAGCAGGCGCTGCTGGCCAGGTAAGAGTATCGGGACGACGGCTGGGACCGTCTCTGCAGGTGGGAGGGCCCTGAAGCCATTCAGGGAGACCCATGAGTTTTCAGAGGTGAAGGTGACTGGGGTGGGCACAGAGCATAGTGGCTGCCAACTGGCCACTGGCCAGATGACAAGGAACCAGCCTGACTTTTGTCCTCGACTGTGTGTTTGCAGCCTTGTGGTGGCTATGGTGCCCACACACCCAGGGCTCCTGGCACAGCTTCGGAGGTCCCAGCCCATCCAGCTGCAGGGACCCTGGGACAGTGGAGACTATCGATAGTTCTTCCCAGGAAGCAGGATCTGTTCTTAGGGGAAGTCCTGGCCAGGTAAGAGTCCCTGACCCCCCAGGTACCTGCCCAAACAGGTACCATGAAGTCCCATGGCATGGCAGGGGCACTGGGCAGTGGGCCTTGGCCTCGTTTCCCACAGAAATGCAAAAGCCCCGACTAGCTGAGGTGGTCTTAATTGCGTTAAGACAATTTCTTTCTGTTCCTATTTTGTTAAAAAGATTTCCTTTTTTTTTTAAAAAAAAATTAAATCATGATTAGGAGGAGTCAAGCCCAGTTCTTGGGCCTAATGTAAGACCTACTACTGTGGCCTCTGTACTAGGTGTTGCAGTACTAGGGATTGAACCTAGGGCCTCTGCCCTGACCTACGTCCCTAGCCCGTCTGTATATTTGTTCCTTCCTTCCTTCCTTCCTTCCTTCCTTCCTTCCTTCCTTCCTTCCTTTTTCTACCCTCTCTCCTGAGTCTCCCTAAGCTCCTCTATTTCCCAGGCTGGACTGGAGCTGTCAACTTCCTGCTCCACCCCCAGGGTGTTGGGATTACAGGGGTGCACCACCGTGCCTGAGCTACGGCCCCCTGAATGAAGTCAGCTCCGCATCTTTAAGAGAAATGACTGGATGCTGGGTTGTGGTACCCATGTGGCTTCTCTCCTATAATGCCATCATGCTAACAAGTGCGAACACTTGGCACAGGGGCTTATGTGTGTAACACGTGACCAGACTCAATGTTTACGTCTTGCTTAGGAGCTCCCACCTATTTCCTACGCAGGGCTGGATTATGCTTTTCCTTCCATCCTGGCCTCTTACTTGCAGCCACTAAGGGAGACCGGGCTGCTGTATTCTTTGTTGAGTAGTTCTACAAATTCAATCCTAGACAGGCCCCGTGGCGCGCACCTGCACCCAGCCCTCAGGACAGCTTGGAGATGAGCACCACTGGTGGGAACATGAATTCTAAGGTTGCATGACTTGAGGGAAGATGCCCGGTGGTGGCATCTAGGCCAGCTTTGAGGTGTGCATGTGCTGACCCGTTGTAGGCTCTAGAGAAGATTGGGCCAAGCGGCCAGAACACCAAGAGCTCATGGGGCCAGGCAGAGGAAGGGATCCTTTATATGCAGAGGCCTGGCCAAGCATGGCAGATACGCCTTCCTTAGTAGCCCCAAAGTCCTCTAAGCCGCCCTGGCAGTCCCTGTGCCAGGATATGGCGGGAGGCTCCACCTTTGGAAGGGTCCCGGTGCCCACCATGGCATTTCCTCAGCCTGGAGTGGAGGCTGGCAGGCAGGAGGGGCTTTGGCAGCTAGTTGATCTTGGGGTCCCTAGGTCCAAGCAGATGGGACCCCCAGAGCCCCTTTTGCCTCGACCACCAGTGTGCCCAGTGGACCAGGTAGCAGGGGAAGGAGTCAGAGCAGATGCTGTGAAGGGTGGAGGAGGGGCCTGAGCTAGGACGCAGGAGAGCTGCAGCCCTGAGACCCCTGACTCTAGCTCAGGGAATCACATTCAGCCTCTAGAGAGGATGGTCTGCATTGTGCTGGGCACCGTCAGGAGCTGGTCCTGCCAAGAGAGCAGGGCACAGCCAGAAAGGCACAGCCCAGCAGCCCCTATGGTGACAAGCGTCTGTGTGACCCCGGATGTGGGTGGAGCTGTGCCTGCCGTTGTCTGCCATGTCCTCGGCTCTGTGTGAATTCCAGCCTAGGAATGCAATGGCCCTGTGCCCTGGCCACCCCTGCTGCTGTCACACCCATAGGGGACCAGGCAGGCAAGGCCCTCACCTGCTCTGCTGGATGTCTATGTCCAAATGCCTGCCCACTGCCCCCTGTGTTGGGAGTGCTGGTGCTCAGCTTGGACTCCCGTAGACACTGTCACGCAGGCTCTGTCACCACATGGACCAGCCAGAGGCTCTGGTGTAGACCCAGATGAACAGCAGGGCATGTGGGTAGCAGCCCTAGCTCCTGCAATTTCTGGGCCATTGTGGGAGACGGGTCTCATTACAGATGCTGCTGCTCAGGGCCCTGGCCCTGCAGTTATTCCTGGAGAAGATTTTTAAACATGCATGGCTGCCAATCACATTGTGTGGACTGCTGCCAGGCAGAGCTTTGGTGGTCACTCAGACTCTGAGTCACTAAAGGATACCTTGATCGGGAAGATGCCCTGACACACAGACCAGGGTATCTTGGGCAGGGACACTGGCCAGCTTCGTCCCCCACCTCTCAATCCAAGCATATGACTCATGGACTTGCCCCTTGCAGCCTTGCCTGGCCCAGCGGCCATGGGGACTCGAAGCCCTGTCGGGCCCCTTTCTCCTGTGCCTTGGTGGAGACAGTCCCTTCTCTGGATACAGAACTCCCGTGTCTGCCCTCTGCAGCCTGTCATCCACAGTCCTCACGGATTTACAGGGTACTTGCCTTGCACACGTGTCTCTTAGAAAGGACACTGCTCCATGGAGAGATGATCAGGGTGCAAGACCTGTGGCCCTGGTCACCACAGCCACCAACGCTCAGGCAGGTGGTCTGTGAGGCCGAGGTGCACTGCTGCCTCTGGTCTCTGACAGACCCTGAGGTGTTGCTGCCAAGGTGGCGTGGCAGCTGGTCTCAGTTTCCCATTTCACATCACACACCAGAGGAGTCACATAAGTAGCCTGGGAAGAGCCCGTGCAGGGCAGAGAGCCTGCCCCAGCCTGGGCACTGTGGGAGCAGATCTCCCTGCCGCCCTGCTCCTCTGCTGCCTCTCATGGCTCCCTGCTGAGGGGCACTGGGTTGGGACCACCCAGAAGGTCGCTTCTAGGCTCCAGGCCCTGGAAGCAATAGACCACAGTGCCAGCAGCTTTGGGCTCTTGGTTCGGGGGACCGAGACATGCAGCAGTGGAGAGTTGGTACATCATAGTGACAGGAAGAGGACGCCTGTGCCAGGCGAAATGCCAACCTACTGGGAAGGGTGACTTCCCCTGTGGCCACACCACATTCATTGCCTGAGTCAGAAGCTGTGAGTAGGACTAAGGACACAAAGTTCAAGACCAGCCCAGGACCCCCCTGGTCCTGCCTGGAAACCTGACCGATGTGACCTTTGCCCAACCCAGCACACGGGATCTCTGCCCAAGCTGAGCTCCACGACCTCCCTTCCCATTTCTAGCCCAGGAGAGCCCCAAAGGCACCAGGAGGGGCAGCTGCCTCACCTGCTCGGGTAAGCGGGGCTGAGGGTCTCGAAGCACTGTGGCGCCACACAGCCCACGGGAACTACCAGCAGCAGGGACAGAGAGGGCAAAACTGATGGTGCAATTTACACAAAGGTCAGCAGACATGCAGGAACTGGGAACGCTTGCACACGCACAGGTCCCTCCCTCCGCTCCAATACG
This sequence comes from Ctenodactylus gundi, assembly GCA_004027205.1. Taxonomy (NCBI): domain Eukaryota; kingdom Metazoa; phylum Chordata; class Mammalia; order Rodentia; family Ctenodactylidae; genus Ctenodactylus; species Ctenodactylus gundi. Next base: position 9,474 of record PVKB01001428.1, read on the forward strand.
CAGGGCCTTACTCCTTCTCTCTCTCTCTCTCTCTCTCTCTCTCTCTGTGTGTGTGTGTGTGTGTGTGTGTGTATGTGTGTCTTTCTTTCTTGTTGCAGGTTGTGAAGAGAAGGCTTCATTGGGGAACTTACAGAAGGGGATGGGAAGAAAAAGGGTAAAGCTTCTGCTGGCCAGAAGGGACTGGGAAATGTGGGTTGTCCCTGTGGCTGGCTGTCCAGCTGTTTTTTCTTTTTCTTTTGAGACATGGTCTCTCTCCGTAGGCTGGTCCTTGGCCTTGGACTCAGGACATTCTGCCTGCCTCAGCCTCCAAGCACTGGGATTACAGGCATGCGCCACCATACCAGTTTTATGTGGTGCCCGGGCCTTGCTCTTTCTTGCAAGGCAAGCACTTTAACCACTGGGCCATTCCTCCAGCTTTTTTTTTTTTTTTTTTTTTTTTTTTGTACTGGGAACCAAGTCCAGCATCTTCACACAGCTATATCTGCATATCCACAGTCTATTTTTACTTTTGAGACAGGGTCTTCAAACTTTCTAAGTTGCCGAGACTGGGTCAGACCTTGCAGTCTCCTGATTCAGCCTTGTCAGTGCTGGGGTGACAGGCAGCATGGACCAACATGCTTTGCTGTTTCTGTGTAGTGCTAATGTACAAACCAGGGCCCTGAGCCAGCCAGGCAACTTCTCTAACTGCTGCACAGCACTCCCATCCCTAACCTTCGATTTCTAAGCAGCTTCTTCCTTGCACAGACAGGGACTACAGAGACCCTCTTAACAACCCAGGATGTGAGACCCCTTTCAAAAACTCTAAGTTGAAATGTAGGCTTTCTGTTTTACAGAATGAAGTTCTTGCTGTGAGATCATGTGTCTGCCTGTTCTCTGCATCCCTCAGCCTAAGCTGTGTAATTATCTGGGAGCTGAACTTCGTGACAATTGCCTTCTTCCCAGACAGCTGTGCAATCCCACCCTACCTTGTGGAATTTGCTTAATGTCTGCCTGCCCTTAATCCCGGAGATTGATAAAGTTGCATGCTGCCTGTTAACTTTGACTACTACCCCAGCTGCCTGCTCTGTGATGCTCGTTAAGCACGGTAACCGCTTTGTCCTGCTCTGTGTAGCCGTCCACTGCCCTACTGCTGCAGCCCTTCCTTCGGCCCTTCTTCCTTGTCCCCTCATCCGCTGGACAGGGACAGGAGCCGGAGCGCATCCTCTGCTTGGAGCTGTGTGCCCCCACCCCACGGGACCCCCAGTAGTCTCTGAGAAGAGCTCTGGCTTCTAGAAGCCTTGAGTACTTCACAACGTCTTTGGTGCCTTTTTCCTGAATGCCACCGGGCACCTCGCCTCAGGCTGCTGAGGACTGGTATCGTGCCACCTCCTGTGCCCCTGCGTCCTGTCTCTGCTTACTTACTCATTCTTCTTCAGCTGGGCTGTGATCTTTGACTGTAACTCTCGCTCATCCTCCAGCTCTGTGCACAGGCGCCTGGATATGGCCTGCAGACGGCCCACAGCTGCCCTGGGCACAGGCAAAGGGGACAGGACAGGTTCTGGGTCAGCGTAGGGGAAGGTCACGGGAGCCCGTTGACCAGAAGGCCAGAAAGGTAGCAGCTGCAGGAGGTTCCCTTATACTCGCTTCGCCTGGGGCCCTAGCCAAGGCCCCAGGAGCAACAGGCCTCACCTAGGAAGGCACTGGCACACCCTGAAATGTCCCTGTGCCCACTGGTCTAAGGTACTCTGAATCCCACTTGGTCCCTGTCCACTGGAGCTGTGGGTCTTGAGGTATGACACCCACCTCAGCACCCATTAAGGTCTCCAATGTCATGGCTTCCCAGGGGATGGGGTTGGGGGAGATGCCCTACAGGTAAAGAGTTAGGGCAGAAGGAGCCTGAGGGACACAGACAGAGAACCTATCAAGTGGACACTGTGAATCGGGCCAGAAAGTGGATTCCAAGCAGCTGGCTGAGCCAGCGGTCACCTGTGGACACTGGGACACTGCATCCCACAGAATCAGACAGCTTTAAAATCTCACAAGGAGATGAATCTCTCCCAGTGGCCAGGTTGGAGCTGCTCCTACCCAGTTGTGTGGGTTGGGTCCCAGCTGCTCCACCCTGGGACCCAGTCTCATGTCTCTAGGCCAGTTCTGTTGTCTTTTCCCATCCTGGAATGGAGCTGGCTGCTCCCAGACTCCTCTGCACACAGTAGGTGCTTAACACCTATCCTTTTTCAGTACTGGAATGGAGCCCAGGGCTTTCACACTGAGCTACATCCCTAGCCTGTTTTTTTTTTTTTTTTTTTTTTTTTGAGACAAGGTCTCCCTAAGTTACAAAGTTGATCAGGCAGGGCTTGAACTTGGGATATTCCTGTATCAGCCACCAAGAGTACGAGGATAACAGGTGTGTGCCACAGCCACCACCTGTCTCTGGGAGCCAGTGGACCTTGGCAGGCAGGTGGCACCCTAAGGGGAGGGTCACGGTGGGACCCCACCCCGGGCCCTGGGGACAACCTACTTGTTCCCAGCCTCGCTCTCCTCGGCGATCTCGACAGCCAAGCTCTCTTGCTGTTGGCTGAGGACAGCCATCCGCTGGCGGCAGGTACCCAGCTCCTCTCTGAGGCAAAAATTGGGATGGTAGTCCCTTGGAGGGGACAGTGGGGCATAGCAGGGTCCAGGGCAGCTGTTCTTCCTTCCAGGGGTCTCTAACTACCAAACAACACAAGCAGGGGCTGGTCCATCTGTCTGGAAAACCTCATAGGACCAGCTCTGCGGCCTCCACCCAAAGGTGGCACCACAGCGGCCGAGGCCCTGTGGCTTCGGGATGGAGCGGGCACTGAGGGCATTGTGGCTCCTTACTAGCTCCCCAGGACACAGGCCAAGCAGGCTGTGGGCCTGGACAAAATGTTTGTGCCCAGTGTGTGAATATAGCCTTGATTAAGAGGAAAAAAAATAAGCTAGACCAGGTGGCACAGGCCTGTAAGCTCAAGTGGTCTGGAAGGCTGAGGTAGGAGGATCAAAAGTTTGATCCCAGCCCAAGCAAACCAGTGATTTAGCAAGGCCCTGTCTGAAAATAAAATATGAAGCGTGGGGGTACAGTTCAGTGGGTAGAGCATTTGCCTAGGAAAAATGAGGCCCTGGGTTCCAACCCCCAGCTGGGCACATGGTGCACGCCTGTGATTCCAGCACTCGGGAGGCTGAGGCAAAAGGACTGCTGTGAGTGTGAGGCCAGCCTGCTCTTCACAGTGAATTCAGGGTCAGCATGGACTATACAGTGAGACCCTGTTGCAAAGGAAGGCGGGGGGGGTGTTGGCATGATGCCCTGCAAAAAGGCCAGGCCCTGGGCTCAATCCATAGTACCAAGAAAACAACCAAGAAACAAAAAAACCAACCAAAATCAAAACAAAAACCCCACAGTACAAATTGTAAAACCCAAAGCATGAGCATTAAAGGCCACAGGGAAGCAGCATGCCAGGGTCCCCAGGACAACGTGGGGGAAACGCTGGTGCCCTGGAGGCATGCTGTGGGGGGGGGGGGAACATGCGGATGCAGCGTGGAGATGGAGGGGACCCTGACAGCAGGGGGAAGGGTCCTGAGGGCCATGCTTGGCCACTTGATGCCTCGTCTACAGGAGGCGAGGAATAGTGACCTGAGCCCTATGTGGGGACAGCTTCCTACTAGTCTAGGACTTTTGTACACAGCTGAGATCTTCCTTCCGTGATGTTGGGGGACCAGGCTCACCACGGCCGCACAGACCAGGCTGGGGACCCAAGAGAATACCCATGTGAACTGGTACCAGGGCGGCCCAGGAACAGCAAGGTCCACGGACAGGACACCAGGTGCCCCTGTAGGAGCCACACAGTCCCCAGGGCCTGGGGAACCCGAGAACAGCTTTGGTTCTCAGAAAGTCTGACGGAACTTGGGAACTGGCAGGAAAAGGGGGCTTAGGTCCCCACCGTTACCACCTGGTGGGCCAGGTGTTTGGGACTGTGTCAGGAGAGGTTGTGCCGGGGACAGGACCCTCCCTGAGGAGATTGGACTCTCTGTGGGAGGATGGCACCCTCTACAGGGAGTGAGAGTCCTAGGGTTGGGGTGGGATCCTCCCAGGGGCTTCCAGGAACCCCACCCAGCGCGGCTCACCTCATCTTCTGAAGGAAGGTGTCCATGTCCTCAAGCTCCTGGTCCAGGAGGCCCACGTGCTGCCGCAGGTGACAAGCCTGGGCTCTGTCCGTGGCTGCTGTCCCCTCAGTCTTTTCGTTCTCCATGCCTTCCTCCTTTTCAGAGCTTGAAACAAAGAAGACCACGGCTGCCGTCTAAGTGCAGAGCAGGATCCACCTTATGTTGGTCTACACCTGCTGCCCCACACCACAAAATTACCACGGGAGTACAGAGACAGCAGTGGGCTCCATCCTTGTGGGAAGGCTATCTGCCATGCTCTCTGCCGTCTCTAACTGGCTTTTTACTAGAAATAAAGACAGGAAGTGTTTTTTTTTAAAGCATCAAATAAACATCAGGTCACATATTCTAGTCTGAATACTGGGGAAAATCCTGACAGCTCAAACAAGATGGACAAAAATTATCAGTGAAATGTGGCACAGGGAACCTGGGTTTCCGAAGATGATTAAAGAAGTCTGCATACTAGTGTCTCCTCCCTGTCCCAGCACACAGCCAGCCTGCCACCTTACCTAAGCCTTAACTCTCACTGCCAGCCTTACTTTCCTAAATCTAGACCTAACAGCAGTCCTAAATCTTACCCTAGTCCTAACGCTAACTGCTAGTCTTACCTTCTAACCCTAACCCTCAACCTAACACCAGCCCTAATGCTAGCCTTTGCCCGAGCTCTAACCCTAACCTTAACCTTAGCTCTAGACCTGACCCTGACCCTGGACCTTCCCCTTTCTCTTTCCCTTCCCTCTTGTGTACACTGTGGGTTCTGGGGCCACGTGAGGACACAGCTCTCCTTTACTGAACCAACACTATCTTATAATAGTTTATGATTGGTATTGTAAATGAACAAATACTAAAATATCTCTAGCTTTAATGTTTATTTTTGTGTGTGCCAGGGAATAAACTCAGGGGCTTCGCACTGAGCTCGAGCTACATTCTGATCACTTTTTATTTTCATTTTGAGACAGAACCTTCCTAAGTTGCTAAGTAGCCCAGGCTGGGCTCTAACTTCAATCGTGCTGTGTCAGCTTCCCCCCCGCCCCTGCGCTAGGATGACAGGCAGGTACACTCTGATGCCTGGCAAGCTTCACTTCTGAACATAGTAAATGAGGAAAGACACAACCAACATACACTTGGGTCTGCAGAAATGTTAGGGATGTGCAGTGATTAGCGGAAAAAATATGAATTATTGCCCTGGATAATCACCATGGACTTCCAGCCAAACACAGCAACTTAACTAGACTCGTAAAACGACTGAAAAGGCATTTATAAAGGCTGCACACCGGCCCACCCCCCCACCCCCCAGGGCTGGACAGAGAGGACAGGGAGTAAGGGGGCCACATGGGCTTGGGAACAGCTCAGGGCCACAGACTGAGGTTCCAGGTTGGAATGCTGCCTGGGCCCGGCACGAGAGCCAAGTCAAGGATGTCTCATAATGAGTTCAGATCATCAGAAAATTTTAAAAAGAAAATCTAAAAGCTTCCAGAAAAAAAGAAAATTAGGTCATATTGAAAAGGTTAGGATAAAAATAGTATCCAACTTGTCAACTAGAGGGTTACGGCCTGCCAGGCTCACGCCCCAGCCACCATCTCCCCTCCTTCCAACTAGAGACACGAGCCCCGTCCTGGGAGACAGTAGGGATTTGGTGGGCAGAGTCCTGTAGCAAAGAGAAACAGAGCCACTCGAGGTGCACGGCGACACATGCGCAGGAGACATGTGTGACCGTCTGCCGCCGGGACACAGCCCCCGGGCTCCTCCCCGAGGGGCAGGCAGGCAGCTTCGGCCAGGCGGGGACATCAACACCAGCTGAAAAGGAAACTGTTGCACTATTACAGAGATCAGCAAGATCACAGATTCAAAACGGCAACATGCTTGGACTCTGGCGGTGCCAGGAATAAATAATGCCTCATTAAAAAGGCATTAGGAAAACGGGACGATAAGCTACCGACTAGGGAAAATACTTGTAGCACAGAGTTCTGGCAAAGGTCACATATCCAGAATATGTAAATATCTCATAAATATGAACAATATAAAGCTCAAAATTTCTTGTGTATTACTGGCGATTAAGCCGGAGGCTTCACACCGAGCTGTATTTCCAATCCTTTTTATTTTTGATCTTGAGACAAGGCTTTGCTATATGGCCCAGGGTGGGCTCAGATTTGAGATTCTGCCTCAGCTTCCCAGAGCAATAGGGTGACAGGCTGCCCGTACCACCAGGCCCAGAGGAAGTAACTTCTCCAATTGGATTAAACACACACACACACACGCACGCGCGCGCACACACACACACACACACACACACGCGCACACCCCAGAAACCAAGAAAAAGCCAAATTCTCTACTATTTAGAAGAGACAGTGAAGCGTGTGCATCCAGATCTTGGTATTTTAAGACTGAAAGAAACACACTGTGCAGAATCTATAAATAGGGAACTGGCAGTTATGCAGATACAGACGAGCTCTCAGGCAGGCGCAGGAATGGCAGCAAAAGGGCCTCTCCTCACCGAGGGCTTGTCCTCACCCAGAGCGCGTCCCTGCGGAGCTCAGGCCTGCCAGCTCACGGGTGTGTTGCACAGCCATCCCCCCCCCCCCCAACAGAAGCAGGAGGCTAGAGTGTTTACTCCACCTGTGCCACACCACAGAGGGAAACCAGAGAGCCAAATCAGTGTAGAGTTAAAAAAAGAAAGAAAAAATGCAGCATTCCATAAAGTGGGCAGAGGGCATACATGAGAAGTAAATTTCAGCGGGGCCCCATCTCCCTGCTGGGCCTGAAGCGGGCGTGTGAAGGGTCATCCTCTCCCCACACCCCTGCAGTAGTTGCCCACCAGGGCTCAGTGTGGGGCCACCCAGTGCTCACCAAGGAGAAGCAGCTAAGAGAAATAAGATCTTTGTGCGCAATGGAACGCTACTCATCCTTGAAAACAAAGAAAATAACTACCACTGTGAGAAGGTGGGAAGGTGGATTCGGACAGTGTCATGCCAAATGAGACACACACCACCAGGTCTCATAAACACGCGGGAGCCGAAACGCCCGGCCTCGGAGTGGACCCGGGAGTGGTGGCTACCGAGGATGGGTGGAATGGGAGAACGGTGGGTGAAGGACACAAAATCTCCGACAGGATGCATTTCTTGGTTCACTTGCGTGCGAGATGAGTCCACTTACATTTTTAAGCTGTCAAGAGAATAAATTTCAAATATTCCCATCACAAAAAGTGCTAAGCATGTGAGGTGAAGGTTATGTTAACTGACTTAATTAAATTACCCCACATTATATTCACAAATGAAAACTTTAATTAATTATTATACATCATGCCCACAAATAACAACGACACTTTGTACCCCATATATGTGGACAATCACAAATGGTCAGTTCCATTTAAAAAGCCCACACTAAGCATCACACTTAATCACGACCACTAAAAGCATTTCTTTAGCTGGACCTGGCAGCACCTGCCTCGGGAAGCTGAGGTAGGAGGGCTCCAAGTTTGAGCCCAGTCTGGACAATTCAGCAATTCAACCTCCAGATAAACAATAAAAAGAGCGGGTGATGTAGCTCAGTGTGAAGATCCTGGATTCGATCCCCAGTATCGTAAGGAAAGGAGGGGGCAGGAGAAAAGCAAAGCATTCCTTAAACTCGAGAACAAGGAGTTGGGAGTGCAGCTCTGCAAGAGGGCACTTGTCTGGCACCCGCACAGCCCTGTGCTTGAGCCCCAGCGCTGGAAGAGAAAGAAAGGAAAAAAGAGAGGCCTAAAGCCACTTCTGGTGTTTGCAAGCCCCCTCCTCCACAACAATCAAACAACAGGACTAAAAGGGCAGCCTGGCCTGGGAGCACAGGCCGGTGTCTTAGTTACTTTCTCGTTGCTGTGACTCTATACCTGACATCCACAAATTTAGGGCAGGAAAGGTTTCTTTTAGCTCACAAGGTCACAGTCCATTCAGGGGCGGCCGGCAGCCATGGAAGTACATAGAAGAGGCAGAGGTGGAGGCAGCTTCTCACAACATCACAGACAGGAAGCCAGGTCAAGGCAAATCCAACTTACATGCCTGTAATCCACCCCTCTAGACTAGGCCCCAATCCCCCAACAGCAGATGAGTCCATACACAATCTACAACAACCAAATATACGAGGCTTTTTGGGGGACATTCCAGATTCAAACCACGATAGCCTGTCAACCCAGCACTCTGGGAGGCTGGGGCAGAAACATCACAAGGTCGAGCCTAACTGTAGTGACTTTGTGAGATCCTGTCTCAAAATCAAAAATAAAAACTGGGGGCTGGAGAAATGGCTCAGTGGTTAAAGCACTTGCCTAGCAAGCACTAAGTCAAGTGCTAAGTACCCAAGTTCGATTCTCTAGCATCACATAAGCTGGGCATGGTGACACATGCCTGTAATCCCAGCACTTGGGAGGCCGAGACAGGAGGATTGCTGTGGGTCTAAGGCCAGCCTGGGCTCTATAGTGAGCTCAGGACCAGCCTGGGCTATAGAGCAAGACCCTGCCTCAAAAAATAAATCAATAAAATAAATATAAAATAAAAATAAAAACTGGCTGAGGATACAGCTTAGTGAAAAGGCCCTGGGCTTGGTCCTTAGTACTGTGCACACACACACACACACACACACACACACACACACACGCACACACGTGCACACATACTCATGCACGCACACACTGGTTATTTTTTCAGATACGTTGATACATGAAGAAAATTAACAAATACACAGATAAATTATGAAAATCACTGAGACAACATTGAAACATTGCTAGTTATGACTTCAACCATGAAAATCAAAAGTCTTCCTCTGCATCGGAGCCAAAGCTCCTGGGAGCACACACAGCCCTGACAGCCAGCACCACAGTTGCCTGGGCCCCGGCACTGGCCGCTGGCATTGCTCTAAGGGTGACCTACATAAAAATGAATGCAACCAATGACCCAGTTTTTTTGGCAAACAAATGTCTCAGGGAAGGAGGAAGGGGAAGAGCGGTACATTCACTGGGCCTCGGGACAGGAGTCAGTGCGGCCTATCAAGCAGAAGACTGCAACTTCCCCAGCTACTTCCGGACCACTGCACGCCTGGCATCGGATCTTAGCAGGCAGTTCCCACGAGGGTGTGGGAGCTGGTCATGGTACTGAGACTCTGCCCAGGGCAAGTCTCCATCTGTTACTGGTGTGTCCTGGCAGGAAGCGGGCAGGGAACTGACAAGACAGGGTCACCTGTTCCTCAAGGGGTCCCATTTTCCTTCTCCTTACTTTCCTGAAGTGTTCCACAATGAAAGTTTGAAAAAAGAAGAAATCTAAATAAATATATAAACAAATGCAATGTTGCCAAGATGACATTTGTTTCCAAATCGCTCAGGAAATTCATAACCCTCTATTAAGAGAGAGAGATTAAGAGAAATTGACAGGAAGATTGAGATCGAGAGAGAGAGAGAGAAAGCTTGTTTGGCATATTTAAAAATTAATATGGAAAAAGCCAGATGTGGTGATGCAGGCCCGTAGTGCCAGCACTGAGAAGCTGAGGCAGAAGAACCTCAAATTCCAGCCAGGGCAACCTAGAGCGATCCTATTTCAAAATTAAAAAGTAGCCTGAAGATGTAGCTCAGGGTGAAGCCCTGGGCTCACTCACCAGCACCATGAAATAAACCAGGTTAGCGTCTGTCATTTGAAAAAAAAAAAAAAAAAGGCAGTTGTTACCAAAGCCACCATGAGCAACATCATCACGCGACATCAGCCCCAGGACACCTCTCCAGCCTGCACTTCGATGCCAGGGCACGTGTGGAGCAGCAGGAGGGCCACACACCAGTGAAAGTCAGGACCCGGCTCTGGAAGCACTGGGCATTCTCTAGCGAAGTTGAAAACAGCAGCACCCTCCCGCTCCTCACAGCATCTGTGACAAGCGGCCACCATGCAGGGGCCAAAGACAGCACGGAATCTTGTCGTCGCAGTTCTGGAGGCCCGCTGCTTGAAGGAGCTTCCCTGGGCTGTGCCAAGGAGCCAGCAGGTGTGTGGGACTTGCCTGAGGTGACAGGAGCCATTTGTACCCACTGCAGCTGCCCTGGGCCTGTCGACCCTGACTCCAAAGATGTGACCGGCTCTTCTGGTTTGTTTATTTAGCTTGTACCACTGGGGGCACTGAGCCCAGGGCCTTTGAGACAGGGACTCACTAAGGTGCCGAGTTGCCCAAGCTGGCCTCAACTTGCCATCCTCCCACCTCAGCTGCCCAAGAATGTTGGGATCGCAGGCCTGCGCCACTGTGCCCTGGCTTCAGGCTTATCTTTAATTGGGTAGGATGCAGCCAGGGTGAAGTTGCTGTGTCCTAACCTGAAGTGCACCTGTCTTGAGGCACACAGCGCAGACGCAGCTGCTGCTCCCGCTCATCCAGGGCCAGGGGCCGACCCCCTGCCTCGGTATCCTGGGAACAGTCCTCACATACTGGGGGCAGAAGGCTAGCAGGACCTTTCCTCTGACACCCGGGAGAGTCACATCTCGGCTTCCGGCTCCTGGAGCCACCCTGCCTCTCCAGCGCTGGGCCCGTCCCTACTGCCAAAGCGCCATCTCGGGTCTCCCTTCTCTCTCCTGCCTCTCCCTTCCACGGCACCCTCCTCACCTCCAGACTGCTGACCGGCCACCAGAAGGCCACGTGCTCTCTGGACTCCTCTGGGCCACAGGGCTTTGCACAGTGGGCTGGACTCAGGTGCTCAGAACTTAGGCCCTTCCGGTTACCCTCCTGCCCTCCGGGCTCTGTCTCAGGGCACTGGCCCTTGGGGCCATTCTGTGGGAACCCCCACATGCTCGCTGTTCCACGGAGCACCACCAGTATGACCTGACCCTCTCGGCTGGCTGCCTGAAGGTGGAGCCAGGGCCCAGGCCACACTGTCCTAAAGGACACCGGGAAGGAACTGCTGAAGCCCCTCTCCCAGCTCCAGGTAGCCCCCCCCCCCCCCCCCCGACCTGTGCGGTCACTTTCCCTGTATGAGTGTGTGGTATGGGAGATCAAGTCCAGGGCCTTCCCACTGAGCTACATCCCAGACCCCCTGTTTAAAATTTTTTTAATTAAGCAGTCTCCGTAAGTTGCTATGTTGCCTGGGCTGAGCTCAAACTTGAGATCCTCCTGCCTCAGCCTCCCAGAGTGCTGGGAGGACAAGCAGGTGCCCCCATGCCTGGCTCTACCGCAGAGCCTTATGTGACATTCTTTCCACGCACATGTCGGTGTTCGAAACTGTCTCATGAGGACACAAGTCATATGACACTACCGGCCCACTCTATGCCAATAGCGCCTCATGAGGACATTCTGAGGGAACAGAGTTCATCCCGTGACATACACAGGTATGAGGAGACACACGCCCTCGAGGGGCAGCTGTGGCTGGCATGGTGGTGGCCTGGAGGCAGCCCACAGAGGCCCTGCCCCCTCGGCCCTCCCTCCCTCGATGGGGCAGAGGTGCAGGCTCTGTGATAGCCAGGTGGGTCACAGCCGGCTAGCGAGGGTGTTGTTCCACTCAGAGCTGGACGTCAGCCTTGCCCAGGGAGAGGTCGCCCTGTGGGGTGGCCCAGGGCAGGGTCTGAACCCAGAGCGTGAGCAGGAGCCCACTGCAGTGTCACCCAGACCTCACAGACCTCACCCAGAGGTGATACAAAGCTTACCCAGATAAAACCGTTACATAAGAAATGTCACCTCCCTGTGGAGATCCTGGCAGGTGCCACCTGACCACGTCACCAAGGCAGATGTCACCAGGAATGTGACAGGTTGACTGTGCCGGCCACCTGACAGAACAGGACGAGCACACCACAGCGTTGCGGCTTTCTACACAGCTATGGTCCTCCAACCTGAAGGGGTCAGGGCTGCAAAAGACCAGGAGGGGCAGAGGACTGCCCTAAGAGGGCAGAGGAGCCCAGGCCTGTAACCCCAACAAGGGGAGGCTGGGGCAGGAGGGTCACCAAGAAAGAGAGAGAGGACAGGGAGGGCCAAGTGTGGTCCCAGACTTGTTCCCGTTCCTGCGGGGACTCCAGGGGCCAGCTGGCAGAGGACCAGGTGTGGTAGCACCCACGTGGCTGGCGGGGCTCCGGTGGCCGTGGGCCATGCCAGCGAGTCCTTGTCCTAGGGAAGGTCCCTGGCCTGGGCCTGTCCCGCAGGGCATTGCTCTGTGTGTGGGCCTGAAAATTTTAAATAAATCGGAGGGCTGTCTCCTCACAAATGCTCGGGGTTTGCAGGCAGGGACGGACGCGCAGAGGAGTGGGGACCGCGGGAGCCCCGGGAGGAGGAGGTGCGGGTGCCCGGCAATGCTGGGGTGCCCCTTGCAGACCCCAGGCCCCTGTGGGCGTGGAAGGGGCTGGGGGCGCTGACAAGGAGATGTCCTCCAGGGGAGCAGAGCAGCCAGGCCTCGCTGCGCCGGGGGGCGGGGCGGGGGGCTCCGGGTGGCCAGGGAGGGGCTCCGGGTGGCCCGGGGGGGCTCTGGGTGACCAGGGAGGGGCTCCGGGTGGCCCGGGGGGCTCCGGGTGGCCCCGGGTGGCCAGGGAGGGGCTCCGGGTGGCCCAGGGGGCTCCGGGTGACCCGGGGGGCTCCGGGTGGCCAGGGTGGGGCTCCGGGTGGCCAAGGAGGAGCTCCGGATGGCCCGGGGGGCTCTGGGTGACCAGGGAGGGGCTCCGGGTGGCCCGGGGGGCTCCGGGTGACCCGGGGGGCTCCGGGTGGCCAGGGAGGGGCTCCGGGTGGCCCGGGGGGCTCCGGGTGACCCGGGGGGCTCCGGGTGGCCAGGGAGGGGCTCCGGGTGGCCCGGGGGGCTCCGGGTGGCCAGGGAGGGGCTCCGGGTGGCCCGGGGGGCTCCGGTGGCCACCCTGCCCCTCCGCCCGCCCGGCGGAGCCTCCCGGCCTGCTCCGTCGCGGCGGGGCCGGCGTGCGGCCCGTCCCCCCACCCCGCCTCCCCGCCCGGTCCCCGTCGGACCCGCCGCACCCACCTCGGGCTCCAGTCAGACGGCGACCGCAGGTCCCGGCTCCCCCGGGCTCGGCCGCGGCGGCGGCGTCCGGCGAAGCGCGCGCGTCTCCACAGCAACGGCCCGGGCGCGCATGCGCAAGCCCGCGCAGCTCTGCGGCAGCCCGGGCGCCGGGCGCAGGGCCAGGGCGCGGCCGGCTGGGACCCGAGCACGCGCCGCGGCCGGCCCACGTCCCGCGGGAAGGGGCCCGGCTGCGGTGGCGCCCTGCCTGGCTCGCTGCGGGCCCTGGTACCAGAGCAAAAGAGTATATAAATAAACAAATGAGTCACCCCCCACCCCGAAAAAAGGACAAGACGTCACCTAGTGACCTAAGGGGGCCGCAGTCATGGGCCTTGCGCCCAGCACCGCGGGAGGCTGAGGCAGGAGGGTCACAAGTTCGAGCAAATCAGCCAAACCCTGACTCGAAGTGAGAAATAATTAAAACGGGCTGGGGCTGTAGCCCAGCGTGAAGGCCCCTGCTGGCCCGTGGCTGGCCCAGCACACACGTGCAGGACGGGTAACAAGGCCCCCAGACGACGCAGGACGCACAGACTCCTCCAAGCGTACCCGTCCTCGTTTGCTCCGAACTCTTGCAAGTATAAACCAAAAAATAAATAGACAAAAATCCTGAAAACTGGCAAAGGACTAACACAAAGCTCAGGCGTCGAAGTTAGGGACGCAGGGCACACAAGGTGCGGAGAGGGCGCCTCACCCTTGGGATGTGGTGCCTCCGGGACGCACGCCAGGGTGCCAGGCCACCAGGACCACGGCCGGGGCTCTTGGGGGCCTGCCGTAGGAGTGGGGCCGATTTTGGATCCTGCCATCATCACGTACAGGTATATGGTAGCGACTTTCTTGTCCCTGGGACGGAATCCCCGGCATCCACACGAATATTGTGGCTTACAGTTTCAGAAGGTAGCACGCAGCCGGTGACCCACCCGTGGGAGACTGTCAAGGGCGGAGCAGAGCTCTTGGCGGCTTGTCCGAGGAGGGCAGAGTCCCCTTGGGGCAGTCCGCCCCTTCCAGGCAGTCCCAGGGCCCCTCTCCACAGGGCGTGGAGCCTTTTGGGAACTCTCCAGACCCAAACAATCCCAGCAGGATAAAGGAAACCACTAGGACTAGGCAGTGATATGAGGAGCCAATATAAATATATATATATATATTTTATGATGGAGCCCATCTTCGTTTCTGCCAAAGATAAAAAACAAGCAAAGTTATTTTTCTGCCTATGGCTAAGAAGGGGTGACAGGAGTTTTACTCCTGAAGAAGCTGAAGAAACTATTATCACAAGTGACAAGATATTCCAGCTGGGCCTGTAGCCTCGCCACTCGGGGTGGCCAAGGCAGGAGGATCACGGGTTTAAGTTCAGCCTGGGTAACTGAGGGACTTAGTGAGACCCTGTCTGAAAACCAAAACCAAAACTCCCAAAATGGCCGGGGATGACCTCAGTGTGAAAGGCCTGGGTTCAAATCCCATCCCTGAAAAAATAAACATCAAAAGGCTCTTAAGCGTGTGGCCACCAGGGATCCAAGGACAGCTGCCGGAGAGGCAGGACCTGGGCGAGGAGGGCCATTTCAGGCTGCTGTCCATGTGGAAAAAATGATAACAAGGATTATTTCTTGAAAATTTAAAATGTTGGGACAGTAGGCAAACCCCAGAATGGCTGAAAAATACATGCAGAGCACATGAAAAGCTCGTGTGTCCAATGAAAGACTTACCTCTAAAAAACGGGAATAACTCTTATAACTTAATGGTGAGACCATCACCTGGGCAATTTAGGAAGATGCTGTGTCACATTGTAAAATAAGAAATGGGCTGGGAACGTTTGTGGGTTGGATCCATAATACCACAGAATAAAATAAAATAAAAGGCAGGTGTGGTGACATGTGCTTGCAATCCCAGCACTCAGGAGGCTGAGGCAGGACGATTGCCACAAGCTCAAGGCCAGCCTGAGCTACTTGGTGAGTTCAGGACAGCCTAGACTACAGATGGACACCCTGTCTCAAAAAAGAAAGTCTTTTATAGGTAAATGGATGCAACTTGAGACCATCCTGCCTAGTAAAGTGAGTCAGAAGCAGAAGGTGAAATATCAAATGGTTTCCCTGATATGAAAAACCCAGATCGCAATTATTTCCTAGAATTTATTGTGGGCAATAAAGGGAACTGGAGGGGATGGGGAGGGAGTGGGAGGGGTGGAAAAGGAAAGGGGAGAAAGGATTTGTAATTTTGCCATGATTTGTATATGCACAAAATACACAAGGTCAATGTAAGCTTTATGGCACTTATATACATCAATAAAATGGGGGGAAAGGGAACTGTGTGCTGTGCTGTTAGGATGTGAGGCCTGGATGGACGGGGTAGATGCCTGGGGTTTGACCTGGAAGGATTGCCTCAACTAGGTGAGACTCTGGGGCACCCAGGGCAGAGCTTTCCAGTGTGTGTCGCTGACTTGTGGTCCGGGAAGTGAGTGAGGGGCACCCACCCTGGGTGTGGGGGGCACAGTTGGCAGCTTGAGCTAAGTAACAGAAGAAAGAAGAAACTTTGTTCCGGCTTCATCCTGGGCAGGCTCTGGCCTTGGCTGAGTCCACAGACATCCACTCACTCCTGCCTCATTTGACTTCTGGCTATGCTGCGGCAAGCAGCTCCCCAGCCTCTGCCAGCCGCCCATGACCGGACCGCGTGAGACCTTCTGCAGCTGTGAGCTAAATAAATCCTTCCTCTAAGTTGTGGATGTTGGGCATTCTGTCACTGCAGTGAGAAAGTAACTAAGACTCAAGGGAACCCAGTTTCAAGAATGAAACTAAAAAGGCCTCGGGGTAGATAGGAAGAAAGGGCGTGCTTCACCAGCACAAGCCCTTGGCAGAGGGCTTGCCTCCTGGGTACTATCCCTGGGTCCAATCCCAGCAAATAATAAATACTTTACTTTTTAAAAAAGCGCATAAAAAGATGCTCAGCACCTGCACCTTAGTCATTAAGAAAGTGCGCATTCAGCTAGGCACAGTGGTGCCGGCCTGTAACCCAGCATTCTGGAAGGCTGAGGCAGGAGGATCGCAGGCCTGAACCCAGCTTGGGATAACTTAATGGATCTTGTTTCAAAAAAAACCCATACAAAATCACTGGGGATATAACTCAGTGCAAAGGCCCAGGGTTCATTCACCAGTCCCACAAGGAAGGAAAGAAGGAAAGAAAGAAAGAAAGAAAGAAAGAAAGAAAGAAAGAAAGAAAGGAAGGAAGGAAGAGAAAAGAGAGAGAACATGGTCATGTACACTTCTAATCTAGCACTTAGCAGGCCAAAGCAGGAAGGTCATGATTTCTAGGCCAGTCTAGAGAACATATGAAATTCTATACCGGGTCTAGTGGAACAGGCCCCACACTGTAGGAGGCTGAGGCTGAGGACACAAGTTCGAGCCAAGCCTAGGCAGCTTGGCAGCTTAGCAAATCTCTGTCTGTGATCAAAACTAAAAACAGGGACGGGGGCACTGCAGGAAATACTTGAAGGAATCCTTGAGAGACACAAGCAGCACCAAAGAACCCGGAGGAAAGAAACATCTACAGAGAAAGCGTAACAAAAAGCAGACATTGATCCTTTGATCAGCATCCCACAAACACAGTACCAGCTTTCTCATAAAATCTGTGGCACTTCCCCCATAATTATTATTCTTATTAATTTACTAGTTTCCAAACATAATGATTATATTCAACATGGGTATAAAATCTTAATCTGTGAAACTTTAAAAAAATGGGCTGGGGATATAGCTCAGTGTATAGGCCCTGGGTTTGATCCCCAAGATCTCACACACACACACACACACACATGTGTGCGCACATGCACATCCATACACATATATTCATACACAGAGAGAGAGAGAGAGAAAAGAGATCTTGTCTTACAGTAAAATCCTGTCTCAAAAAGTAAAGCCAGAAGAAAAGAAGGAGAAAAAAATGCAAGTTGAATCCACAGGGAGTTACACCTGCACTGCTTAAATTGGTGCTCTGCAGTGTCAAGTGCTGGAGAGGACGGGAGCGTGGAGCAGCCAGAGGGCTCAGGCACCTAGGCAGCAGGACAGAGTGGCTCGGCCTCTTCTGAAGGCAGAGAGTTTGTTCTCACAGAGTGTGCATTTTCCTAAAGTCCAGTACTTTTACACCTACGTTTTTATTCAAAGGAAAGGGAAACATATGCTCTCCCAAAGATTTGTACGTGAATGTTCAAAGTGGCTTCACTCATTATAGTCAAAGCTGGAAGTGGCCCAAATGACCATCAGGGTGGACAGGGAAACAGACGGGGGTAAGTGCGGATGAGGAGTGCCACGCAGTAACTCACAATACACCGCCAGTATGCGACACGGGCCTGGGATGCAATCTCAGAAGTCCTGTGCTGAGCCAGGCCTGGCGGGGCACTCCAATAATCCCAGCACTCTGGGAAGTTGAGGCAGGAGAATGGCAAGTTTGAGCCCTGCTTGGGCGGCTTACCAACTTCGCAAAACCCTGTCTCAAAGAGTAAGAAAAAACTCAGCACAAAGGCCCTGGGTTCAATCTTGCACCCACCCACCTCCCGAAAGTACTCTGAAAGAATCAGACACAGCCATGTGATGTTGGGAATCCTCTGCTGCAGAGACTCTAAACTGCACCTGCTGAGTATTTGAGTCCCACACTCTGCAGCCAGGTGTCTCCAGAAGTGTCTGTGAGCTCAGGGGTCAGCAGACAGGATGCACTTTCAAGTTCCTGCTTGGAATTAGGACTCCTTGCTAAGCCGTCCAGGGACCCTTGCTCCTTGGGGCTGTGGGTTGCCCACGGGCCTCCTGCTCTGGCTCTCAGCAGATGGCCAGCTCCATGGAAGGGGGCTAGCACACCAAGTGTTGGTGAGTAGCATGATTTCTGGGGTGTGGATCGGGTCACTTGTCCCAGGCCACCTGCAGAGGTGGCAGGTCACAAGGAACCCAGAGGGCCGAGTTTCCCTCCCTGGCACCAGGGTCCCCGGGGCCAAGCTGTCACGTTCCGGGGCGGCCGGGTCTGGTCTGTTCTGCAGCCGCGTTTGGGGGTCCCTGTGTGCCATTCTCGGTGCTCTTATCTAACGGAGAAGGCCTTTCCCTTGACTGGCAGCCCCTTTGTTAGAAACGGTCATTTGTGTTTAACATTTTCCCTGGAAGAAAGGAGTCAAAACGCCACTTTAAAAACATAAACTATGGGAACAGAATTCTGACTTCACATCAAACGTTCGAAATCGTGTGTGGCTGTTGACCTGATGCAGGCTCCTATCATGTGTGGCTCTCAGGTGCTGATGGCTGAAGCATCCCAGCAGAATCCCGCCTTTCCCTGCTGGGGCCGGGGACGCGGCTCGATGGCCCAGCGCTGCAACGCGTGCGGCCCTGGCTTCTACTCCCAGCGCTGTGAGAGGAGAATCGATCACAGGAGCATCAGGGCTGGTCTTGGGCGGCTCCCAGGACTCCGCCAGCCGCATTTCCTGCCAAGTCCCCTGGCACCTCTGGATGAGCGGTTCCACCCGAAAGCCCGGGGACGGATAATTATGCTCAAAGCTCCACAAAACCCTCCTTGTGTGGCTGCCATTCCCCAGGCTCGACGCGTCGCCCCGGGAACATCACAAAGGCTCCTTTCGTGTGAGCAGGCTGGGGTTTTAAATTTAGCGACATGGTGCATGACTCACCCGCCCCCTGAGCCAAGAGACCAGCCACCGTGTGGCGCCTGGCCAACTCTCGGCCCAACTTCCCTCCCGTGTCCCCTGCACCCCAGCATCCTGGCAAAGTGCTCCCTGAGTGTAGAAGGGAAAGGGGCTGTGGGCCAGCTGGTAGACTGGTCATGTTTCCAGCAAGCCATACCCCGTGTCTCCCGGGGACCATGGAGGGCCCTGCTGTCCACAGAGATCATGGTGTCCACTGAGGCCTTGCTGTCGTCCTTTTGTGGCAGTCGGTGCACTGGGGCTTTCCTGTCCACAGAAAAGGATGCTGCTGTCCACACAAGGCCCTGCTGCCCATGGAGGTCCCTGCTGTCCACAGGGGCCTTGCTTTCCATGGAGGTAATATGCAGGCACCTCTGGGACCACCAAGGCAGCAGGGTTTTCACACCTGCCAGGGCTAAAAGCAGGAGTGTCCTACTCAGTACAGGAAGGGGGGACAGCATGAGGCTTCAGTGACTTGCATGGGGGGGGGGGCACCAGCCATTTCCCTGACCATCCCGAAGGGTGCCAAGAACTGGATCCTTGCTGACGGAGAAGCCAAGGGGTCAGCACCGTGAGGGGGCAGCGGGAGACGGACCTGTCTGGGGTCCAGGCCCAGGCGTTCTCCTTCTGGGCTGGCAGCAGACGCCCTCACTGCTCTTCTGGTGCCTAAGCGAGGGTGGGGACCAGTTAGGGCAGGCGAGGCACTGGAAGAGCCGACTCGACAGCAAGCTCCTCTTCCTGTGGCCTGGTGTCTGTTTCCCCAGAGCCACATGAGGAGCACAGGTTCTCCCAAGGACATTGCAGGGGTGGGAGCACCTGCAAAGAGGTATGCTTCTCAGTGACACCCCCGCAAATCTTCTGGCTTGCTGTCTACCTGTCTATGTGCCGGGGATTGGACCCGGGACTGGGGACCGGGGACACTCAACTATAACCCCAGCTCTTCCATTTTGTATTTCGAGTCAGTGTCTCGCTAAGTTGCCCCGGCGGCCTTGAACTATCTATCCTCTTGCCTCAGCCTCCCGAAGTGCTGAGATATCAGGCCTGTCCTGCTGTGCCCAGCTCCCTGAGATGCTCTCCCCCGTCCCCTCTCAGCAGGGCACTGGGATCAAACCCAGGGCCTTTGCATTGAGCTACATCCCCAATCCCCTCCCCTATTTTTTAAGGCAGGGTCTCGATAAGTCGGACAGTGGCCAGCCTGGGCTCCAAGTTGCCGTACTCCTGTCTCACAGCTCTTTACTGTCACCCCTTTATTTTTAACACCAAGAAAGTAACGCGGAAGTAACATCTCTTTCTGAGGTCATACGGACGGACAGGGTGGAGCAGGGAGCAGCTGCTGGACCTCTGACTGCCAGGGGTTCCACTGTTGTGCTCTGTAAAACCAGTAACCTAGGCTGTTTAGGGGTGCAAGTTCTCTGAGGATGGGGTGGTCACTGCCAGTGCATGGGTGTGGAATCCCAGCTCAGGGTTTGTCCCCACCAAGGGCTGGCCAGGTAGGATGAGGCTAGGCATGGACAAGTCCCTAGCTGACCTTCCTGGCTCCAAGGCAGCCAAGCTGCCCTGGGCAGAGCTGAGGATGAGGACAGGACAGCTTAGTGCCAGGTGTAGGTACCATGGGGCCAAGTAGTGGCAAACAAGTTTCCTGAAATCTTTTTTTTTTAAATTTTATGGTACTTAATTCTAATTGTGTGCATTGAATCTAGGGCCTTTGCACTGAGCTTCATTCCCTTTAATTTTTGGTTGGGCTCAAACTTGTGATCCTCCTGCCTCAGCCTTCCTAAGTACTGGGATCACAGGCCTGAGCCACCATCAAACTTTCATTTGGGGGCTGGTAAATACGGCAAGTATTTGGAGAAGGGCTTCTGAGAGACCCTTGGGGATTTTTGACGAACCTGTCTGAGGATAACTTCTTAAGCTGCTTCTCTGTGCCTGCTTCTGAGGTGAGTTGGCTTCTAGGACTTACGACCAAGAGCTGGAATGATGCCATCCACCAACCAGGCGAGTGGCTCTGATGTCTGTCCCGCAGGGGTTGCATGTAGGAGCAGCACCAGGCCTCACCGGAAAGTCACCGGGAACCATGGAGGTGAGAATTGCCCTCCAAACCCCGGCCAAAGCAACTCTGTCTCATAGTGGACCCCAAGCAGGCCCTGCACAAGGTCACGGCCAGGACCACATCGGCACAGGTCTGGCTGAGACCAGCAGAGTCTCCTGACATTTGTTCTTCTAATTCCTGCTCTGTGAAACCAATAACCTAAGCTGTTTAGGAGGAGCAGGCCTATGATCCCAGCACGCTGGGAGGCTGAGGCAGGAAGGTCAAGAGTTCAAGCCCAGCCTGACAACTCAGCAACTTAGAAAGACCCTGCCCGCGTCACCCCGAGGTCTGTCGGCCCCTCCACGTTCAAGCTGAACTTGCCTCTCGTGTCACTCAGGGGAAATCTTACTACAGTCTTGTGCCCCAAGTGACACCAGTGAAGGAGTCACCGCAGGGACAGGTCCCTCTGAAGAGCAGCACCCTCTGAGCCACGGCTACCAGGGGGCTTCCAGCCACCAGCCCCAGACCTGGTGCAGGGAACTTGCTTCCTGGCCCACTGCTCAGGTCCCAAAGATTTCCAGGAGCTGGCAAGAGGGTACTGCTTGTGGCCAAGCTGCCTTGTGGAAACTCTGAGCTGCCCTAGTGTTGAGCATTAGCTGTATGTCAGGGACCAGCTAATGCCAAGGACATTACAAGAGCAGATGCCATGCCTTCCAATGACAGCACTCTGCAGATCCCATGGTGCCAGGCCAGGCTCTGGGGCTATTTCTCTCTCTCTCTCTTTCTTTCTTTCTTTCTTTCTTTCTTTCTTTCTTTCTTTCTCTCTCTCTCTCTTTCTCCTATTTTGGATATTAAACCCAAAGGCTTAGCACTGAGCTACATCCCCAGCCCATTTTTCAATTTTGAGAAAGGTTCTCACTAAGTTGCCCAGGCTGGGCTTGAACTTGCGATCCTCCTGCCTCAGCCTCCAGAGTGCTGAGATTCCAGGCTTGTGCCACCAAGCCTGGCTGAGCCCCCTATGCCCAGGGAGCCTTGAGACACAGGGACTTCAGTGCACCAGGCAAAAAGGAGTGGCCTGAAAGGGGACAGAGGCTGACACCAGGGGGCTCTCTCAGAGCCTCCTCTGAGGCGGGCCCTCCTCCTGACCCCTCTGCCCTCCTGCCGGCCCCTCCCTTTCCCTGCGCCTGCTCCCCAGGCGGGTGGCAGCTCTGCAGGAGCAGCTCATAGGTGTTGCTGTGTCTCAGGCACCCTGAGGGAAGACAGAGGTTCGAATTTGGGATCAGGCTTTTAAGGGAAGCAAAATAACTTCATGTTCAAAAGAAGAAAAATACAGGATGCGAGGGTGGGTGGCCTCCACCTTCCCGGTCCCGTGGGCGACAGAGGGGACCGGCTTCGTTACTGTGGAGGGGGTCCTGGGGGGCAGGCGCAGGGCCGGGGCAGGGCGGGGCCAACATCAAGGCCCCCTTTCCAGGGGCCGGCCAAGGGTCTGCTGAGGGTGTCTGGGGGGCTCTCGTCCCCAGGAGCAGGTGAGCACAGTCCTCACCCCCCGGATCACCAGTCCTCCCGGCTCCCAAAGTGCTCAGGCTCCAGTCCCCCTGCCTGCAGGCGGCGTGCCCACGAGGGAGGGACGGGTGCAGCTGGCACAGCCGCAAAGTAGGGGTGCGGGGGTTGGGTGGGGTGCCAGATCCGAGGGGCAGACGCGCGGATCGGAGGGTGCAGGGCGTGCGCCCAGGGCTGGGACAGCTTGGAGCTCCGCCAGCCCCCCGCACCCGCCTCCCTCTCAATCTCTCTCTCTCTCTCTCTCCCCTCCCTCCCTTCCTCCGCTCCCTTCCTCCCACCCCTTCTGAGCCGGAGCCGCGCGGCCACGGAAACAACTTTGCGCGCGCCTGGCTGAGCGTCCCGCGCAGAGCCGAGGCCATGGACGCGCCAGCCGGGCTGCTGCCCGCGCTCCTGCTGCTGAGCGTACGGCCGCCCTGGGGCGCCAGGTGAGCCACGGGCGGGGCCTGGGAGCAGGGAGGGCCGGGCCGCCCTGGGGGGCTGCTTCAGACCGAGCAGATGGACAGACCCGGGGCCTCCCCCCTGCACCGAGACCACGGGCTCCATGGGTGCCACCCTCGCCCTCACCCTCACCTACCCACCGGCCTCCTCCTCGCCAACTGGGCCGCAGGGTGCTGTCCGCTGTCCCAGTGCTGAATGCTGCCTGGGACGGCGGTGAGGGTAAGACCCGGGCGCCAGAGCCACCCAGGGTCCCTGAGTCCCAGCCATGTGGATGGGTCCTTGTACCTGGATGGTGACCTTCCGGGTGAAGGCGGGAGGGGCAGGGAGCACAGCAAAGATAGGGTGGGGGAAGGCCGGGGGCTCATCCGATGTAGTGCAGTCGAGTCACACCAGGGCCCCAAGTCCCCACAGCATGTGGGTGGCACTGGGTCTCCACAGGGGCCGCTCCAGATGGCTCTGACTGAACCCTGGGCACAGGTGACGGCAGCCAGGGGCCTGCAGGGAGAGGAGCTGGCTGTTGTTAACTACAGGGAGCAGGGGATTCGTCCCTGAGAGCGGGGAGAAGGGGGCCCAGTCCATGTCCCCTGGCTTCCGTCCTCCCTGAGGCTGAACAGGCCCAGCCCTGGGCCGGCCACCTGCCCGGGGAGTCAGGGAGGCCAGTGAGGGTCTTTCTGAAAGCCATCCTGGTGCCGAGACTGCAGAAGACAGCAGAGCAGGTCCCAAGCATTGAGGGTTTCAGGGACCGCAGGCTGGGGGCTCTGGGGACGGTAACAGGCAGAAATGCCTCAGCGCCAGCCTGTGTTAAGGCGGTGGGGCCCCAGGAGCAGGCAAGGGACTCGCAGGTAGTGGTAAAGGGTCAGGGCTGCTGTGTCAGGGGTGGAGATAGGCCCTGGGAATCGGGCGCGGCAGGCCCCCGTCCCGGGAAAAGGCTGTGCCTCTGTTGTCCTCGTGGCCCCTCTTCTCTCCTGCTTTCTCCGGGGTCTGGATAGGCATGACGTGGATCAGGGCAGCAGCGGGCTGGGCTGGGCTAGGGAGCTGCCAGCCCCACGTCTGAAATCCAAATGTCTCGGAAACCCCAAACTTTTAGCCCAAGTTTGACACCTAAACTCCCTTGGTGGCAAGCCCTGCCCTGCAGCAGCAGAAGGCCAATGCTGCTTATCCCACGGAGGGCTGTTTATAGCTTTCTTGCTGGGAGGCTGCCCAGGTTCCCCAGTACGCAGTGTGTCCCTTTCGCCTCCCTTCCAAACCCCTGGAAGCCAGAGTCCTGGCGTACGTGAGCTCTGGGGATTGTGTCCTGTTCCCCAGACAGGAGAGCCGGAGCCCCGTCCTGGCCTGGGTCCGTCCCACCACCCAGCCCCTGGCTTCTTCCCTGGTGAAAAAGCAGGGTCCCCTCTCCACATTCTGGAGTCTGTCCTCGAACTGCCCTACCCCCCGCCCCCCGCCGTGGCGTTGGCCTGACAGTGGCAGGACAGAGCTGAACACTGTCCCCAAGGCACCAGGCGGCAGCTGCCCGCTGTGCCCGTGGCGACCTTCATACTCAGTGTGGCACTGCCCAGGCAAGGCCTCTGTCCATCAGCTCTGCTCCCTTCTAGGTCCCTGTCCCCAAGCTGTGCCGGGAGGGCGAGAGGCCCGTTCTGGCCGGTTCCTCGGCCCGTGTCCCAGCGTTCCCTCCGGAAAGGCTGGGTGCTGCATTTGCAGTTGGGTCCCGAGCTTGCCAGCTGCACACCATGTGGGTGTCCTTCCTGGCTGCGGGCACCTCCGTCTCCCGGGAGCTCGCGGTGCGACGGTGGCGGTGGCTTCTCCTTGCCTTGGTAACTGGGAAGCTGGCAAAGCGTGTGCTGCTCTAAAAGCAGAGCTGCCTGGGTCTGTGGGCCCGAGCGCGGGGGATGGATCTGGTGGGGGGGAGCTGGCCCAGCTGCCTGGCCCAGGGGCCCCCAACTTCCCGCCCTCCCCTGGAGCCTGGGGAAGAAAGGGAGGGAAGCCTGGGACACACTGGGAGCAGCAAATGCAGCTCTGCTGTAGGAGTCTGAATCCAAGACCCAGGTAGATATCTGAAGCCAGGCTGTATCTAACCCAAGTCCCAGGCCACCACAGGCTCCAGGGCCACCAGGGAAGCCAGCAGTCTCCTCTCTAGGTCTCTGTGACTTAGCAGTCACAGCGGAGAGGGTCTCACCTGTGCTGGGCTCCCAAAATACAGTGTTTGTGTCCTCTTACCCTTCAGCCCTGCCTGCTCTGAGGGAGGGATGGGGCAGGGAGGGGCAAGGGCCCCAGAACCCGGAGTGTCCCTCTGGGAGCTGCCTCCCCAATGGCCCTTCCTGCAGGCTCCCAGCTGGGACATCTGTGGCCCCGGCTTTGGAAAGCAGTGACGTGGGGGAGGGGGAGGGGCTCTTTTCTAGTCACCTTCAGGAGGTGACCAAGGCTGTCACTGTGACACTTAGGGTGGGCTTCCTCTGACACAGGGACACAAACCCATCATCCTGGTAACTCAGGAGGCTGAGGCCGGGCAACTGGTTGACCCCAGGAACTTGAGATCAGCCTGGGCAACCTAGCAAAACCTCATCTCTCGATAAAACTAATAAACTAATCTGACTGTGGTGGGGCACGCCTGTTATCCCGACCCTCTGGGAGGCTGAGGCAGGAAGATGGTGAATTTGAGTCCAACTTGGACAATTTAGCAGCTTAGCAAAAATTTGTCTCAAAATAAAAATTTAAAAATACAGGTCCAGTTTCAGAAAATTAAAAACATGCACACACAGAAAAAAGATGAGTGAAAACATTTTTAAAAGGTGAACCTCATGGGGGACTGATTCCTGGCCTGGCTTTCCTGCCCCCAAGTCCTGCACACACCGCCACTGGCCTGAGCAGGGCAAGAGAAGGGGCCCCAGAGAGACAAGTGGCCCCACCGGTCCTGCCCCGGGCGTGCTGGATGGCCGCTGAGTGGTCCAAAAGTAGTCTAACACAAACGCCTTTGCAGCTGGCCTTTGGGCCAACGTCCAGCTTTCCATCTTTTCCTACCTGTCTGTCTGTCTGTCTCTTTCTTTTTGCGACCCAACCCAGCTCCTTCACGCTGAGCTACATCCTCAGCCCATGTTGATTTTTTATTTTGAAATAAGGTCTTGCTAATCACTAGGTTGCCCAGGCTGGGCTTGAACTTGCCATCCTAGACCGTTGGGATGGCAGGACTGTGCCCCCACGTCTGGCTTTCTGTTTGCATTCTTCATTGTGCTTTGCTAGAGGCCAGGGATGAATTTAATGCCACCCTACCCCTTGCTGTCACAGTGCCCGCCCTGTCATCCTGGGGGTTGGTGAGGGCTGGTCTGGGGGAGCAGTGGGCCCGGAACTTCGTGCTAAGCACAGTGCTGTGCATGGTGGCCACACAGCAGAGATCTTAGCACAGTGTTGACCCCTAAGGAGCTGTCGGGTCAGGGGCCACCTCTTCGAATGGCCAGGATATGACACAGAAACTAGTGACGTAGACACAAGGCACAGGGCCTTCCAGCACAAGGCCTCCCAAGCCCAGGCAGTCCCCGGGCTACAAGAACCTGGTGGGGTTACAGCACCAGGACTGTGGCCCACGCTGGACACAGGGAGAGGCGAGGGCATGACCACTCCCCTGGCCACTTCCCAGAGTCTCATCAGAATTGAGGGGGCCCGGGTAGAGAGGGAAGAGTGGGCTGTAGTTGGCCAGGGTGGGGTGCTGGATGAGGGATTGGATGCTGGGCTGGGCAGAGAGGGACGGGCATGCTAGCTCCAAGTTGCCATGCTCAAGGAGGCAGAAGGCCAAATGGGAGCAGAGGTCCACCTGAAGAGGGACACTGGGATGGCCCAGGCTGGTGGCCCTGGGCAGTGAGGGACAGCTGAGATCCTGGCTCTGGCTGGAGGACTTAGGACAGGGCAGGAGAGGTGGAGGGTCCCAAGGCCACCTGGAGAGATGGCCTGACGTCACTGGCACCCCAGGGACAACAGAGTACAACGGGAGTACCTCAGCCTCTCACTCCTGGATTGGGGGCCCCGCCCCCATGGTGGGTGGGAGAGTGGGTGTGCTAGGGTCCTGGACTTCAGTGAGGAGTGATCACAAACCAGACAGTGTCCAGACTTCTCTGGCATTCTGAGGAACCCGGGCCTTTCTATGGGGACAGGCTGGCCTCTGGGACTGATTTGGAGGCCACCTTCTCCTATCCGCACTCAGCCTCTCAGGCACCCTTCCTTCTCCTGGCCTGCTCCTGTGGGAAAAGCCTGTGTCCCTGTTTGGGGTCCCCCAACTCCTCCTCAGGATTCCCTCCCTAGGCAGGGAGGAGGCAGCCACGGGCTGAGAGGGTACTGAGAGAACCTGGGACTCGGCCTGGCCTGGCCTTCCCGCCCCCAAGGACTCAGCCTGTAGGGGGCAGGGCAGGCCTTTCAAGGCTGGGTGGGGCAGGAAGCTGAGAGTTGAGGAGGGGAAGAGCCAGTGACCACGGGGCTCCCCGCAGGATGGGACCCAGCCTCGGTCCCTGGTGGCTTGCCCCCCTTGACCTTGACCATGTGTCCCCAGAGGAATGAATGACATTGGGGACTATGTGGGCTCCAACCTGGAGATCTCCTGGCTGCCCAACTTGGACGGCCTCATGGAAGGCTATGCCCGCAACTTCCGTCCTGGCATTGGAGGTGAGTTGGGGTGGGCAGGCCATGGGGTGGCCCTGGGGGCTTTGGGTCGTAGGGTGGCTGCGGGATGGTCCTGTGGGCTGGGCCATGGGGTAGTCCTGGGGGCTCTGAGCTTGAGGGTACAGGAAGACAGCCGAAGATAGACCCAGGCCTGGGAACAGGAGGCCTCCTGTGGATGCTGGGGGATAGGGGAAACCTGCAGGGTGCTGGGTGTGAGCACCCTCCCACCCTGTCCTACCCTGCAGGGCCTCCTGTGAACGTGGCGCTTGCCCTGGAGGTGGCCAGCATCGACCACATCTCGGAGGCAAACATGGTGGGTACCACACTGCCTTCAGCTGAGCCGTGCCAGCCGCAGGCAGTGCTGACAATCTCGGCCCCCAGGAGTACACCATGACCGTGTTCCTGCACCAGAGCTGGAGGGACAGCCGGCTCTCCTACAACCACACCAATGAGACACTGGGCCTGGACAGCCGCTTCGTGGACAAGCTGTGGCTCCCTGACACTTTCATTGTGAACGCCAAGTCCGCGTGGTTCCACGACGTGACTGTGGAAAACAAGCTCATCAGACTGCAGCCGGATGGCGTCATCCTATACAGCATCCGGTGGGTGACGTGGCCCCGCTGTCCCCTCCGGAGAGCCGGGGCGCTCCTGCCCCCTCCGGAGAGCCGGGACGCTCCCCTTTCCTCCGCCAGGGTCCAGGACCACAGCAGTGCTCACAGATGCCCCGAGGCTTGCGAGCCTAGGGTGTGGTCTCTGGGAGCAGGTGGGGAGGGCATAGGAGTCTTGTCGCCTGAGAGACCCCAGGTCCCGAGGCTGCTGACTTGAAGCCAACAGATAAGTTGGTTTTTTTTTGACCAACACAGTGCCTTTCTGTTTTTATTTTATTTATACTACTAGGGACCAAATCCAGGAGCTTTGCACTGAGCTACATCCTTACCCCTTTATTTATTTATTTTTGAAACAGGGTCTTGCTCTGTAGGCCTCTTGCCTCAGCTTGCTGGGTGCTGGCGTTACAGGCCTGCACCACACCACACTTGCCTTCATTTTTGTTTTTAAAAGGAGTTAAAGTCACACAACATAAAGTAGCTGTTTCACAGCGAGCAGCTCAGAGGCATTGGCATGTCCATTGTGATATGTGAGTCCCTGAACACGTCACTGCCCTTAGGGGAGGGCAGTGCCCATCATACAGCCCCGATTCCCCTGGAAGTCCCTGGCAACAGCCTGCTGCCTGTCCCCCGGGTGCGCCCGTCCTGGGTACCTCCTAGATGCCGGCACGGGGCGCCCTGTGGCCCTTCATGTTCGACTCAGCAGCGTTTTCCAAGGTCCAAGGCTGAACAGTACTCCGTGGCATGGTTGGCCCCTTCCCCTTCGTCTGTCCACCTGCTGATGGACATGCAGGTTGCCTCTACCTGTTGGCTGCTGGGAACATACACACGCACTTGAGTTAGCTTAAACACCTGCTTTTGGACTCAGGCCTTTGTGAAATGAAGTTGCCGACATCTAGAAATCAGGAGTTTTTACACCAGGAACTCAATGTCTGGTGTTCCGTGGAAAATCAAATCTCTCAGCAGTCCCGATCCTCCCCTTCTGTGGCCGCCTGCTGCCGCTGGCTGGGCCTGGGACTGAGCCTCACAGGCTTCCAAACTGGGCCAACTGGGGCCTTTTAAAGGACAGCAAGAACAGACAACTCCAGGTCCCAAGCGTCCTAGAGGGACAATCAAAGGCGGAGCGCGGTTTCCAGTTCTCACGCGCTGTGGGCTGTTCACAGACACAGCCCGGGGGGTAGCTAGGCCAAGGTCACCGTGGGCACGGGCGGGGTCCTTGGGGTGGGCACAGAGGTGTCTCTGCGCACTGAGATCTCTGTCCCTGGGACTAGTGGCTTGCTTGTCTGGGCAGAATCACTTCCACGGTGGCTTGTGATATGGACCTGGCCAAGTATCCCATGGACGAGCAGGAGTGCATGCTGGACCTGGAGAGCTGTGAGTGCTGGGGCAGGGTGAGGAGGACTGAGGTGCACTGGCTCCTCTGGCTGTGGCCATGGGGGCGGGGGCTGGGTTTGAACCCTCAGGAGCCTGGGCAAGGCTAGCCTGGATGGACCAGGGAGCCTTTTTTGTGTATATGTGGTCGTCAGGCAGGAGGAAGGCACCGGTCAAGGGCCCTGGTGCAGTGGGGGTACATCTGGGCTGGCCTGTGACCTGTGCACCGCCTGGCAAGGGTAGCCCCATGTTTGCCAGCACCTGGTGCCCAACCCCCCAGCCCCAAGGTGTGGGACGCTGACCCCATGCAAGGGCTCCTGCTCTGTCCTGTGGTGTGCCACACGGGCTGGTCCCCGCCCTCCTGTGTCCCCCCTGTAGATGGCTACTCTTCTGAGGACATTGTCTACTACTGGTCAGAAAACCAGGAGCAGATTCACGGGCTGGACCGGCTGCAGCTGGCCCAGTTCACCATCACCAGCTACCGCTTCACCACGGAGCTGACCAACTTCAAGTCAGGTGACACACGGCCCACAGGCTGCTGCAGCTTCCTGTCCCTCTCCCAGAGCCACTCCTGACCCTGGGGGCCACTGAGGAGCCGAGTTGAATGGGCTGTGCCCAGCAGGACTGGGGTAGCCATTGGACCACATGGCCGGGTACCACCCTGACCATTGGCCATTCCCCCAAGCAGTCCAGGATCGGGGGCGGGGTGTGTTGGGCCCTCCTAGCCCAGGAATGCAGGTGGGACATGGCTCCCTCGGCCTCCAGGCCAGCTTAGCACTCTGAGGCTGGGAGTGAGGCTGGACCCTTTCTCCTTTCCCGGTGACCCTGCAGCCAGAGCCAGGGCCAGGGGGACCCTCGGCCCTCAGGCTGCACGGGCAGGCAGGAGGGCCCAGGGCCGGGCAGGGTCCCCTCTGAGCCTCCCCATGGGCCCTTCTCCCGTGGGCGGGCATGGGGTGGGGCCAGCTGGTTGACCAGGGCTGTCACTGCAGCGGGCCGCTTCCCCCGGCTCAGCCTGCACTTCCACCTCCGGAGGAACCGCGGCGTGTACATCATCCAGTCCTACATGCCCTCTGTCCTCCTGGTGGCCATGTCCTGGGTCTCCTTCTGGATCAGTCAGGCAGCGGTGCCCGCCAGGGTGTCTCTAGGTACGGCTGGGGGCAGGGGCAGGGGCAGATGGAGGGCGGGGCCGGGGCCCTCCCAGTGCCTCGGAGTCCTTCCCTCGGTGGTGGGCAGCAGGGCCAGCCGGCCCTGTGTGGGCATGGGGACCCTGGCCCCGTGGAGTGGCGGCAGGGCGAGGCAGGGCTCCGACAAGGGCCCACCACGCCCTGTGCCCTCAGGCATCACCACCGTGCTGACCATGACCACGCTGATGGTCAGCGCCCGCTCCTCCCTGCCCCGGGCCTCGGCCATCAAGGCACTGGATGTGTACTTCTGGATATGCTACGTGTTCGTGTTCGCCGCGCTGGTGGAGTACGCCTTTGCCCACTTCAACGCCGACTACCGCAAGAAGCGCCAGGCCAAAGTCAAAGTCACAAAGCCACGTGCCGAGGTGAGAGAGCGGAGGGGCGTCAGGGTCACCGAGGGAGGAGAGGGGCTCCGGAGGAGCCCAGCGGCAGCAGCAAGTCCCCAGCCTGCCCCCTCTGCCTCTCGCAGGTGGACGTGAAGAACGCCATCGTCCTCTTCTCCCTCTCAGCCGCGGGCGTCACCCAGGAGCTGGCCGTGTCTCGGCGGCAGTGCCGCGTCCCCAGGAACCTGCTGGGCTCCTACCGGGCAGTGGAGGTGGGGTCGGGGGAGGAGAGGAAGCAGGGTGGCCCCGGGGGCCTCCGTGCCCGCCTGAAGCCCATTGACGCTGACACCATAGACATCTATGCCCGAGCTGTGTTCCCCGCCGCCTTCGCGGCTGTCAATATCATCTACTGGGCAGCCTACGGCATGTGAGGCTGTCCTCGCGGGGCCGTGCCTGGAGGGCCCCCCAGGCCTGCCCCGGCCGCGGGCCGAGAATGCTCGGCCTCCCCAGCTTCTGCCTAGCTCCACCCGAGAGGCCAGCCTGTGTCCCCACGGACCCAGTGACATGTCGCCTGGAGAGGGACAGGACAGAGGCCCAGTCCAGCCTGCCCCAGGGCTGTGGCTGATCTGTGGGGGGTGTGAATTTTTAGTTTCTAGGCCTTGGCTCTGCAGGACGGGTCAGAGAGCCGGAGGAGGCTGTGTGGTGAGAGAAAGGCGTCAGGGCTGCTTTGGTCCCAGCATGAAATAAAGCTCTGACCCGGTGGTGGACAACAGTGTGTCACCACAGCTGCACTCTGGCCTCCTCTCTGGAATCTGGGACGCAGTGTTCTTCCATAGGCTCTGCGGCGGGGAGGAGGGTGGGGGGCGGTCGGGGGCGATGGGGGGCAGCCGTGGGCCCTCGCGGGGAGTGAGGGGCTTGGGTCTCCACCAGGGGAGGGAGCCTGAGGTGGGTCCGTCGTGGTGGCTGGGGCCAGAGGGCTGGGGCCAAGAGCCAGTGCTGGAGACGGCGGCATCCCGAATCTGGCGGGGTCCAGTGACAGGAACGTGGTAGGCAAGTCCAGGCAGCTGACCCCAGAGCGGAGCCGCTATATTTTTTGTTTTGTTTTGCTTTTATTTTTGGTGGTACTGGGGACCCAGCTCAGGTTCTTCTCACTGAGCTGTGTCTAAGACAGGCTCTAGCCAAGTTCCCCAGGCTGGGCTCAAACCTGTGATCATCCTGCCTCAGCCTTTCAGAGTGCTGGGATTACAAGCCCGAGCTACGGGGCCTGGCTGGCTTTGTTTTCTGAGGCACCAGGCATGGACCCCTTAACCTTGGGCCTCGAGGCCAGCAGCTACCACTGGGCTCGGTTCTGGCCCAGCCACATGTTTCCGAGGCGCCTTCCCAAGGCTGCAGGGCTGGAGCGGGCTCCAGGCCAGAGGTGCAGACAAGGCGTGTGGCCATTCTGGAGCCCTGGGAGGGGCAGAAGGGCAGGCCCGGGGGGCTCAAGCAGTCAGCTCTGGTTCTCCTGGAGGGGCCCAGGTCTGGGGGCTACTGTGGTGTCTTCCTGGCTGAGGTGACGGCAGCTCAGAGCATCCCCTTCCCACCTCCCGTCCCCAGCAGGGGCTCGGGTGACAGCGTCACAGGCTGAGGACACGCAGCCATTGGAGTGTGCGACAGGTGCTCATCACGGGGGCCCAGCCTTCCTGCCACTCGGTGCCCCCACCCGGGGGGATGGGGAGCAAAGGGTGTGATTAGCGGAACAGCTGGTCACTGTCGCTGTGTCTGCTCGGAGTCCAGCCAGCCAGAACCAGCACCACCGCCACAGCTAGCACTCTGCCCAGTTACGATGGCATCACACCCCACCCCACAGGGCCTGGGTGCCCTCTGGTGGACCCCGGCCCAGGCCACAGGACAGCTCCATGCTGATTCTGGGAAGGAGCGTGTGTGCCTGCCCAGCACCCCATGGCGTGATCTGACCTGCACCTCTCAGCTGTCCTTCGCCTCCAGATCAGAGAGACCCTTCTTCCAAGGGCCGCTTCTGGCTCCTGGAGCGCCGAGGACCCTGTGCAGGCGGCTGGGCTCTGAGGCTGCAGAGCGACTGGCAGCGGTACACGCAGAGGCCGTGTACCCGGCAGAGAGCAGGTGGCCGGGCAGCAAGAGCAATCTGGGTCAGCTGGGGCCCCAGGCCACCTCCTGACCGTGGGGGAGGCAGGCCCAGCACGGCCAGCTTGGGACAGCTACGACACAGGGCTGTTCCCTGCTCTGGACCAGGGCCAGGGTCCCCTCGCCCCTACCATGGTACCTCTGCTCTTTGTGCTTCTGAGCAGGGCTCCACGGACCCTGAGAGCTCTGTGGGCTGGGGCCACCCAGGCCCCGGATGGCACACACAGGGGCCACTCCGCTAGCTGAAGACTGGCCAGAACCCCTTCCCAAGCCAGGGGCAGCCAGGGTCCTGCAGGGAGGACGGTGGCCAGCATCCACCCTGGCTCAGGGGTGGGAGGGCAGATTCACGCTCATGGAGCCTCTGGACACACCTGAACCTAGAGGCCGGCGGGCAGAGGCTCCTCCAGCCTCGGGCCTGCCCCTTGCTGGTACCCCACTGCCTGCCCCCTTGCCACCTGCAGGTGCCCTCTTTTGGCTGCATGTGCCCGTGGGAAGCTATTTAAAGCTGGCTTCTGCCACTGCCCTGGGCTCCCCGGCAGCCCGGCCACGCGGGTGGCAGCTTCAGAGGCTGTGAGCAGCCCTCAGGCCTGCAGGCTGCTGCTCGCGCCACAGGCTCACAGCGCCAGTACAGGAGGACTGAGGGTGTCCAAATGTCAACTCTGGTCTGGCAGGGGGTGACAGGAGCCAACCAAAGGGACAGACAGAGGACAGGGGCACATCCATCCCTGCCTGGGGCTGCGGAGGCAGAGCCACAGCCCAGTGGGTGGTCTTTGGGGGTTGGTGGCCCCTGCTCCCTCTCTTACAGGGGGAATGCATGTGGGGACAGGGACTTCCAACGCTCTTGGAGCTGGAGCTGCGGTGCCCGGGGACAGTGGCCCGGCATCCTCTCCTGAAGCAAGGGCAGCCCAAGTCCTAACTCCGCCCCTCCTTTCAGCGGTGTGGGGTGGTACAGAGGGTGTCCTTGTTGAGGGCTCTTGGCAGAGCCTGGAGAAGGACTTGGGTGCAGCCAGGATGCGTGTGGGTGCACGTTGGTTTCCCAGGGCTGCCGCGGCAAAGGACCACACACCAGGGGCTCTAAAGCAAGAACACCCGGCAGACCTGGCCCCTTGCGGGAAAGGCTGCTCCTTCCTGGCCCTCCTCAGCTTTTGTCCTCACAGGTGTCCTTGGCCTCTGGACCCACAGCCCTGACCCTGGTCGTGGCCCCCATCGTCACGTGCCCGGTCCCCAGCCTGCGTTGTTTCAGCGTTCCATGGCATTTGTCTCTGTCCCCTTTGCTTAAGCACAGGTTCCTGTTGTTGGGCCTTGGACCCTCCCAGCTCCAGTGTGGCCTCGTCTTAAACACCTCCATGTGCCAAGACCCTGCCTCCAAATAGAGCCACATCCCGAGCGCCTGGTGGTGTGCAATCCAGGATGCTGGTCAGCTCAGCCCTGGGAGGCAAAGCAGATGCCACTGAGCACGGAGACAGGAAACCGGGGAGCTGGGGCTGTCGTTAGGACCTGGGGCAGGGAAGTCCTGACCCCAGGCGGCTACCAGCTCGCTCCCGCCCCCACCGAAGGACGCGCACACCTGGGCGCGGCTGGGTGAAGGCCTCTGGGGCCTGGAGTGGCACTGTAGTCTCTTGCAGCTGCTGTCCCAGTGCCTTGCTCACCTTGCTGGGCACATTAACTTTGCCTGTGGCGGACCCCTCTTCAAATGGGTGACAAATTGATCAATAGATAAGTAGAAAGAACAGAGCTGGGCAGGTGGAGCAGGCGTGAGGACTGCAGGTTGGAGCCCAGCCCGGGCAACTTTGCAACTTGGTGAGAACTTGCCTCAAAATTAAACATAAAAACAAGGCTGGGGATGTAGCTTAATGGGAAGGCCCTGAGCTCCAAATCTGGTTGCCTCCATGGGTGTAGTGGCCCTGCAGCAGGAGGGCATCCTTGGGCCGTCTGCCTCCCCGCTCCCTCCCCACCCCTGGCCAGCACTCTAGCGGGCTGAGGTGTCTCTCCCATGTCGGGACTCCTGGTCCTGCGACCACTGGGACAGGCGGGCATCCCTGCGCTAGGGGACATGGTGGGTCCCGCCCCCTCACCTCATGAGGTCCTTGTGCTAAGGGGCCTCCTGTCCAGCATGCCCACCCTGGAGAGAGCGTGGCTGTCTGGGCCGGAGATGGTCTGAGGTCCTCCTGCCGGGCTGACACCTCGAAGGGCAGAAGCAGCCAGGGGACTGTGCTGTAGTGTCGTGCTTCATGAGGCAG
This sequence comes from Ctenodactylus gundi, assembly GCA_004027205.1. Classification (NCBI taxonomy): domain Eukaryota; kingdom Metazoa; phylum Chordata; class Mammalia; order Rodentia; family Ctenodactylidae; genus Ctenodactylus; species Ctenodactylus gundi. The sequence goes on from PVKB01001428.1 coordinate 44,789, forward strand.
GACCTGGGGACCAGGGTGTGACAGGCGGAGAGGGGTGCGTCCTCTTCCCAGGGACACTCCTTCCCAAGACTTGGGGCTCTGGTGGGCTTCTGTGACAACAGATGCAGGACACAGAAGGGAGACGGGGCCCGGGATGGAGTCACCCGGTGGTGGGTGGCCTCAGGGTTGCCCTGTGGGCGGGACTGCGCCCAGGGCCTGCCCTCCCTCCTCTCCAGAGCCTCTGTGAGGGTCTCACCCTGCCCGTGCCCCCAAGCTGTGCCCTGAAGGGCAGACCATCCCTGACAGCTCAGGGTAGCTGGCCTGGCCCCAGGTTTCTGTCCTCAGCCTGGGCTGCTGCCACGGCCCCATTTTCTCCTACACCCTGGACTGTACACTCCAGCAGTGCTTGGACAGGGAGGGCAGTGCCCACCGGGAGCCAGAGGCTGCACTGGATCCCCCGGTCTCCTCGGTGGCACAGCTCTAGGAGGCCCCTCTGGCTCCACGGCAGGAGGTGGAAAGGACATCAGGGCAGATGCTGTGGGCAGGCGGAGACTGACCCCGGCTTCCGTGCTGATGAGGTGGTGGGTGCCAGTGGGTGCACAGGTCTTTGCCCATGGAGGCCCCGCTCTGGAGTGACAAGGTCCCGGTACGGGGAGGCTCGGCGGTTTTCCAAGGAGCACCTGGATGCGGCCAACTAAAGCCACAGGCCAAGGGCCTCCCTGTAGGCAGCACTGCCTGTCCATCTGCCATCCGCCTGGCCAGCACCACCAGGCCAGGGCCACCGCCCGCTGTCTCCTGCTGTCCCTGCTGAGCTGCTCCCACCTGCCAGATTAGTGTGGAGTGGGTGTGCACGTGTGCCGGGACCTGCCTGTGGGAGCCTGTGTGTGCCCCCTTCTACCTGGGAGGCCACAGAGCTGCTGGCCAGGCGGACCTCCGTGGACCCAGGTCCCCCTCTGTGGCCTGCCCAGGACATCTGGTGTTTGCTAGGCAGGCCCCAGGGCTGGAGCAGTCAGGCCAGATGGTCAGGTGACGGGCAGTCTCATGGACCTGGGCACCTTCGTCCACCTGCTTCCTGAGGGGCGCACAAGGTGCTGGGCTCAGGCCACCAGCGTCACATCAAAATTAGGTGAATGTGGTGCCTAGCACCTGCTACGCCAGCGCTCAGGAGGCTGAGGCAGGATCGCTGTGTGTTCGTTAGTTGCACAGACAGGTCAGGGCAAACCTGGAATACGGCGTGAGCCCCAGTCTTCAAACAACAACAACGTAAGAGACATCCCAGGTACGAAACAGGAGGTTCCTCTCTCCTGGAACCCGGCCAGGCTGGACCGGAGGGGCACGTGGGGCCACTGTGTGTGTGGCCTGGCAGCCTGGCCCAGAGCCACCCAGGACTGTGCCCAGGCAGCCGGGGAGGCAGCGCTCACGCTGAGGGTCGGGGCGGCAGGTTCCTGTGACGTGCGGACGGTCCTGTCCCCAGTCTCCCCCAGCCCCACCGTGGTGTCGCCCTATAATTGTCCCCATTAAAGTGACTCTGTGTTCACTGGGCTAAAATAGCGGTGTTGCCATGGAGACGGGTTCCTCAGCCTCCTCAGCCTCCACCACAGCCTCCTCAGCCTCCGCCAGGTCTGAAATAACCCGGGCCCCGGGGGAGGAGCGCCGGGGCTGGCTCTGCTCCCCTCTTTGGACTCATGTGCCTGTCTGTCCCGAGGAGCCCGAGGCACACCCACCTCCGACGGAGAGAGCAGCGCGGTCCACCTCCCGGCCTGAGCCCCGGCCGGGACAGGGCGCCTGGGTACCCGCAGCCCCGTGACCCCGAGCAGGCACCAGCCTCCCAGCCCTGGGGTCATGACCGCAGAATGGGACCAGGGTCCCCATGTCCTAGGAGGATTCTGATGGCCCAAAGGTGACACTGGTGCTGATGGGCCCCCTGCGGTCTCAGTCCACCCTGGAGTGTGGCCTACGCCTCTCAGAGAGGCAGCTGGCAAGTGTCCCTGCTCAGCCACTGGTGCCAACCCAGCCCCCCCCCCCGCCCTGTCCCCTAGTCCAGATTTCTCCTCTCCGCCCCCAGAACACGGAGACTTGATCCTTTCCCTACTGTTCTGCCTCTGTGGACACAGCACCACCCCAACCCACTCCAACCTGCACCCGCTTCCTCCCACTCCCTCCACCTAGCTGCTCCTCCGGGGCAAGGCACACGCACACAGAGGCACACATGGAACCACACACACACACACACACACACGACACACAATTTTTCTGTGATACTGAGGATGGAGTGCCGGGCCTTGCGCCAAGCTGTAATCCCCAGACCATTTTGATTGTGGGCTTTTGAGACAGGGTCTCCCCAAGTCACTTAGCTGCTCAGGCTGGGCTCAAACTTGTGACCCTACTGCCTCAGCCTCCTGCAGTGCTAGGATGAAGACGGGCTGTGCCCCGTGCCTGGTCCTGTCCCCAGGTGTCTCTCAGGAATGCTGGCTGAGCTGTGGTGGAGGGCAGTGGCCAGGGGCCGGCCTGTTGCCCGTGACCTCCCCGAGGCGGGGGTCCCCGCAGCAGGCAGAGCTGAGCCACTGGGCAGGAAGTTGGCAGCAGGACAGGGCGGGGCTGAGCAGCAGCTGGAGTGCAGGCTGCCTTGGAGGCGGGGACAGGTGAGACTGTGGGCTGGCACCTTGAGCGCCAGTGTTGCAGGAGCCGTGCTGACCCAGGTACCTAGTTCCAGAGGGAGCCAGGGGCGGGCGCCCCCGCCGGGTGACTTTTCTGTACCCCCACTCCACCAGCGCCCCACTCTGGCCGGCACTGGGAAGCCACAGCTAGCTCTCCTCCACAGCGACCCTCCTGCGCCCCCTCCTGGGGATGCCCGGCACCGGGCGCGCTCACAGCCACCAGCCAGGGGCACCTAGGAGCTCACGGATGTGCGGACACACATACACCCAGGCTGCACACAGCTGCACAAGGAAGCACAGCACGGGACACCCAGAGGTACACCGACACACCCCGGGCTGGCCATGCCTCTCCCAGCCTGCTGAGAAGCCTGCCCAGCCTCTCCCCCCCGACCCCCATGCCACTCCTTCCCTAGCCTTGGCTTTCTGCTCCCAGCCACTGGGCCTTTGCACTGCTTCCTCTTCTTCCCTTTGCGCACATCTTCAGCCCAGAGAGGGCCTTTATTTTTCTGCCCGGTTCCCTCCACACCAGAAGAGCTGCCATCTCGAGGGCCTGTGTGGCCCAGTGGCACACCCTGTCCCCACCAGCACGCAGAGCCCCACGAGGGGACAGCCCCGGCTCACTGCTGTGTCCCCCTATGTTGGGCAGCTAGTAAGCCCTCAGCCAGCACCCCTTGAGCGAATGAGACCGTGCTGTTATCTGGGATCTGTTTTTCCAAATCCCAGTCTCATGACAGAGAGGAAGCACCTGCTTCCCAGCCCCCCAGGCTGGCTGTGAGCTGTACCTGCCAGCCGGCGCCCGGGCCCTTCCTGCTCGGTCAGCCTTGCTCCTGGCGGGAGGCCGGAAGGCCGTGTCGGACCCCAGGCCCAGGAGCTGGCAGTGCCCAGCCCTGAGCCAGCCCAAGGCAGCTTGGGAGCTGGGAAGAGCCAGGTATCAGCTGGGGTGGGGACAAATGAGTCACACGGACCACAATTTGATGGACACCAGCCTGGCGCCTGGCAGAGCTTGCCTTCCGGGCCGCGGCTGGGTGGCCTCGTTGGCCTGCCACACCCTGCCTCTGCCTCTGCTGGTCACAGCAGCCACTCCAGCCCCCTGCCCGCACCTGGGAGCAGGGGAGTAGCGCGGCCAGGGAGCGGAAGGAGACAGGAAGGGAACCCCAGCGTCCCCAGCGTCCGTCCTCCCGGGGAAGAAGCCCTACCGGCTGGCCCCTGTGTGTGCGCCTAGAATCTTAGGATAACAAGCTGGCGTCAGCCAGGCCTGATGGCACAGGGCTGTCATCTCATTGCAGTGCTCTGGGAGGCTGAGGCGGGATGATGACAAACTCAAGCTTATCCCGGGCAACTTAATGACGTGCTGGTAAGATCTTGTCTCAAAACCAAAACTGAATTTGGGCTGAGGATGAAGCTCAGTGCAAAAGGCCCAAGTCCGATCCTAAGGTACAGGAAAGCGTCACTGTGTAATCTACTCATGTTCTCTGCCGTGGAAGTAACTCCAGGGTGACGAAGTCTTGGGTGTCCTCGTGTAAGGTCTGGGGGCCACGGCGCTGCCTGCCCTCAGCCAGCCAGGCCTTCTCCCAGCCCTGCCACTCCCACTTGATGTCTGCCTGCCTCCCTGGTTCGGAAGGCCACCTCTACGGTTCCAAAGGCCACCTCCTGGTCCTACCCGCCCAGGGAGGCCTCCTTGTGCTGGACTGGGGCCCTGGTGTGGCCAGGCAGTGACAGGGTATAGCCCTTTAGTGTGGAGGAGGTGGGGGAGGGAAGAACCCAAGTCTTTCTGAGGACCAGTGCCTGATCATTCACACCAGGTGCCCAGAGAGGCCACAGGGGTCCCTGGGGACCCAGCTAGGCAGAGGGGAAAGCAATGAGTTTGGGAAGAACACTTCACCTGTTACCAGGCGATAAAGGACACTGCCCTGCGGACGCGGTCCTCCTCTCTAGGGACACTAGGACCTGCACTCAGGCTTCTGGGGCAACCTAGCTGGGGCGTTCCCTACGAGGCGAGGGAGGTGAACGGGACTGTGTTTAGGTCTTGTCACTGGTTAGGATGGCGAGAGGCGGTCTGCAGGGCCTTGGAGGTGGGGTTAGTGTTTAGACACAGGGGACCCCGAGGCCTGTGCTCCTTTCTGAGTCTCCAGGGCCTGTGTGAGCTCCTCCTGCCTGAGTACAGTGTGCTTTAAGACACCCGGAGGAATGGCACAACGGTTAAAGCACTTGCCTTGAAAGTGCTAAGTCAAGCGCTAAGTATCCAATTCTCCGGCACAACATAAGCTGGGCGTGGCAGCGCATGCCCATAATCCCAGCACTTGGGAGGCTGAGACAGGAGGATTGCCACGAGTCCAAGGCCACCCTGGGCTCCATCCTGAGTTCAGGGTCAGCCTGGGCTAAGGACTGAGTGGCCTGGGATGTGACCTGCGTGAGAAGTGGCATCCAAGGGACAGACCAGGATGCAGTCGCTGGCCCCTCCTGCCTTGGGAGCAGGGGTCCCGAGGACAGGGCTTTGCTGCCCCTCACTTCAGACCACTGTGGGGCAAGTTCGGGGGGTGCCAGCAGCCCCCAGGGAAGGCCTGAGCACATCGAGGACAAAAGTGACCCTCCCAGCCTGGGAGGCAGTCAAAGCTACAGCCAGCGCAGGGTGCCAGGGCCAAAGGCACGGAGACCTAGATGGCCCCACCCAGCACCAGCACCACCTCCAGCGAAGCGGGGTCCAGAGCCAGCGTCCCAGAAGCCAGGCTTTCATCCCCAGAGAGATCAAAGGTGACCCCAAGTTCTTGAGGCTGCATCCCTGGGAAGGTGAGGGACAGATGAGGGCTTTTAGGAGGGTGCAGAAGCGCGGAGTTGGGTGGGGCACGAGGTCACATCGGGGACGGGTCTGTTGGGGACTGAGGAGCCACCTGCGGGGGTGAGGCAGCACCCACGGCTGAGGCCTGGGACACCCGGGACACCCTGAGTTTAAAGGAAGATTTGGAGAGGGCAGTGTTGGGGGTGGGATGCTCTCCAACATCAGCTTAATGAGTCTGAGAAGGGAGCGCCGTCTCTGAAGGGGCGGGAGAGGGCGGCGGCGGTGGGGGGGATGCTTACAGAAAGCGGCGCGAGCGGGACCACGGGGCCAAGGTTCACGACGTGGGATCGAGCAACTCCGAGTGGGCGGGTGCGGCAGTTAACAGATGTGTGCACACGCTGCTCCGCCCCCACAGAGCACCAGACCTGGCGCCCGGCGACCACGTCCGTTCAGCCGTTCAGTCCTCAGAATCACCTCCAGCGGTCGCCGAGGAGGCGCCAGCACCATCTGTGGGATCAGAGAGAAAAGCTGAGACGTCTTCCCGACAGTCCAGGAGTCGTCCAGGCCGAGAAGTGAACCGGAGCGAGTGCAGACATCCAGCTCCCGCGTGGGATCAGGGATCCGAGGGGCGGGAGGGCCTGGGATCCTGAGCCAGGACCTTCGTTGGCCCTCGCGGACTGGGGACCCTGGGTTAGAGCTGCCAACCCTGCCCGCGATCCCAGGCCTGCCCTCAGACGCGCACCCACTCGCACGCCGGCACAGACGGCGGGCGAGTCCCGGCTCCTCGAAGGCAGGACTGGACCGCTCGCCCGGCTCGAGTTCGCAGGCCCCAGGACCCCCTGCGGGCCGCGTTGCCGGGTAGAGCCGCACCGCGCGCGCTCCTATTGGCCGCAGGTAGCTGCTCCCCGCCCGACAGGTAGTCCGCCCCGCGGCGCCATTGGGCGGCGCCCCGCGGCCCCCCAGGGATTGGCCAGGTGGGGCCCCGCCTCGCCTTCATTGGCCGCAGGTGCGCGCCTGCCCCTCCCTCTCCCCGCCCCGCCCGGCCCCCGGATTGGTCCCGCGCGCCCCGCCGGCCATGTTCGGCGCGCCTCCGCCCCGCGCGCCCCCGTCGAGTTCCGCCGCGTTGCCGGGGCGGGCGCCGTCGGTCCCGTGCCGCGCGCTCCCTTCCGCGTTCCGCGCCGCCCCGCCCGCCCAGCGCCGAGCCCCGAGCGCGCCGGCCCGGAGGGCGCGCCATGCCCACCCGCGCGGCGCCCGAGATGGACGGGCGCGCCGGCCGCGTCCGCCTGAAGGCGCACTACGGCGGGTGAGTGCGGCCGACGGCGGGCGGGCGGCGGCGCGGGGGGACCGAGGTCAGGTCGCCGGGGGCGCGAGCGGGGCGGGGACGCGGAGCCCGCAGGCGGGCGTCCTTCCCGAGCAGTGACGGGCACGAGAAGGCAGCGCGCCTGCGAGGATGAAAGTTTTCGTTAACAGTGCAAACTTCGGGCAAGGCGACGGGAGCGGAGGCTCCGCCCCGAGCGGCTCCCCGGCCGCGGCCGCGCCGAGGCTCCTGCGTTCCTCCGCGTCGGCCTCCCGGCTCGCTGGGTGACAGGTGCGCGCCGCTGAGCCGGCCTGCGCCAAACTCAAAAAGGCGGGTTGGGGGGAGGGCTGTCGTCCCAGCACTCCGCGGCGGCCGAGGCAGGAGAATTGCAAGTTCGAGCCCATCCTGGCTAACTTAGTGACTTAGCGAGAATCTGTTTCCAAATAAAAACATTATAAAAATGGGCTGGGAAGTAGCTCAGTGTGAAGGCCCTGGCCTCGATCCCCGGTACCACACACACACACACACACACACACACACACACACACACCGGTGAGCCCGGAGAAGGCGGTGTGCGTGGTTGCAGGGACTGGGGCCGCGGCCAAGGACGAGGCGCTTGTACTCGGACCGGACTTTTCGGAGAACCTCGATCCTTGGCTGGATCTGGGCCGGCCCTGCTGCTGATTAATGCTGGGACTTGCTGTGTGTTCGGGTTACCGATTGCTGCCCCTGGCTGGTGCAGACCTTGGGAACGGGCCGGGAACTCCTGCAGTCACCTCTGGCCTCCGGAGCCCCACCTCGGACCCTGGGGTCCCTGAGGGTGGCTGCGGAGAGGGAGGGGTCAGGACTTGTGCCCTGCGGGGTGCCTGGCTCCCTGCCTTGCTTTGGGTCTTAAGAGAAGCTCCTTGCCCATCGGGGTTCTTGGCAAGGGCAGGCCACTGAGGTGGGTGGTGGCATCTCCCCAGGGCGATGACCCGCCCAGGCAGTGCGTGCTGCGTGGCCACGGGGTTTGCTGAGGAAACCCGGTCACCTCGTCCCGGACACGGCTCTGGTGTGTCCGGTCCAGTGTCTTTCTCTGATGTGCACCTGGGTCCCTGGGGTTGGGGGCTGGGTGATGGCGCAGCCAGAGGGAAGAGGAGTTTCTGCGAGACTGGCTTCCCGGCGGTGGAGGTCTGCAGTCTCTTGTCTGGCCTGGGTGGCTGCCTGTGGGGGCTGGTGAAGTGTCACCTGGCCCTGGAGCAGCCTGGCTCAACATTCTGTGTAGGGCACCTCATCGCCCTGCCCCTTCCCGGCCAGGGGCCACCGAGCTGGGGGAAGGAGACCACAGAGGGGTCCACACCTGAGCCCGGGGTGGGCGGGCTTCCTGCCTCGGCCTCCCTCCCCCCGTAGACCAGCTGGCCTGGGCAGCGCCCTCTCGCCTGCCTGCCTCAGCCCCAGCTTCTGTCCCTGGGGATGCTCCAGTTACCACTGGTAATCCAACCTGTTGACTCCAACTTCCTGGCAGAGCCCCCGCCTTCCCTTCCTTCCTCCCCTTCCTGCCCCTCCTTTCATCCTCTCCCCACCCTTCCTCTCTCCCCTCTTCCCGGTCCCCTTCTCTCCCTCCCTGTTCCCCTCTCTCTCTGCACTCTCCTCCTGGCTGCTCCCTAGCCTTGTGGCTGTAGGTCTCCTTTATGGGATGTGGGGACTCTGGGCCCCCTGATCAGGCTGTGGCTGTGGAAAGGTGGGTCAGGGTAGGGTTCTGTCCTAAGAAGGCGGTCCTGGGGCCACAGCGAAGGACTGATGCCTAGACAGGAATGGTGTGCCAGCCCCCAGCCCCTGCCTGTCTCCATTTTCCCCACCCTTCGGTGATCACACCCAGGCTGTCCTGTTTTGGAGACCTTGCCTCCCTCCTGGTCAAGTCTCAGGCTGCTTCTCCTCCTCCTGCTCTTAGGACTTTCTGGTGGCAGGGAGGGGCGATTAGCACTATCTCCAGGGGCTCAGAGACACTGAGGATGGTGGCCAGCCAGCTGCTGGGCATTTCCAGAGCCCTGGGCTTCTACAGGAGCCTCCCAGCTGCCCTCAGCCAGGGGTTGGGGCATGGGCAGAGGACAGCTCTCCCCGCCCTGCCCCAGCCCTCCAGCGGGCAGAGGTAGAAGTCAGAGTGCTTGGGGAGGCCAGGGCAGGGGCCCAGTGAGCTGGGCAGTGTGGGTCCGGTCTGAGTGGTCTCCGCTGACCGGTGTGGGGGTGGGAGCGTGGGCCTTGGAGCCTCCACTGATCAGCCACCAGTTTCTCTGTCACACTTTCTTCCTCTGCCGTGGCAGGCCATGGGAAGTATGGGGTCCTAGGGGCAGCTGCTGGGTGGCTGGCTGCAGTAGGATGGGGTGGGCTGTGGCCCCACCACGAAGAGGGCCAGGGTGATCAGGCCTGGTGGTGGGGTCCTGGGCCCTGCTGCTCTCAGGCAAAGACTTTGTTTACAAAGACTTGTTTGTGTGAATTCCGACAGCCAGAGGTAAGCCAGTGGGTAGCCAGGCAGAGCCTGTGTTTGGGATGCCCCAGCCCTTGGTTTCCTGGAGTGAATTTTTTTCTCCCAATGTCAGTGAGTTGAGGGTCTGGTTCCTGCTCAGTGTGGCAGAGCCTCTTCTCTCGGGGGGGGGGGGGGGGGGGGGGGGGGGGGGGGGGGGGGGGGGGGGGGGGGGGGGGGGGGGGGGGGGGGGGGGGGGGGGGACCTGGAGGGAGAGATGTTCCCTCCCACCCAACCACCTGGCCGGGTAGCAGGCGGTCTGCAGAGAGCATTGGGGAATTTCTGAGGTCTCCCGTTTTCCAGATTTGAATCTTATTTTAGGATGAAAAGATAAAGGCAGTGACATTCAGTGACTGGGTTTTCTAACAGTGTCCCTGGAGTTAAGTCACAGCTGTACCGAGGTCAGTCAAGTCCATGTTCAGGGCTGAAAACAGCTGCCTCTGAGCCAGGCCTGTGACACACTTGTCATCCCAGTACTGAGGGAGGCTGAAGCAGGTGGATTTCAAGTTTAAGTCCAGCCTGGGTAAGACCCTGTCTTAAAAAAAAAAAAAATCTGGGGATGGAGTTCAGTACTAAGGCTGTGGGTTCTGGCGCTAGTGCTGCCTCCCGCACACATACCTGGCCTCTGATTATTACTGATTCTGCCCCCAGCTCTTGCTTCCACAGTGACCACTACAGTCTCTAACCTTGAGGTTGGGGGTAAGTTCATGAGCTTGAACAGGTGGCTGGTGTCCCTTTATGCTGTGACCTCGGCTCCCCTTCCCTCCCCGGAAAGCTCATGGGAGTCGTCATTACAAACTGTGGCTGGGGCTGGAGGAATAGCTCAGCAGTTAAAGCACTTGCCAGCAAGCTCAAGGTCCTGAGTTCGATTCCCTACCCAGTACTGCATACGCTGGGTAAGGTGGCGCACGCATATAATCCCAGCACTTATGTGCAAGGCCAGATTGGGTTGTACAGTGAGTTTAGGACCAGCCTGGATTACAGAGTGATTGGGGGGGGAGGGAGGATGGGACAAACCAACAAACTATGGCTGGTGTGTTTGGGAGGGGAGGCTGTGCTGTTGTCACTGTGCTTGTCTAATCAGTTACTTGGTTAATGAGTAATCTTTGTGGCGCCTGATTCCAAGGTGATGGGCTGTGTCCTCTCTGCCACAGAGACATCCTGATCACCAGCGTGGATCCAGCGACCACCTTCCAGGAGCTCTGTGAGGAGGTGCGGGACATGTGTGGGCTGTACCAGCAGCACCCACTCACCCTCAAGTGGGTGGACAGTGAAGGTACTGGCCAGGGATGGTAGCAGGCAGCAAAGGTACCCATTGTCCCACGGGCTGCCCTGTTGGCCAGGGTTGGATTACGGGAACCCCTGTCCTCCAGGGTGGCAGGTGGGCAGCAAAGTTATTTACCATGTCACTGACTGCCCTGCGGGGCTAGGGTGGGACTGCAGGAGCCCCTGTCCCCCCGGGATGGTATGTGGACATTCTGCAGGCTGCCCTACTGGACTGGAACTGTGAGAGCCCCTGTCCCCCAGGAGTGGCAGGGATGGGCAGGCTGGGCTAGGCGGGCAGCGTCATGAGATGTGCTTGGCAGGAGGACATTCTCTGACATGACGGGTTCTGGTTTTTAACTCTGTGCTTTTCTGGTAGGTGATTTTTTTAAAAAAGTTGCTATGAAATTAAATATTGATAAATACTATGTAACAATTTTAGCACATTTAAACTTTCTGATTTTTAAATTATTTTCATTTTTGTTGTTTGAGATCTTTTTGTTTTGTTGTGATTTTGACATAAGATCTCACTGAGTCACTAAATGGCCCAGGCTGGACTCAAACTTGCAACCCTCCTGCCTCAGCCTCTCAGAGTGGTGCTGGGATTATAGGCCTGTGCCCCTGGGCCTGGCTGAGATATCTTCACTTGAATTTAATCATTTTTACTTTGTTTTCTCCTGCATTTTTTGTTAGTGTGAGTGGGCTGTGTAGACACATGTAACATATATGACACACTTCAGTCTCCCCATCGCTATTGGCGGCTCAAGCCTGGTATTCCCACCGGAGATGGAGAGAGGCGCTGGCCCCTCCTCCCCCTCGCCCTGGCCACAGTGTCTCTCTGCCTCCTCTGCTCACAAACATGTGTCCCGAATCCGGGTTGGCTGCCACCCGGGAGAGACCCTTCCTCTGGCATGACTGACGATGTGGTCGGCGGGAGACAGAGAGGAAGGACCCTGGGTGGGAGCCCCGATCGATTGTGCATTGGCCTTGTGTGCTTCTCTGTCCCTGTCCCCGCCCAGCCCGTGTGCAGGGAACTGGGTGGCGCGGCGGTGCTGTCTGGCTAGCCTCTGAGCCTGTGTCCTGATCACAGCCCTGCCTGCCTCCTTGATGCTCTGCCTACGGCCCAGCAACTTGAGCTCATATGCTCTATACTTCCTCCTCCTCCTCCTCCTCTGCCTCCTCCTCCTCCTCTTTCTTCTTCCTTCTTTTTCTTCTTGTACTGGGAATTGAGCCCAAGTCCTTTGCAGTGAGCTACATTCCCACCCCCATTTTATTTTTGATTTTGAAATGGTGTAAGTTGCCCAGGCTGGACTCTACCTTGAAAACCTCCTGCCTCAGCCTCCCAGGACGCTGTAATTATAGGCCTGTGCCTCTGAGCCGGGCTCTGGTTCTGGCTTCTGTGGTGCTCGGTGGATAGCAGGAGACAGTCCACAGCCAGGCTCACAGTTCAGCACCACTTTTATTCATTTGTTCTTTTGGTGCCGGAGTGAGCCCAGGTACGTGTTCACCAGGAGTGTTGGCCTGGGCTGGCCAGGATAGCTCGGGCTCCGTTGGGCAGGTGAGCTCAGCACCCCGTACCGCTGCCCACTCCTTCCTGTGGCCCCAGCAGTGCCTCTTCTGCCTAGGTGACCCTTGCACCGTGTCCTCGCAGATGGAGCTGGAGGAGGCCTTCCGCCTGGCCTGTCAGCAGAGGGACGAGGGGCTTGTCATCCATGGTGAGTGCTGGCTGCTGGGCGGGCCCCCTCACCATGCCACCCTGGGGAGTGCCTTGGCTGGGGACTCCGGAGCCCAGCCCAGTGAAGGGTTGTGAACCACCTGGAGGGCCACAATTTAAAATCTTACGATGGCTCAGTGGTGGGGGCCTGTAATCCCAGTACTCTGGGAGGCTGAGGCAGGAGGATCCCAAGTTTGTGTCTAGCCTGGGCAAGTCAGGAGATCCTATCTTCAAACAAAAACTAAAAAATGTGCTGGGGATGTAGGTTGGTGTGAAGGCCTTATGCTGCAGTACCACAAAAAAAGAAAGAAAGAAATCTTATGCCAGAGAATTTTATGGTGTTGATTATAATATTATTTGGGTTGGCTTTTCTCTCTGGTGCTTTAAGCCAGATAAAATTTGCTTGTCACTCTTGGAGGCTGAGGCAGGAGGATTCCAAGTTTGAGTCCAGCCTGAGGAACTTAGTGACTTGGCAAGACCCTGTCTCACAATTTAAAAAAAAAAAAAAAAATAGACTGGTGATGTAGCTCAGTGGGAAAACCCTGGGTTCAATTCCCAGTACTGAAAAAAATAAATAAATAAAACAGAGACCAAACAAACAGGAAACCCACACCTATGTAGGGTGGGCGTGGCAGGTGCAGTGGTGCTGTCCGGCTAGCCACCAAGCCTGTGTCCTGATCGCAGGCCCTGCCTGCCTCCTTGATGCTCTACCTACAGCCCCAGCAACATGAGCTCACCTGTTCTATATCTTCCTTTTTTTTTTTTTTTTTTTTTGGTACTGGGAACTGAACTGAAGTCTTTTGCAGTAAGGTACATTCCCATCCCCCATTTTATTTTTGATTTTGAAACAGGGACTAAGTTGCCCAGGCTGGACTCTACCTTGCAAACCTCCTGCCTCAGCCTCCGCTGGGATTATAGGCCTGTGCCTTTTAGCTGGGCTGTGGTTCTGACTTCTGTGGTGCTCAGTGGATGGCAGGAGACAGCCCACAGCCAGGCTCACAGTTCACCTCTGGTTTTTATTTATTTGTTTTTTGGTGTGGGGAGTGAGCCCAGGTGTGTGCTCACCAGGCTTGCCCCACTATTGATGCTAGGAGCTGGGCCGTGTTGGTCTGCAGCTGGGCATCTGTAGACACTGCTGCCCAGCGCTGTTGGATTCCTCAGGGTGTCTGGGGGCCTGAGTGTGCACCTGGCTGCTGTGGTGTGGCCAGCATGTCTGGTCTATTTCTGCTTCTCTTGGGTCCTTTCCTGGGGGCAGGCACAGACCACTGGGCCCAGGGGATAGGACCAGTGCTCAGAGCCACCAGTTTCTGTTGAATCTGTTGTTCACCTGACCTTGAACTGGTTGGTTAAAATACCCAAATTTTTAGTCCTTTACGTAAGCATGGTTCTAAATGTATCCTAAAACTAGTCAACGTATTTATTATGTGCTAAATGCTGAAAGCCATGATACCTTGATAATTTGGCTTGCTTGCTTGCTTGCTTGCTTTCTTTCTTTCTTTCTTTTGAGTCAGGATCTCGCTCTGTAGCCCAGGCTGGCCCTGAACTCACTATGGAGCCCAGGCTGGCCTTGGACTCATGGCAGTCCTCCTGCCTCAGCTTCCCGAGTGCTGGGATCACAGGCGTGCGCCACCATACCCAGCTTATTGGTTTACTTTATAGAGTAAGAGAAGGTTTGTGTTAGCCAAGCTGTAATATTGTATGAGCTTCTCTCTTACTCGCGTGTGTTAGAAACTCAGATACGTGTTTTGACAGTCAAGGGTGAACTCAGGTGTGGAAGGAACCAGGGTCTGTGTGTCCTGGAATTGCTTTTTGGGGTGGCCGTCGCTCTTTCCCCTTCCCTAGTCACTGCAGACGTGCTGTCTGGGTACCGTCAGTGACCCTTCCTCATGTGGACTCTGAAGCTTATGGAAGGGGCTTAGCCCACAGGCCCTGGCGAGTTTCTGAGGTTCTGCCCAGGGGAGCCTCTGGGTCAGGTCCGGGGGGGGGGGGGCGTGGTGTGGATGCTGGTCCATTCCTTCATTTTGGGGGGCTGATCCCATGGCTTTTTCACTGTCCTACATCCCCAGCTGATTGTTACTTTTTGAGAAATGGCCTTGCTAAGTCATTAATTGGCCCAGGCTGGGCTCAGACTTGCAGTCCTCCTGCCTCAGCGTCCTAGAGTGCTGAATGACAGGCCTGCACTCTTAGGGAGGGCCAGTGGCCACCGTGAGGACCCTAACACCGCGGTGTTCTTCTCTCTGCAGTGTTCCCGAGCATCCCCGAGCAGCCAGGCATGCCCTGCCCTGGAGAAGACAGTGAGTACCTCAGTTTCCTGTGTTGTGTGTCCACAGGTGTGGGAGAAGTGAGAAGGGTTACTGCCTCCCAGGGCCTGACATCTGTGCAACCCCAGTGACCTTGTGTGGCCAGGCCCTGGGCCAGTTCCCATGTGTGTGGTCTGCCCGTTGGCACTGAGTAGGGCTGGGGCCTGGCTGGGGCTTCAGCCACGTGGCGAGAGGGTCCCAGAAGTTCTCTGGTCTGGCCTGAGAAGGGCAGGCCCGGGCTGGGGGGAGAGCACACGGGGCAGCTGGCCAGTCGGGTAGGAGCAGGCACCGCATGAGCCGGCGCAGAGGACAGCGGCTGGCACTTGGCCCAAGTGTTTTTCTTTGGGGGTGGGAGCAGGGGGACAGGAACTACCCTGGAGTATGGGCAAGGGAGGCTGAGGGCTGGGGCAGCTTGAGATGGGTGGGCAAAGACACCATGACGCAGTTCCTGCACAATGCCATGTGGGGGTGGCTTGTTAGGTTTTGGGGTCCTTGCTCCCTGTAGGGCTCCCTGTCTGGTCTCCTGTGGCATGGTGTCTGCTGCTCCGGGACCTCACTGTGCCATGTCCCACGGGAGGGACATGTACCTGGAAGGGCCATCTGTATGGAGCATGGAAGAATAAAATCGGGCAATGGCAGGTGTACAGCTACACACCACAGAAGGCCCTCTACGCACGTGCCATGCTGAGCTCCCAGATGTCCACCTACCTCTGGCCACGGTCAGCCCATTTGGCTGTCTGTCCGCCAGTCCTTTGAGCAGGGCTCAGAGCCAATGTGCCACGTGCAGCCCACCAGACTGTCTTACAGAGGGAGGACAGGCTGTGTTCCTCAGTCAGTGGATGATTCCCAGGGTTGCTGTGGTCCTGGGGATCAAGCTTGGGGCCTTCACACTGAGCTACATCCCAGCCCATTTTTGTTTTTGATTTTGAGACAAGACTTGGTCAGGTGCGTAAGTTGCCCAGGCTAGACTTGAACTTGTGACCCTCTTGCTTCCGCATCCCAGAGTGCGAGGAGTGTAGGCCCGCCCCGATGGGCCCAGCTGCCACCTGGAGGAGTTCTTGCCCATGGTGACAAGTCAGTGTTGTCATGATGCCTTGGCCTCTGTGGGGCATCCATGACGTTTGTGGTCTCAGGTCTGCCCGGCCCTCCAGTCTCCCTGTGCGGATGTTGACTGTGCCTGGCCTCAGGAGAGGGGAGCGCTGTGTTGACAGGAGCGAGGGGGTGGTCTCTGCCAGAGAGAGGGTAGGAGTGGGGCACGGCCAGGGGAGAGCTCCACATCACTGCACGGGAATGCAGAGAATGTGGCCGGCCTGGAGGAGGACGCCCTGGATGTAGAGCCGTCCTTGAGGACGCTGCCAGGGCGGTGTGGCGGCTTCGGGAGTGCTGAGCGCTCTGGAGGTACTCTGGAGGTACAGCTGAGCCACTGGAAGGGAGGGCCAGGGTGTGGCCGGCAGGGCGGGGCCGCCCCTGCCTGCCCAGTGTGCAGGGAAGCCTGCGCCTGAGGTTGCGCTCCGGGCTAGAATGTAGCTCCGGCAGAGCTCTTGCTGCACGTGCCTGAGGCCTAAGGCCCCTGGAGCCAGTGCCCGCAGTGCTTCCCAAGCTCCCTGCTGCTCTCCGCCTTCAGCCTGACCTTCATGCCCATGTCAGGTGCAGGGCCTCTCTGCCGTGCTCATCTGGGGCACCTGAGTGCGGTACCCCATGGCTTTGGTGCCCGTGCCGGCATTTGTGCTTGTGGTTTGTTGGGATCAGAGGGAAGGCAGCCTGGCGGGATATAAGTGGCACGCTGGCTCTGAGTCCTGCCTGCAGGACTGGTGGATAGATGAACAAACCGGCTGACCGTGGCCAGAGGTAGATGGACATTTGGGAGCTCAGCAAGGCCCTCCTGGGCAGAGGGGCTTCCGTGCCGGGCAGCTGTGTATCCTCCTTCCAGGCTCTGCCGGCCATGATGTCCCTTCTCTAAGTGGCGCTGAAGTTGTGGCTTCTTTTCTTTCTTTCTTCTGAGATGAGGTTTCCCGGTGTTTCCCAGGTTGGGCCGTGGGTTCGAGGGCTCAGCGGCTGACCGCTGGCGCCGTGGGCCTGTCCCACTGCGCCCGGCTTGCCTCTTCTTTGCGTGTTGAGCACATAGAACACTTGCTGTTAAACCATGTGACGTGAGCAGCTCAGCAGCATGGTGTATCCTGCTGCTTGGCAGCCGCTGTGTGCCCCGCACACCCTAAGGGACACCCTGTGCCCGGGGGTCTCCCCACTCGGTCTGCTCTGTGTTGAGCCCCACGGTGGGGGCAGCCCTTCCTCCTGCTCCTCCTCCTCCTCCTCTTTCTCCATCGTCATCTTGCCACGTAGCCTGGGCTGACTTCGACTGGGCTCCCTCCTGCCTCAGCTTCCCAAGTGTGAGAATGACAGGTGAGAACTACAGGTGTGTCCCAACATGGCTCAGCTTTTTCTAGTTTTAAAATTTCTGTTAAAATATTCAAAGGAAAATTGCCGTTGCAAGCATTTTATTTATTTATTTATTTTGAGACAGGGTCTTGCTCTGAGGCCCACACTGGCTTGAATTCACTATGGAGCCCAGGCTGGCCTTGGACTCACAGCAATCCTCCCGCCTCTGCCTCCCGGGTGCTGGGATTACAGGCGTGTGCCACCACGCCCAGCTCATGTGGTGCTGGGGAATTGAACTCGGGTACTTAGCACTTGACTTAGTGCTTGCTCAAGCGCTTTAACCGCTGAGCCATTCCTCCAGCTCGCGTTGCAAGCATTTTCAACCCGTCGTGTAGTGCCGTTCAACATCTATGCGGCTGCTGTCTCTGGAAAGCCTCCTGTGCCAGCGCTCGGTCCCCATTAACGTAACTGCAGCCCGCAGTCCCCCGCTGCCAGGAGCTGCCACGCGACTTTCTGCTTATGGGAATCTGACTCCTTAGGGGCCTCACGATAGTGGAAGGGGACAGGGTCCGTCCTGTTGTGACGGGCTCATGTCACTGGGCACCCTATCCTTGGTCACCCAGGTGCAGGGGTGTGGGTCCCTTCCTGGCACAGGTTGGGCACCTCCCACTGCGCCCGTGGATACAAGCGCCTCTCACATGTGCACCTGCCCTGGGCATGTGGTCTGCCCCGCATAGACAGTTGTGAGCAGTGCCAGCCACTGGGGTGTCCTGCAGCTCTTCTGGGCCCGCTTTCTGTGCGTTGGGGATCTGGGCTCTTTGGGCATTCGCCGTGCTCTGCCCGTGGACCAGCCCCAGGGCTGCACCTTTGCCTCCTCACCCACACCGCAACTCTCTCTTCTCAGTTTTGGTGGCAGCCTTTGCCCAGTACTGTCCCCTGTCCCAAGCATTTCCCGCTGACCGTGGGTGGGAGCAGCGTTACCTGTGCTCAGTTGCCTTTGGACAGACATCCACTTGAGTCTGAGGCCTTGGCTGTTTTGCTTTGCTTTGTTGCTGTTGCCCGGCTGCCAGGGTCCCCTGGGCTCTGCGGGTCCTTCCAGCAAAGCCTGTGCGGGAGCTGGCCTGCAGTGTGCGCTGTCACCCCGCTCCCCTTGCCCCGTCTGCTTGTTTATGGGACTGCTGTGCCGAGCGCCTGGCCTCACACTGAGCTACACCCTGGCCCACTTCTGTGGCTGATTTTGAGGCAGGGTCCTACTAAGTCACTTCGTTGTTTAGTTTGGGCTCCAACCTGATCCTCTTGCCTCAGCTTCCCCGGGTGCTGGCGTGACAGGCTGTGCCCTGAGACCCAGCTTGCCTCCTTGTTCATTGAGCTGTGCTGTTCATGTTTGGCAGGAGGCCTCTGTCCCAGACACAGAGCTCCTCTGCGATGAGTGACTCGCAAAGGTCTCTCTCCTCCTGAGTCGCCGTCTTTGTCAGCGGGCCCTTCGTGAGTGCCGTTCTCCGTTTTCCCAGGTTGTCTTTGCCAGTTTCTCCTGTCGCCTGTGCCTTCGGTGCCTGGTCTGGGATGCTTCTCTGAAGCCAGCGGTGTGGCCTGTAGTCCTGCCTTTTCTTCTCGAGTTTTAGTTCTAGGTCATGCCTTTAGTCCCGGTCCCCTCTGAGTTAGCTCTTGGTTCAGATCGTGCCTTTGTGAGTGGACACCGGGTGCCCCCAGCAGGCTCTGCTGTCCGTAGGGAAAGGGCATTTGAGCACAGGTGAAGCTTTACTCCATTGAAGCGACGACTGTAGCTTTGCCGCAAGAGTTAAAGTCAAGAAGTGGGGTCTGCTCTCTCTGCTCCTCCTCAGATCTGTCCGGGCTCTTAGTGTCCCATGAGGGGTAAGACAGATGGCGTTTCTGTTCAGAGTGCTGTTGGGATTTGCACAGGGGTTATATCGAATCTGTAGGTTGCTTTGGGTAACAGTGATGTGCGTGTGCGCGCGTGCGTATGTGTGTGTGTTTGTATGTGTGTGTGACTGGAGATCAGGCCCAGAGCCTCAAACATGCTAGACGAACTCTACCACTGAACTACTGAGCTGTACTCTGAGGCTCATATGAATCTCTTAATAGTAATTCTCCCCTAATCCATGAACTGGAAAGTTTCTATCTATCTATCTATCTATCTATCTATCTTTCTTTCTTTCTTTCTTTCTTTCTTTCTTTCTTTCTTTCTTTCTTTCTTTGATACTGAAGGTACAGCCTGGGGTCTTTGCTTTGAGCTACATCCCCTGCCCATTTCACTGTTTGTTTAAGACCGGGTCTTGCTAAGTTACCAAGCTGCCTGTGCTGGGCTTGAAGTTCCGATACTCCTGCCTCAGCCTCGCAGAATGCTAGGGTTATGGATGTGCGCCACCCTGCCTGGCCTGTTGGGGTCTTTGATTTCTTTCAGCGGTGTTGTTCAGTTCCCCTTTTTAATGGTTTCTTACACTGTTGTAAATGGAATCGTTCTCCTAATTTCCTTTGAGTTGCTCATGTTAGTGTATAAGACGCAGCTGAAGTTCAGGTGGTGACTGTCCTGCTGCTTTGCTGAATTCGTTTACTGGTGCTGACACCTTTGGTGGGATCGTCAGGGTTTTCTGTGCGCAGGATCAAGTCACCTACAAGCAGCAGACGCCTTCTCTGCAGGCAGATGGCCTGTGGTTCTGTCTTCCCGTGTTCTGGTGGGAGTTCTTGGGGTGTGTTTGGTGGGCGTGACAGCACCTTGCATTTCTCCTGACCTTGGGATAGAGCAGGCAAGTTTTACCACTTGTTGTTCACCTTGGGATTTTTGTTGTGGCTTTTGTTATGTTGAGGCACTTTCTCTGTACTCTAGTTTTTGAATTACTTTGTATCCTGAAGGTGTGTTGGGTTTGTAAACTGCTTTTCCTGTGTCAGTCATGGAGGTCACATGTGTCTTTCTATGGATGTGACTGACCACACCTATCCGTTTTCGTGTGCCCAGAGCCATTGTGGTGCAGCCAGGAATAAAACCCACTCACTCGTGGTGTATCTTTTTTTTTGAGAGAGAGAGGGATCCTCACTCTGTGGTCCCAGCTGGTTCTGACCTCACTGTGTAGCCCACACTGGCCTCAAACTCAGGGCAATCCTCCTGCCTCTTTTTTCTTCGATGCACTTTATTTATTTTTATTATTTTTTATTTACATATTACATCCGTTTCACCTTCCTACCCTCTCACCACCACCCCCACTTTCTCTTTCCACAAAGTCCATCTTCGTACTTTCTTCCATATTTCTTAGATTTTTTTATGGTGTGGTTTCCTCATAATAGAGAGATCATATGATGTTTAACTTTCAGAATCTGATTCATTTCACTGAGCATAAAGGTCTCAACGTGCATCTTTATGGCAGCGTAGTATTCCATTGTGTGCGTGTACCACATCTTTTTTTTTTTTTTTTTGAGACAGGGTCTCGCTCGGTAGCCCAGGCTAGACCTGAACTTACTGTGGAGCCCAGGCTGGCCCTGGACTCAGAGTAATCCTCCTGTCTCAGCTTCCCGAGTGCTGGGATTACAGGCGTGCGCCACCACGCCTGGCTTATGTGGTGTTGTGGAATAGAACTCAGGTCCTTAGCGCTTGCTGGGCAAACACTTCAGCTGCTGAGCCGCTCCTCCTGCCCCCGTTTGCCACGTCTGTATCCAGTCACGTGTACTAGGGCATATTGCTTCTTCCAAGATTTTTGCTGAACTCGTGTTGCTGGTGTTTTGTTGGGAGGAGTGGCATCTGTGCCCCAGGGCTCCGTCCGGGGGCCAGGCTGGGGTTTGCCTTTCCTCCCGGGGTCTGTGTCTGGCTTCGATACCCGGCCTCTGAGGATGGGTTAAGAAGTGTTCCCTCCTCTTCTGTTTTTAGAAGTTGTGGCAGAGTTTGAGAAGATTGGTGTGAGATTTTCCCTGGACGTTTGATGAGTTCACTAGCGAGGCTGTAGCACCAGGGCTTTTCTTTGGTATGGGGACATGAGGTTTTCTTGGTTGGTTTTGGTATTTGAGACAGGCTCTTACTAAATAGCCCAGCCTGTCTCAGACTTGCAATCTTCCTGCCTCAGCCTGCTGTGTAATGGGTTATAGATGAGTAGCACCACACCCTGCTTGTTGGGGGATTTTGTATGTGTGTGCAGCACTAGGGATTGAGCCCAGGGCCTCGTGCCTGCTGAGTGTGAGCTAAGCCACGCCCTGTCCTTTATAATTTGCATTTGTTTATTTAAGGAAGTGTCAGGCCACATCCCCAGTCCCTTTCCCTTCTTTTTCCCCCTCACCCCCGAGACAAGATCTCACTGAGTTGCCCAGGCTGGTCTTGAGCTTGTGATCCTCCTGCCTCAGCCTCCCGAATACTTGGGATCGTAGCCTGTTGTGAGATTTGACCACTGGCCCAGTCTCTGCCTTCCACAGGTCTGCCTGGACTCGTGCTCCTCTGGTTGCTGCCTTTGGCCATCAATTGTTTGTGCTGTTTGAATCCTTGGTGTGTGAGTGTCGGTTCCCCATCTCTGATGTCCAGTTACGTAGCACTGTGGCTGGAAGCATGTTTCGTGTGACCTTTGCTGGCTTCGTGACCCAGCCCGTGGCTTGCGGCAGTGCCCTGGGTACCTGTGACGGGACTGACAGTGTACTGGGGCCCTGTGGGCTCCCTGTGTTCTTCCCCCTTCCAGCTGGGTTTGTCACCACCTGTTTCCTTCATCCGCAGGCTGCTGTGACTGCTGCCACAATGAGTATTTGGGCAGTTTTGTGCACCAGGGGTCTGGCACCTCCCTGGGCCAAAGACTAACCCCCACTGCGGTCTGTCGGGAGTGGGCCACGCGGCTGGAGAGGAGCAGCAGCCAGCAAGGGGGCCCCACCTACGTTTGCAACTGCCCCGCCGCCTGACCTCCTTCTCAGCCTCCCGTCAGGCCGGCACCCGCTGTGACCTGTGCATGTGAGAGTTCCGGGCTGTACTCTTCTTAGGAGCCAGCACCTGATGATCTGAGGTGGGGTTGAGGGGGTGATGCGGTGCTTGGCAGCAGCTGCCAGTGTGGATTCACGTTGGCGGAGGTGATGGCGTTGCCTCCCCTCACCCCTGGCGGGCCCGTCTAGGGGCAGGAAAGCAAGCTCAGGCTCCCCTCGGCCTGCGTGATGGTGAGTGAATTGTTTTATTATCTCTTGGCACGTTGAAATAGAGATGAGCTGCGCAGCGCATGTGGGCACTGAAGCCATCTTCACACCTTCCCTTCTGCTCAATCTGGAGGGACTGTCTTCCAGGAAGCTGGTCCCCAGGGCCGAAAAGGTTGGCGACCGCTGGTGTATGGGAAGTACTGTCCTGGTGACTTCAGCATGGCATAACATCCCGGGCATTGTCGACTTGTGAGGATGCATTGTCAGGGCCTCCAGGCCCCTGCTTGGGCTGGGGGTTTCCTTCATGAGTGGACCTGCAGCTGGCCCCTTGGTGCCCACGAGGTGGGGCTGGGGGGGTGCAGTGTGGGCTAGGTGGCCATGTCCCTGTGATCTCTCCTCAGTTTGGGAACAGTGGACAGGGTCAGGGAGGCCTCTGGGGAACAGGCCTGGTGTGGACAGGGAAGGGTGTGGGTGGAACGTGTGACACAGGAGGCAGACCCTGGGATTGGGAGTGACTGAGAATCAGGAGGGGATGAGGCCACAGTGACTTCCCACTGGGGTGCGTGGGTCCACAACGGACTCGGTCACTTGTTGAGACAGAGGGGTTGCATTCAGGCCTGGCGTCTGAGTCTCCCTTGGGGTGTACCAGGCACTCGGGGTAAGGAGCGCATTGGCCTAGGGCCTTCTGGGTGCTCTCCGGGTTCCTCAGACCTCCACGCGCGCCCTGCTTGCCATCTGCATGGGCCCCGTGTTCATCCGTGGCTCCCCACGAGTACTGTCCTCACTCACCTGTGGCCGGTGTGTCTTGCAGGCTACTGCCCTTCCTCCTGGCCTGTCCTCTGGCCTCGTCCCGTGGGCGTGGCACACCTGGTTTCCAAGCATCCGGGTCGGTTGGTGTTTCCTTCCTGGTTTTCCCTTGGGTTAGAGATGGCGTGCTTCTTGAGCTTGATCTTTGATGTGTTTGGAGTAAATGTTTTGTGTCCAGGGTGGTACCGACCCTTGGCTGAAAGGTGGACACGTCTCTCCTCTTGGGCTTGAGGAGCCAAAGCTCACAGACTAAAGTGAAACAGACACAGGTGTCTCAGGCCAGGAACCCCTGCACACTGTGGCCATTCTGGGGGTTTGAGCTGCTTTCGTGTGGGGTTTTAGAACTGTGAGCGTAGCTGCAAGAGCAGATGACCATGAGACAATGACCCCACCATCCCTGAGCCCAGGGAGCAGCCCAGGGAGCCCTGACCCACGGGAACCCTCCCTCTGTGGTGCCGCGGGATGGTCAGTCTCGGACCTTCAGCTCCCTGGCCCCTTCACCACCCTGACTCTACACAGGCCATGGTAGTACCAGCTCGTGGGTGGCCGAGGCCCTAGGGTGGGCCATGATAACTGGGTACCTCACAGACGGTCTGCCCTACGGCTGTGGCGGCCCAGGGAGTCTCTGAGGCCATCCGGACAAGGCCCTGGAAAGGACAGGTCATGGCACTTTACCTGTGGTCTCTCCTGCCCTCCCATGTGAGTCATGGAGGCTCTGGGCTGCTGTGTTGGGTGGCCCCTGGGTTGGAGCTGTCCTCTTAGTCTTGGGCTGCGGGCCCCGGACTGAGCGTGGGTGCTCCGGCTCCCTCGGAGGCTGCCAGGGTGTTTTCACCCCCCTTCCGTCAGCTGTGGTGCTCTGGTGGCCTTGGTGTTGCTGGTCCAATCCCCCTCTCATCCCGCGCCTGCCTTGGGGGCCAACTTCTTTGTCTCCTCCCTCTTTTTTTTTCCTTCCTTCCTTCCTTCCTTCCTTCCTTCCTTCCTGTGCTGCAGATGGAACCCAGGACCCTTGCATGCTAGGCACACCCTCCACCACAGAGGCATAGCCCCATGCCTTTTATTTTATTTTATTTTATTCTATTTTATTTTGACACAGGGTCTTGCTAGGTTTCCCGGGCTGGCCTTGAACCTGTGGCTCTCCTGTTTCAGCCTGTCCACTAGCTTGGATTTCAGGTGTTCAGCACTATACCTGGCTCTTCGTCTCTTCTCCTTCTTTCTTTCCTTTTCTCCTGGGGATTAAACTCAGGGACTTTGCTCTATGCTACATCCCAGCCCTTTTTGTATTTTTTTTTAAAGACAAGATCTCACTAAGTTAATCAGACTGGGTTCAAATTGAGATCCTCCTGCCTCAGCTTCCTTAGTGGCTGGGATTGCAGGCATGTACCACCATGCCTGACTCTTCTCTCCTTTTCTGTTTTATTATTTTATTTTATTTTTTGAGACAGGGTCTTACTCTGGAGTCCAGGCTGGTTCTGAGCTCACTACATTAGCCCAGTTGGCCTTGAACTCAAGGCAGTCCTCCTGTCTCCACCTCCCAAAGGCTGGGGTTACAGGCCTGCACTCCCACCATTCCCAGCTGATTTTTATCTGGTGCAGGGCCTTGAACACGCTAGGCAGGTGCTGTAACCACTGAAATAGGCCTCCAGCCCTGGCTGGCACCCTAGAAGGACACAGGCCTTGGGATCCCTTGTCCATCTTGGACATGCCGGACTCTCATCTCCAGATCTAACTTAATCACATCTGCAAACGTCCTCGTACACATAAGGCCCCATCTGCAGGTTCTAGGAGCAGGATGTGGCACGAGTCTTTGGGGTGGCCCCTGCTCCCCTCATTCTTAGCTGTGCTGTGTCAGTCCACTTGCCTCCCCATGGGGTTGGTGGGGCTGGGTTACAGTGGAGGTCCCCATCTGAATCTCTTGGGGGAAGGGCCTGGGGTTGCCAGTGGAGGGTGAATCCCCAGGCCCAGCCCCATGTTTCCACCTGCCCCTCCCTCCGCCCCACCACATGGCTGTCCCATTGCTGCATTCCCTGAGTGGCAGAGGGCCCTTGGCCAGCCTGTGGTCCCCAGGGGATGACGTGGTCATGACCCTCCATGGTGGTCAGCATAACATTGGTGTGCAGGCTCAGTGAAACCGTGCGTGATGTCAGGAAGTGTGGGTGAGGGGTCCCGTGCCTCATGTTCCCGCACATAGGGAGCTGCGTGTGGATTCATGGCATTTAGGAGCCCTGGTGCGCGCTGTGCTCAGTGAGGTCTGCACCTCTCCCACCATCCCCCGAGTAAGCATGGACTGGGAATGAGAGAGTCCGTGCACTGTGTGCTCCGGCCCGTGACAGCGTGCTTGTCCTCATTCGTCAGGGAGGCTGTTGGTGGCTCACTGGTGGGGCCAGGAGTCTGTCATACGATTGCTGCGGACTGTGGCCTTGGGCTGAGAGCCCTGGAAACACAGGTGGACAGTTACCATGAAATCTATTCCAGCAGAGCATGTGGGGTTCCCTGGTATGTCTGTTGCTTTATTAGAAATACAGTTTCATTCAGCTTTGTCTCAGCAAACCAGAAAAGCTATTTTTCTGCCTAAAACTGGCTTCCCCAGAATTAGCAACCTGGCAATCAGCTTGCATTTCACTGAGCTCTGCAGGGCCGGGCGTCAGGGCAGGTCGTGATGGGACAGTGGTTGGGACAGAAGCTGATCTCCTGTGGCACTTTTTACTTGGGACCCAGGTAAGTCTGCATTTTCCTGCAGGGTGGGGACATTGGCATTGATAGTCAGCATGTACACGGCTCGGGCACGTGGCTCCTTTTGTCTCAGAGGTCTGCAGGTTTCTGGTGAGGGCCGTAGTGCGTCACAGCTGCCCACTGGCACGGTAGGTGTGACTTCAGTCAGCACACAGCCCGGTCTCTAGAAAACCTTACCTGTGACCCAGACGTTTGTGTCTCACGTACAAACCCCAGCCCTGTGGCCCGGGGACCGTGCTGGGTGCCGTAACCACTCGGGTGCACCGTAGGGGAGACGCCTGGTAGCGCGTTGCCCAGGCCCAGGAAGATGTTACCTGTGGACAGAGGAGCTTGTATCAAGCATGCTTTCCCTATGGCCCCAAATGTTGTTGCTCTTTGGATATCACTCTGCCACTTAGAATTGCAAACCCCACGCTTTTCTTGCTGCCTGGAGCTCTGTGGGCCTTGGGTTGGCCAGACCTCTTGGCTAGATGAGGAAGTTGGGGACGGTCCGCTGGAGGGATATGATCAAGGGCCAGTCCTCAAGTGTCACATTGTGTGACAAGCCCTGGGCACAGCTGGCTGGCATCAGAGAAGGGAGGCCCTTGGAGAAGCAGCCTCAGTTTGCTCGGCGGTGGCAGAGGCTCTGGCTCAGCCCCGGGGCTTTGTGCGGCACACACCCCGTTCCTACAGGTGAACACAGGTGTGCAAGTCGTCCTGTGTTACAGGACTCAGGTGAGTTGAGGCCAGCAGATGGGAGACAGCGCCCAGCTGAGAATCTGACTTGTTCCCCACAAGGTCCCAGAGGGCCCCCAGCATACAGGGACCCGTAGGGAGCACAGGGTGGGTCTGGAGGCAGTGGGAGTGAGGGGCAGGCATAGGCTGGAGCCTGTTTGGTAGTTTGGGTTGGAAAGGCCAGCCAGCAGGCAGGCAGGGTAAGCAGCCGAGGACTGGATGGAGTGCAGGGCTGTCCCTGGGCGATGGGGGCTGTCGGATGAGCGTGAGCCCCCAGAGGTGGTGAGGGCCCAGCCCTGGGGTGGTTGATGTACAGCTGCCCCCAGGACCTGGCCACCTTGGAGGGGCAGGCCTCCTGGGGCCAAAAAGGCCCTAGAGCCAGTGCTTTGAGAACACAGAAGGTCAGAGTGCAGTCATGCCCTGGTGCCCTCTGGAACCACGTGTGGAGGTTGAGCAGGACGTCCGCCTTCCCTGTCCTGTTCCGCGAGGGTGTATGTGTTAATTTGTTGAGGGTAGCCAGCGTAAGTCCCTGTGCCCTCTCTTCACCGAGACGGACCCGTGCAGGGCAGGGTGAGTGGCGCTTAAGATCCAGGAAGGGGGCATGTGTCCAGCCAAGCCTGTGTCCCCACCCCACGCTCGTCAGGCTTGGAGGGCAATCCCGGCTCCTGCCCGGTGGGCCCAGGGTGTCAGGCACCAGGGTGGGGTGGAGGGCTGAGCCTCTCGTCAGCAGCTCCGGTCTGAGGCACTGTAGTGGGTGAGCGGCACCTCTACCTTCCACCAGAGTGTGTGCGGGCTACGGTGCCGGGTCCTGCCTCCGTGGCACCAGGCTCTTCCCATTTCCACCCTTGCCGTCATCCCTGGCTTCCCTGGCTGGGGCACAGCTGCAGCGTGGAAGGGCCCCCTGACTTTAGGGTTTGGCCCCGCGACTGGGCCCCCGGACCCCCGTCCCGCCGTGGGCCTGGGTTACCACTGCCCCTGGGTGCGGGCCATAGGTCACTTGCCTTGCCTGTGGCCGCTGCACCCTAATCCCAGCTGGCGGGCTACCCCGGATCTTGCCCAGAGTCCCGTGGAGCCCGCCCTACCCCTCCACTGCCCCAGGCGCGGCGCGCAGCTCGATGCGGAGATGCTTGTTTTCCTGTGACGTCAGCTCCTTGGTATCCATGCCGTGTTTTAGCTTGCGCCTCCGCTGCCGGCTGCAGCTTCCCGGGGGAGCCGGGTACCACCCGGGCCTGGAGACATGAGGAGGCAGGGAGGCGAGAGGCGGAGAGCTGGGCGGCCGGCCTCCCGGTAGATGTCTGCTCCTCCTGCGACAGCCCGCCCTGCCATTGTGGGCCGGAGGCCAGGGGGCGGCAGCGGCAGCGGTCGGAAGATGCCCGCCTGCAGCCACGCCGCCTGTGCAGCATAAAGAAGCGGGCCGCGAGGCAGGAGAGAGCTGGTGAGCGCTGTGCACCCCTGGGGCTGCCCTCCGGCCGGAGACGCAGGGCCGGGGGCCGGGCGGGCTAGGCCAGCACTCCAGATGTCCCTCCCCGCAGATCGCGGTGAAGCGCTGCGGGGGGCTGTTGTTTACCTGGGAGACAGATTGTCAAGAAAATATGGTGGGGGGCTGCGTACGGGGAGCGACTTGCGGCCGCGGCGGGCACGCGCAGGAGATGCTCACAGCCGTGTGGGAGGCCGGGGGCGCAGCCGGGAGCCCCACTTCCTCAGTCCAGCCCGGGGGGAGCGGAGCTGGCTGCCGCTCCGGCCACGAGCCTGCGTTGCCTGCAGCGACGAGCGTGTGTGCGGCTTTCTTCCCACACTGCACGGCTGCTGCGGTGGGTGGTCGGCCCACCGGACCCGGCTGGGGGCCCGGCCTTGGGGCCGGCAGCCCGCACCTGCTACTGTGGACCAGTGCTTGGCTGTGGTCAGGGTGGCCCTCCCGCCGGCCCAGGCTCGGCTGCATGCACAGCAGCATCATGCCGGTGCCTGGTGGCCTGGGCGGCGCTGCTGTTCGCAGCTCACTCCCGTTCTGACGTTGGTGGAGAGCCTGATGCCCGTGCCCAGCCTGCTGATCTGAAGAGCTGTGAGGTAGGCCCCCGGGTCCTGGGGCAGCGCAGTACCGGGTTCCGGGGCCCGGAGGTGGGGGTGCTTTCTGCCGTCCATCTTGCAAGGTGTTTTTGTGAAAACACAGAAACCACTACTCGCTCCCCTACAGGCTCGATGGGTAGGAGCCTGAGGCCTGGGAGGATGGCGACCTGAGAAGCTGCTGCCCTGGTCCGTGGGTGCTGGGGGGCCCTTGGGTAGGGCCCAGACTCAGGGTGAGCTGTGCCTTTTAGATCTGTGAGTGATGGCAGCCGTCCTGCCGTGTGGATGGGTGGGAGGGGATGGGAGAAAGGAGCTGTGTCATCCTCTCCCCGGGATGGCTGGGGTGTCGCGGCCTCTTCTGCCACGTGACTGTGCTGATGGGGCACAGCAGACCTGCCTCAGCATGTGGCCGCACGGCCAGGGTCCCCAGGGCGGGGTCCCAACCCACAGGGTGGCGTCTAGTCCTGCAGCCCTTAGTGGAGCTTAGAGGCAGAGGCTCTGTGCCGCGCAGACACTGCCCTGGGCCGTGGCTGCTGGTCCTGTGCTGGTCCTGCCCAGGTCTGCGTGCAGGCCCCTTAGTCCCATCTCAGGTGCACCTGCTGCCAGCAGGGTCCTTCTGCTGCTGTCTGCCAGAAGTTCAGAGCCGACACAGTTATGTAAGGAGTCCTGAGCTTGGCGCCTGCATTGCCCCAACTAGGCTTAGCCACGCCCCTGCAGGTCATGGGTTCCAGGTCCCCAGGTCAGTTATACCAGGTGCTGTACCACTCATGGTAGCACACTGACACTGGGGGTCCAGTGCAGAGGATCCGAGGGTCTGCTCTCTCCCACTGTCTCCCTGCTGCAGCCTACCCCAGGACCTTTGTTCACACTGTGCCTCCCCTCCTGACACTTGGCAACTCCATGGTCACTGCCCACTCAAGACAGCACCCAAGGGCCTGGAACAAGTGGTTTGTGCCTGTTGCTTTAAAGCAGATCCTCAGAAGTTTTTTGAAATAAGCGATCCGAACCCACCGCTCCTCCCACTTTCAGGTTGATTTTGGTGGCAGGTACAGCAGCTACTGTCCGTCTGGGAAATGGCCTGTCAGAGCCTCTGCCGCCGTGTTTGTGTGCAGTGGTTTATTTTTAGGACTACCCTGAATACGGGGAGTAGGGCACCTCATTTACGCCAGGCTTCTTTTCCCGTTCCCGTCTCTGAGGCTCCAGCCGGAACTGCTGGGCCCGCCCCTTCCCGTGGGATCAGAGCAGGAGAGAGGGGCAGGGTCGCGAGGCTTTTGTTTTTGTTATTATTATTTAGCATTCCCAGTCCTTTATTTTTTAAAACTCGACATAGGGTCTGGCTGGAGTTGCCAGGCAGGAGCTTGGGGACCCTCCTGCCTCAGCCTCCCAGAGTGCTGGGGTCACAGGCCTGCGCCCAGTTGAGCTGTACCTTCCGCAGTCAGTAGCAAGGCATGCCGGGCCGCCGCTGCAGAGCGTGGAAGGGCCCTCCCTGCTCTGGGCTTTTTCGCTCCAGTGTGGTGGGGTGAGCCTGCCTGGTCTTTCAAGAGCTGCTTTCCACTTTCTTGGGGGAGCTGGAGAGACCTGATGCCCAGCAGGATGAGGCGCTTGGTGTCGGGGTGAAGGGCCCCGGACGGGCAACGTTGCCACTGCCAGCCCTGTCCACTGTCGGGTGAGTCACCCTCGCAGGAAGACCGGTGCCGCGTCTCGTTCATGTGTTTTTGGGTGCTGGGGCCCCAACCCACGGCCTTGGCATGGACCCGCGTCCCAGCCCTTTCTGGTTGGCAGGACCGTCTTGCCACGTTGCCTGGGTCGGGCTGCAGCTTGTGGTCCTGTTGCGTCGGCTTCCCAGACGGCTGGGAGCACAGGCCCATGCCCCGGCACAGCAACTTGCGTGACTACGGCACCTGGCTCTTACATTTCAGTTTAAGTTGTACGTAGTCCCATCTCTCTGTGTCGGATCGTCCCGCGTGGCTGAGAAGCAGCAGGCTGGTGTCCTACCCCTCGCCCCAGCTGAGCCCCGTCCCCTGGCATTGACTTTGTTCTCCTTGTCATGCCCAGGCTGCGCGTCCAACCCTGCCGAGGGCGCCTGGCCCCTCTCCCTGGACCTGCCTGCTGGTCTCCTTTACCTGCCCTCCCTGTAGGTCACACCCCATTCGGTGTGGAGCGTGGGCGTTGTGAGGACTGCATAGATGTCTACAGGCCATGCACATTATGTTCCCATTTGGTACAACTTTGGGGTTTCCTGAGAGCGGAGGTTGTTCTGATTTTTCCTCGTCCAGCTTTTGGGGAGCCCAGCCTTCCCGCGGTGCCCCACCCCCTGAGGGCCACCACCTCTGGTCTCCCAACTCTCCCGTTGTCCTGTCCTTCGCTGGCCCTGGCTGAGGCACCTCCCGACTGGGCCTGGGCCCGTGAGGCAAGTGCTGCCAGGCTTTTGCACCACTGTGCGCAGACAGGTTGAGCCAGGTGTTGGACCCGCACCCAGGGTCGACCTCTGTGTTAGTTACTGTCTCGTCTCTGTGATTAAATACCTGACACACGCAGCTTTGGGGAGGAAAGGTTGATTGTAGCTGACAGTTTCAGAAGGTCACAGTCCATTCACAGGTGGGCAGCTGGAAAATGGTGGAATCACGTGGTGGGCCGTGGCTAGCCAGGTCCAGAGCTGGTGTTTTGAGATGGCATGGTGAACAGAGAAATCTGTGAGGAAGGGTGGAACCGGCACACATCCCTCCCTGTCCAGCTCCAGGAACCTTCCCCTTCCAGCCAGGCCCCACCTCCAGACACTACACAGTGTCCTGAGGTAAGGAGGCTTTGGAGGGACTTTCCAGACCCAAACCACAACAGTCCCCCCACACTGAAGGGGCTGCTCTGTCCCCTGGCTTCAGGTGGGGTTTGGAACTCGAGGAATGCGTGCGCCTTTTCTCCTTGAAGTTTTCAGGATCTCCTCTTGTCTGTGGTGTCTTCAGGCTCCTTGGTGACTTACCTGGGTGTGGGGTTTGGAACTCTCCTGCTGGGTGGGGCCGTGCTCACAGGGACACGCGGCATTTCTGGGTGGGAGGCTTTGTGCTCAGCTTCTTTTCGTGATCAACTCCTCTGTCACCTTTTTCTGAACTTACTTCTGGTCGCTAGTCGGACCTTCTGGACTGTTAGTCCTGTAATATTCCATTTCTGTCTTTTTGGTTGGTGATGCTAAAGTTCTGTGCTCATTTTCCAAGTATCTCAAGAGATCTTGAGTATTTTCTGAGTTTGCTTTTGTTTGTTGTTGTTGTTTTGTTTTGTTTGGCTTTTGGCTTTTGATTTCTGTACTTGGTGTTGAGTCCAAGGCCATCACACTAAGCTGTGTATATCCCAGCCCATTTCTACCTTTGATGTGGAAACGGGGCCTCACTGAGTGGCTGAGTTGCCCAGGCTGGGCTAGAACTTGTGATTCTCATGCCTCGGCGTCCCACGGTGCTGGGATGACGGGCCTGCGTGCCGGCCCTGGCTTGAGCGTCCTTTTTAAAATGCAACGATGGCGTCTGTTCCCACTGTTCCCTGACAGTGACCAGCCGTGGCTGAGAGGTGCCGTAACATAGTGTGGTCATCGAGCAGGCACTGTGAGCTCTTCTGTGGTCCTCGGCCTGGCACAGGAGCCTTCGTCTGTCCTGGCAGTGCCTCGCGTGTCCTTATTTTCTCTCCTTGGTGGAGAAAGCACTTGCGGAGGCACAGAGAGGCCGAGCGGTTTCTGCAGTTACACAGTGCTCCATAGTCTCATCCGTGCAGATACGGCCCGAGTATGTTTCCTCTGTCGGGCCCCGGCTCTGCCACCTGCCAGCCCTTCGGTCTTGGCCACACGCTGTCAGCACTGCTGGTATCTCAGACTTTGTGAAGTAGGGTGACTACCCTGGGCAGATGCTCTGCTGTGGGAAGGCTGACGTGCCCGCACCGGCCGGCCTCGGTGGCCATGCAGGGGCTGGCGGCAGTCCCCACTGCCCTCTGTCTGCGTGCCCCTTCCACATGCCTCCAACAAGCCTACTTTCTGGGGCCTTGGCCTTGGGGCCAGTTCTTAGGCATCACTGGCTGGGGTCTCCGTGCTGGCCAGGTGGGGGCCTTTCCTGGGAGTGCCTGGGGCCTGGTTTGCATCCTGGTACTCTGCTCGGATTATATGAGGAGTCTGCTGCCCCCACCAGCCACTCTGGGAAGGGAGGTGTGTGAAGGTGCCTCCTCTTTGGCACTCAGGCTCTGGATTCGAAGCCAGAATTTTGAGTTGTGCCCAAGCCCTTGAGCATGGTGGGTCAGCACTCTCACTGAATTATATCCCCAACCCTTTTTAGTTGTTATTTTGAGGCAGAATCTCACTGAGTTGCTCACTTTAGCCCCACGTTTGCAGTCTCCTGCCTCAGCCTCTGAAGGATCACTCCCGGCTCCTTTACTGTGTTACTTCAGTGCTCCAGATGTCCCACCTGGGCTTTGGGTCTGGCTCCAGGGGACAGTGGCACACAGTGAGACTTTTAGCCAGGTGTGAGAAGGTGTCTATCTGAAGCAGGTTCCTGACCAGCAAGAGGGTCCTGGGTATTTCTGGGGTGGAATGTGGGCCTGGCATGTACCATAGTCAGGCTAAGGCCTAGGAGGTGCTGGAGGTGGGATTGGGGGAACCACAGGCATCCTGTGGCCCTACACTCTGCGACTGCATGGAAGCTGCCAGCCCAGAGCCCATCGTGCATATGTCATGGTGGAACTGAGGGTCATGGCTAGGGGGCAGCCCTGGCTGCCTTGGGACTCGATGGGCTGCCCCGAGCACCAATGCAGGCTTCTCCCCACGCCATCATCCCCCAGCTCACTGTGTCACATGTACCATTCTGTGCAGTGTGGCAGATGGCAATGGCTGGTAGCAGCAGGTGTGCCGTGTGTCGCTGTGGGAAGGGATGGCTTCCTGTCCGGAGCTGCTTAGGTCTCCTGCATTGTCGTTCCGTTGAACAGTTGTGTTAAAACAGGCTTGACAGCCGGACGTGCTTGGCACGCCCCTGTACACCCAGCGCTCTGGGAAGCTGAGGCAAGGGGACCATCAGTTTCAGCCCTACCGGGGCAACTTCGGGACTTGGACCCTGTTTCAAAAGAATAAATGAAATGAAAATGAACCGGGGATGGATGTAGCTTAGTGCATCGGCCCTGGGTTCAGTCCTCAGAACCAGAACACAAAAGCCCGGGCCAGCCCCAGCCACTGCGGTTTCATGGAGTGGCCAGGTCAGGACACGCTTTGTCCAAGGCCGTAGCATCCCCACCCCAACAGGCTTAGCCTTCTCCCACGGTCTGTGTAGCGGAGAGGTGATGTGGCCACTTGCCCCGCACCTGTCCTGTGTGCCTCTTTCCTCTGGGCCACTCATCTGGGCGAGGGATCTGGACAGGTGCAACCCTTTGCGGGACCCTGCGCTGCAGGCGTGGCCGAGATTGTGCGTGGAGGGGCACGGAGGCGGGGCTAACTGTTGCCTTGGAAAGGCGCATCTTTCAGGCTGTTACTTGTCTGCTTTGGTAAAGCAAGGAGGAAATGCAGGTTTGAGTGGAGACGATAATTAATCATTTCATGAGTAAAAGAGGACTTCATTAGGCATGGCTAGGGGGTCAGAGGTCAATACCTGGCTCTTTAGGGTTACAGGGAGCCAGGAGCCGGGGCTGTGCCAGGGCCGAGTCCCCTGGTGTGCACACTGCACTGGGCCCACCTTAGACTGCTAGCAGAAGGGTGCACAGCTGACCTCCGTGGCCCCGGGAGGGACCCCTTTGCTGGGTCAGGGCATCAGGGAGGTAGCTGGGCTCTGCCTAGCATCTGCCTGCACGTCTGTCTCTCCCGCTCAGCCCACCGTACCTGTGAGCACTGGCTACAGGTGGAGCAGAGGTCTGTAGCCTGTGGTTCCTCCCTACATGTCTGACACCCAGCTGTGTGAATTTGAGCCTGTGTCCTAACCATTGAGGTGTTGGTGTTCTCACCACCTCATGGCCAGCCATGGGCGTGACACTGGCTGAACCCTGTGGAGCATTGGGAGGAGCTGGGCTGGGCCCCACTGGAGGTTGAGGATCTTCAGGAGTCTAATGGTTTGACTCACGGCAGCTTCGTGTATGGGGGTTTTATTGGTCTGCAGCCCGTCCCTGTGTGTCGGGACCATGTGCAGGGACATATGGGGACAGTGGTGGTGGTTTGTGGAGATGTGGCCATGTCCGCTGCTGCCTCCACAGTCCTCTGAGCCCAGGCCTGTGGTGTGCGACTTCTCGTACTGTTGGAAAGTAGACCGAGTCCACACGCAGCAGTCCTGCTGCTCATTCCAGTGTTTACGGTATCAGAAAGGTAAAATGAGAGGCATTTCTTCATGTAAAAATTGAGTGTACTATGTGTTTATATAAACAATGCTATGTTGGATTATCGCTGTTTTCTCTTTTGATTTTTAGAGGTAGGCAGGGTCTCACTTGGTGGTCTAGGCTGATTCTGAACTCTCTATGTAGTCCTTGCTGGCCTCAAACTCATTTATTTGCGTGTGTGTGTGTGTGTGTGTGTGTGTGTGTGTGTGTGAGTGTGGTGTTGGGAAGTAACCCAGGACCTTGCACGTGATAGGCATGTGCTCTACCACTGAGCTGTGCCCTCAGGTACGGCCGTAACGCAATCAGAAATGTGGCGCAAGGTGGTGATGTGTCTGCATGTGGCTCAGGACATGCCTGTTTCAGTGTGCTGTCCCCAGGGGAGGCGGGAGGCGAGAGTCCAGCAGTGGGAGAGTGGGGGGCGTTTTGACTCTCACATGAGGGCCCACCTTCCATTTTGGTGTTCTGCTGAGACTGCTGGTCCGTGGTCTCAGGCCGGCCAGGTGTGGGACCCGATCCGCGTCCGAGCCATTTGCCCGCCTGTGGGTGAAGCTCTGGGTCGTCTTGCCCTTGAGCAGCAGTCGTGAGGTCGCACGTTGCTCATCTGGGAAGCGCCACCTCCTTGGTCACCTGGACTTTGCCGTGGCAGTGCCCCCTCTACCCCCATGACATTCCTGTCATCACGAGGGAAATGGTTTATACCCTTGGCTCCCCACGGGTGTCTGTGGAGTCCCTGGCGTCCCAGGCCTCGCTGCTCCCTCGTGTGGCAGATCACCCATGTGGCCTGCCCTTGGGGACCACCTGATTGGCATTTGCAGTGGACAGGCCTGGGCATAGGCCCCTGCCCGGGCCCCTGCATCTGTGCGTTCACTCCCCCGCCCCACCCCTGCTGCGGCGTGATGGGGCGAGCAGGGCACTATGGCAGGCTGGCTGCAGGCTGCAGAGCCTGCCAGCCCTGGATCCTGCCTCTCCTGGGGGGTCAGGACTCACCATGTGGCCACATTCCCACACCAAGTGGCGCTGAGGCAGGACAGGGTTGCGGGCAGGCTGTCTGCCTACCCACATGAGGGTCAGAGCGAGCTACTGGTTCTCCCTCCCTCCTCTGCCATCCCACAGTGGGGTAGGAAGAGTCAGGAGGATGCCAAGCTTCTGAGCATGCTCAGAGTGGGATTGAGCAGGAAGCGGTGTGGCGGTCGCAGGAGTGGCGGGCGCGATCAGGGCCTAGAGGGAAAGGTGGGAGGAGGAGCTTTGGCTAGCCGGCATTGTCAGATGCCAGATGTCAGATGTCAGATGGGGTGTTACGAGATTTTTGCTGTTGTTGTTGTTATTCTAGCAAAAATATATCATTACCGTTTTCAGAATGCCTGTACCTTTACAGACGGGGAGGGCGAGGGTGCGGGTGATACTCAGTGATTTCCACAGCCAGTTGCCCAGCCAGGACACGCAGAGGCCCTGGGCACCTGGGTACGGGTGTGCTCTCAGAGCCTCAGAGTTGGCTGGGGCGTTCCACTGTGGCCTCTGTGGGCCTGCACAGTCCACTGTCACTCCGGGAGCCCTGCCCAGCCCCGGCCAAGGGGACCTCCTCCTCCTCCATCCCACTCGTCAGTTTGTTGTTGTGTCAATGTCTTCCGCTCTGCGGAGCTGGCCCCTCGAAGCCACCATCGTGCCGCGATGCTGACCCTGCCCCATCCCAGTGCCCATGGGAGAAGAGCTGGCCTGGCCTCCGCCCCAGCGTCCATGCCCCGGGCAGCCTGCCGGTCCTGGGCCTGTCGTGTATTGTCACACTGGTAGTGTCCCATGTTCTTCCTCCCTTCCCTGTTAAAGAATTTAAAGCAACATGAGCTCAGGGATTTTCTGAAAATGGAGTTTGTTCTAAGCCACAGCTGCTGTGACTTGAGGCTCTGACTCCCGCTGGACTGGTGATTTTGGTGTCCCTGGGCTTTGCCATTTCCCTTCCCCGCAGCTTCATGGTGTGCTCTCCTCCTCAGCCCGGCAGTGGCCCGTGCTCGGCCCGTTCCCACCTGTCTCCCTGGGTAGAGGACATTGTATAGCAGCACTGCAGTTGTGCTGTGGTGGACCCCATGGGCAGTTGGGCTTTGCCCAGTGTAGCCCAGTGTTGAGATGGTGGTGCCCACTTCCTGTGGGAGACCCCACCTCCGACCACGGCTTGTCTGCCTCATACTTACATGTCCCTCCTGCATGCCGCTGTCCTGGAATGTTTGCCAGTGTGCCCAGCGTCAGGCGCAGCAGAGTCCAGAACCACCCGTGACCACGCTGCCATGAGCGTGCTCACAGGTACCTGCTCCTTGGGACTCACCTTACCGCACCTTCCTGCCCAGATCCGTTTGCTGTCTTCTGTGAGCTCCTGCTGCCCACACGTGGCCACTAGGCTTGTGGGCTGGCGTACATCGCTTTAGGGTGCTTCCTCTTTCTCTCTCTCTTCTTTCCTTTGAAGGTGGGAAGGTGAGTGCCTTACTGTGAACCCCCAGCTGACCTTGAACTCGGGATGCTCCTGTGTCGGCCTCTTGGGGTGCTAGCGTTCACAGATGCGTACCCCATAGCACTTGGTTCATACGTGTTTGCTTATTTCAGGGTTGCCTAAAATGTTAACATAATTCAAAGATAAAGACTGTATTTTAAATATTTTTGTTTTTGTATGTTTGATCCCATGTATATGCAGTTTAGTTCTTTTTTTTGGCTCTTTGTTTCTGCTTTTTTTGTAAAGTTAGGAAGGTGTGTGTGCATGCATGCATGTGTGTTTGTGTGTGTGTGTGTGTGTGTGTGTGTGTATGTATGTGAAGCTGGGGTTGACCTCAGAGTGTTGCTCTACACCCCAGTCTGTTTTCCTTTGC
Source organism: Ctenodactylus gundi (assembly GCA_004027205.1). Taxonomy (NCBI): domain Eukaryota; kingdom Metazoa; phylum Chordata; class Mammalia; order Rodentia; family Ctenodactylidae; genus Ctenodactylus; species Ctenodactylus gundi. The sequence goes on from PVKB01001428.1 coordinate 82,242, forward strand.
TTTATTCTCTCCCGACGATTGTCCCGTGGATGAGACCCAGCACTGCCCTGTCACTGAGCTCTCAGCTCCTTATTTTCACTTTTCATTTTGAGATGGGAGCTCGCTGAGTTCCCCAGGCCAGTCTGAACCTTTGGCTTCTCCTGCTTTGGCCTGCCAGGTAGCCAGGATTGTGGGGTTATAGTAGGACACCCCTGCTCCGTCCTTTGGCCAACTTTCAAGCAGAGGAGATTCAGCAAGGACCAAGCGATAAGGGATGGACTTGGGAAGTTCGGGCATGTGGGGTGCAGGCCGGCTGTCGTGCCTGCTGGGCCAGGGCACAGTGGCATGGCACCTGCTGGCACTGGGGTACTTACTGGTTCCTGGGCTGTGTGTGCCTCTTGCGACACCTTAGCTAGGAGGATTTTTTGAAGTCTGGAGGATTTCAGTGAAGCCTGCTTCCCGGGAATTGTCCTGGTCTCACCCCATACCCAGAAGGCCTTGGTGCTGAGTACGTTTAGGAGTGTCGCAGGAGAGCTAAACCACAGGTAAGTCATGTCGCCCGTGCTGTTTGTTGTGCAGAGAAAGAGTAAAAGACTGGCTCAGAAGCAGTGCTTCTCCAAGGACTCCCCCTGGTCTGGGACCTGCCCTCAGCAGGGTGAGAAGCCTCTGTGCCCCGAGGCTCTGAGAGAAACAGGGCTTTGCCTGGAGGTGGCTGGGCCACAAGTGTCCATCGGGTGTCCGAGTGGGTCAGTACCAGCGATGAGAAGGGTTGGGGCCGCTCTGCAGCGACTGGCACGTGTTGGCTGCCAGGACTGGGCTGTGAAGGCGCCCTTTGTTTGAGCCGCGCAGAGCCTCTTCTCAATGGTGGCTTTCTGTCTCCGGGCAGTGGGGGCTATCCAGGGCTCCTGGTTGACTAGGGCTCGTTGCTTCCCGGGGTATAGTCTTGAGAAGGTCACGCCACAGCCCCCTGTGCTGCCTGGCTTGGGCACTGCTACCCCTGGATGGCCCGGTCCCTCTTCCCTGCCTCCTTTAGGGCCTTAGCCACGATGAGCTGGCCCCCACCTTGGTCCTCACCCTCTCTGCCTGCCAGCCCACCCATCTCCTCTCCTCCCCTGGAGTCTGCTCGAGCCCCTCCCTCCCCTGTAGCAAAGGCTCTCCCTAGCGGTATTTACCCCCTGTATTGGGCCTGTCTGAGTTGATTTTGGGGGCAGCACAGTCTAAAGCCAGTGCCTGGGCTCTCTGGGCACACGCTGGCCATCCTTGATTGGCAGTGTCCTAAGCAGGGTCTGCTGTGTGGCCCTGTCGTGCCCTCTTGCAGGGTAGCCGTGTCCAGTGCTCCCTCCGTCACAGTGAGCTGAACAGGCTGTACCCCTGCCCACCTGCCCACCCGCAGCTGCCACCTCAGGTCTGGGTCAGGCTGTTGCGTAGTGGAGCCCCCGGGGTGGGTCACATGTGGGTATGGGTCATAGGAACCAGCTGAGGCCTGGGTTGCCAGGGGATGCAGTGGCAGCTCTAGCCAGAAGACGTCCACATATGTGTGTGTATGTGAAATAGTGTGTCCAGCTGTACAAGCCACACTTGCCACTGCAGAAAATGTGTATGAAGGATCAGGAAAAGCCACAGCCTCTGTCCCTCTGTGAAGCCAACCCCTCTGCTGCTTTGTCCTGGTGTGAACAGGACTGTGAATGACAAAGGCCGATGGCCCTCCCGGAGACCCGCAGGTGTCTCCTGGTCCCTGGCAGGCCTTGCGCCTCCCTGCGAGGTCGGGAGCCACCCCGCGTGTCCTGGCACAGGATTATGCTGTTCTCAGAAGAGCATTTACGCTGTTGGAACGTAAACACGCGTAGAGCTCTTTAAAATTTGTGGAATAACGAAAGCACATCGCACGGTGGTGCACTCGTCCCCAGGGAAGCAGGGTGTCATTCGGTCAGTTGGGTCCCCCACTCAGCGCCACGTGGCCTGGGTGCCCCCTCCCGCTGCCTCCCTGTCTGCACCTGACTGTGCAGGGTCTGCACCTGGTGCCCTCCTGCGCGTCCACAGCTCTTGGCCAGACCGGCAGCAGCTGGCCCACTGCCTGACCCAACCTTGCTTATCGTGCCACTTGACTGTCTGGTTTCTGCCCTTGGCGTCGCAGGTTGCCTGGCTGTACCCCAGCCAAGCACAGTATGGCAGGTTTCTCCTGATTTCTCCATGTGTGCCCTGCTATGGACCCTGAGCCAGGAGAGGGGCCCGATGTGGAGAGAAAGGTGATGTGGTATTAAAGAGTTAATTATAAGATGGGGCTGGTGACATACGCTTATAATTCCAGCACTCTGGGAGGCTGAGGCTGGAGAATCGAAGATTTGAGTCTAGCCTAGGCAGCTTAGTGAGACTCTGTCTCAATATTAAAACTAAAAAATGGGCTGGGACTATAGCTCAGGGTGAAGGCCCTGGGCTTAATACTGCAAAAACAAACAAACAACCCCCAAAACTTGGTGGCATAATCCTGGCTTGGTCTTTGGGGAGACAGGCCCAAGAGGCTGGGATTAGGGCCTAATCTGAGGCACCAGGGGGACACGGAGGTAGGCTGTGTGGAGGCTATGGCCCTGTCAGCGTGTAGCCAGGTGGAGGGAAGGGGGATGGGGCTGTGGGGAGCACTGGGGTGACTGAGGAAGGGCCCCAAGCAGAGGGATGGGATGGGTCTGCAGCTGTGTTCAGGAGGGACGGGGTCTGCCATGGGGAGATGGAAAACACTGGGAGTGCTGGGATGGGTCAGCGGAGGGAGAGAGGCTGCCTGGCTCGTGGTGGGCCCTGAGGTTACGGGGCTGGGCATGTTGATGGTAGCCAGCCACTGTTGTGTGTGGAGCCCAAGTGGCACAGGCACAGACTGTCCAGGGCGGGGCTGGGTCTGCGGGCTGAGCGTGCAGGGAGGCCGCCCACAGGGCGCCCACACGTCTCTATTTCTCATTCTCTGGCTACATACTTGGGGAAAAAAAAAGGAATCCGGGCTAGAACGGCTGTCCCCTTGGGTCCCCTTAGAAAGGGCCACTGCAGGTGCCCAGGTGCACGTCTCAGCCCCGTGTGTCTGAGGGCTCTTGAGTCGTCCCTGGGGCTGTATGGGCTCAGAGCTGTGTGTGGGCAGGGCCTAGGGCTGAGTGTCACTCACATAGCAGTGCAGTTCTGAGGGCCTTGGGGTACCTGGCAGGGTGGCCTGTGCTCACGGGGCCGAGGACCAGGAGTACAGGCCGCCGACACTGTGCTCCCGAGGCTGGGTCCTCGGGCACCCCCCTTGCTGTGTAAGTGGCTGGCACTCCAGCTTGGCGGCCACATCTCCAGCCAGTGTGTTAAAGTAGGATCAGTGGCGAGTGCCAGCTTTGTGCCACATTTCATTCTCCTTTCGAGCGGCAGAGTTAATAGTGAGCACTTTTTTGGCCACAATAAGTTCTGGCTTCCAGGCACTCATGTTCCTGCTCCCTGAAGTCTCAGAACTTTGCCCAGAAGGGAGCCCACTCCCTGCAACCAGGGCTGCCTGTCTTCAGACACTGGGTGCAGGGATGGGCGGGGAGGAGGCGGGGCCAGTGGTGAGACTGGGTGGGCCTCCCTCCCAGGTGGGTCCACGTCTTCCGTGCAGTATCACAGCAAATGCCACAGCACACGTTAGCCAATGGTACATGTCTGTAATTCCAGCTACCAGAGAGGCTGAGGCAGGAGGCTTGCAAGTTCCAGCCTGGCCTGGGCAGCCGAGCAAGCACGGTCCTGTGTCAGAACATCAGGAGGACAGGGAGTACGGCTAGGTGGTGGAGTACCCAGCACGCAAGGCTCTGGGCTCAGTCCCAGTACGAGAAGGGAATGAAGGAGCAGAAGGAACACGGGCACTCATTTCTTTGTTCTAGAGGCTGGAAGCCCAAGGGCTGAGCAGCTGCCGTGGGGTGGGGTGCACTTCCTGGGTCAGCGACGGCCCCTTCTTGCCTGTTGGAACCCTTCCTCAAGGTCCTGCCGTCGATCCGCCCTCTGTCTCCTCCCCCCAGGTGAGGGTGGGCACAGAGTTGTCAGGCCATAGCAGCAGCCTGCCACAATGCCACGTCACAAGCTGGTGTCGGATGCAGCGGAAGTTCCTGCTTTTCTCTTTGGAGACCAGAAGCCCTAGATCGAGGCTGACAGGTGGGGTCCCCGCGGCTGGCCGGCTCAGGGCCTTGCCCCTCAGCTCACTCGCTTCTCCTCCTGCATACGGGGTCCATGTTCCTCATTTGTAAGGACACCAGGCATTTGGATCAAGTCCCTTAACGGCCTCACTTTGACATAACTAAGAACATCCTCGTGTGAATAAAGTGCCCAGGGCCTAGGGTCAGGACTTCAGTGTGGGTGTTGGGGACACAGCTCAGCCCTCACAGGGCCCTGGGGGCCTGAGTCGTGGCCTGGTACCCACAGGCCCAAAGCCTGGGTCTCACCTAGTAGGGCCCCGGAATGCTGCCTGCCCTCTTCCTGCCCCTGGTTCCGCAGCAGATGGCGTGTGACTCAGGCAAGGGGGTTCTGTTCTGCATGTCCTTGCCAAGAGATACTGACTGTCGCGCCACTACCTGGTGGCCATCCTCCCCAGGGGCCAGCTTCTTTCAGCATCTCAAAGCCCTGAGAGTTGGCCCTAGTCACCAGGGCAGAGCCCATTCCTACCTAGTCTGTGTTTTGAGACACATTCTTGCTTTATACCTCAGGCTGGCCTTGAACGCACAATCCTCCTGCCTCAGCCTCCCAAGTGCTCCATTTTCAGACCTGCGCCAGCATATCCACCTTCTTGGGGGTGGGACAGAGGCGATTGAAGAGTCACCAAGCTTCTTTGAGGAGGCCACCTGCTCTCTGTTTATTTTTTTTATTACTTACTTGCTGTAGGAGGCTTGAATCCAGGGTCTCTGCTTTGAGCTTCGTCCCTAGCCCTTGTATTTTGAGGCAGGGTGTCACTCAGTTGCCAGGTGGGACTTGAACGTAGAACCCTCCTGCCTTGGCCATGCACGTGCTGAGATTCCAGGCACGTACCGGCTTGCTGGCTCCTGCCCGCACATGCAGAAATGGAGTCGTGTCTTCTCCTGTCTGTCTGCTGTCTGTCTTCCTTTCTTTCTCCACGTGTTTGTTGACAGTGCTACGGTCAAAGCTGGCCTGAGGACACACTCAGCCTGCGCTGTGCCGCTCGCTGACCAGAGCCCGGGCGGAGCCTGTGTCTGCTCTGGCCGCTGGCTTCTAGGGTGGGTTTGCTCAGCAGCCCCAGGGTGTTCCCAGCTTCTGTGGGTCCCTCTGTGGGAGCCTCTGAGCCGGGCCGCCTGGATCAGACCTGCAGTCTGGGATTCCAGGAATTTGTTGTGCGTTGCTCTTCACACTTGGTCTGTTTGTTCTCAGACCATGTGACATGAACTGTCCACGTGCAGTTTGCAGACCTGACTGTTCCTGAGCGGGTCATCAGACACTCTGCAGGTCACTGTGGGAGTACCAGGTTTGCCACCATGGGGCGGACTATCATAACGGTGTCCAAGAACTGTGGTCCCCATTTTTGGGGGATCGAGGCCAGGGTCTTCCCACTGAGCTACCTCCCCAGCCTCTTTTTTATTTTTGATTTTGAGACAAGGTCTCCCTAAGTTTCCAGGTTGGCTAGGTTGGGCTTGAGCCTGCAATCTCCCTGCCTCAGCCTCCTAAAGTAGGCCCATGTTGCCAGGCCCAGCTCCATTTTTAAAAATTGTGATAAAATTCATGTAACAAAAAATTGACTTTTTCTCTGGTTCTAAATGTGTGATTCCGTAAAGCATATCCACATTGAGTGTCACCAGCCTTCACAATACGTGGCAGAGCTGAAACTGTTGCTGTGAGCGCAGGCAGCCGCCCCCTCTGGGCACCCACTGTCCATTGCTGTGAGCTCAGGCAGCCGCCCCCTCTGGGCACCCACTGTCCACTTTGTCTCCTGGGGCCTGGCTGCTTTGCGTGTGCCATCCGTGTGAAGTCCTGTGTGACCGCCCTCTCACGGCCACCCAGTTCCGCTCAGCCGAGGCTCTGGAGCCACCCCGATGCTGCTGGGCTGCAGCTCCATCCCCAGCTGAGAGCCGGACCCTGCAGTCTGGCCACGCTGCCCACCCTCCTGTCTGCCCTGCTGGTCACTTCCTCCTGGCTACTGGGGTGACAGTGCTGTGGACACGGGGAGCGTGTAGCACCTCAGGACCAGGCTCACCCTTCCTAGACCAGCATAATCCTGAGGTAGCTGCTGAGCATATGGCAATTTTATTTTAATTTCTTCTTGTTTTGTTTTGTTTTTACAGAACTAGGAGTCTGTCTGAATTACATCCCCAGCCTTTTTTTTTTTTTTTTTAAGTTTTATTATGATGTTGAGACAAGATCTTGAGAAGTTGCTGACTTGCCTAGGCTGGACTAGAACTCGCAGTCCTCCTGTGCCAGCCTCTCAGAGTGCTGGGTTAACAGGCCTGTGTTTCCATGGCAGTTAGGCTGTCTGCGTTTTCCCCAGCACAGCACGGGTGAAGTTGTGTTGCTTGGGGATAGTGGCCATCCTGACGGTGGGAGGGAAGCCACGTCCCGGGGTTGCAGCTTGAGTTCCTCGTGACCTGGTGCTGACCCTTCACGTGCTCCTGGGCCCTTTGTGCGTCTTCTTTGGGGACACGTCTGTGTGGCCCCATTTGTAGTCAGGTCATCTGGCTTTTGCTGTTTGTGAGCACAGGCCTCACATTGTGGGGCCTGACCACCACATCCCCTGGGGCCTTGAAAGGCATCAGAGGCACTTCCGACCTTGGCGCCAGTGGACAAACACCGGTGCCTGTGCCACGTGGGCCGTGGTTGGGGACGGGTCCTCAGCAGTATGTCCTTTTTCGCTGGTATCCACCAGGTCTCCAGTTAGATCGTCGTTACAGTGGAAATCACGGGGCATGATGCTGGGCTAGAAGGTGCCCCATGGCCCGTGAGGATTACACCACCCCATGGAGGCAGTGGGTCAGTTTGCCCTTGCAGCCAGCGTGTGGCCGTAGTATGTGCGAGAGGGGCCGGCCAGCGGGTCCTGCCTCCTCCCTGGCACACTTGCTCTTGTGTCAGATCTGGTGGGACTGCTGCTGTGGTGACGTGTGCATCCACATGCACACACACGTGTTCATTCACACGGCCCCTAGTGCATGGTTTCCTGCCGAGGTACAGCCTGATGGCACGGGACGGGTTCTCTCTGCCCCTGTGCAAAGATGGCAGGGAGAGCAGTGCTTAGCAACGAGCACTGAGGTCCTCAGGCTGACGAGGCCCAGGCAGCACTGGCCCTGGGTGCAATGGCACTGGGGGAAGAGCCGACCCCGCTCCTGCTGCCTCATCCCATGGATGCAGAGTCTGGTGGGACAGGCATATCTGAGCTCCCCTGGCCCTGGGACCGTTGACTGGGTGGCTTGCTTGCCCGGGATGCTGCTACCCAGGACTGTGGCACCTAGGAGCCTGAAGCAGGCTGTGCTGGCCAGGTGGTCATGGCAGTGTCCCCTCTTGCAGCTTCTCAGCTCTGCTGCTTCCAGCATCTGGTTGGCTCCGCAGGACAGTGCCCACTGACTGGGACCAAGGCTCCTCTGGGGCCCACCTCAGGGAGGGTGAGGGGAGGCAGGGGCAGCTGGCTCCTCCCACTGCCCGGGGCAGGGAGGGCAAGTGGCTGGGGGGAAAAAGCATGGGGATGGCACCTGTGGGCTGGAAACTTCTCCACACGGATGACATGCTTCCCCCTAAGACGTGACTTTTAACCTAAGGATACCTGGGAAGAAGGGTTTACGCGCCACCCCCCGCACCCGCCGGGGGAGCAGCCCGTGGCCTGGCCCGTACTGTGCGGCCTGCCAGCCAGGTTTCTTGGCGTCCCCGGTCTCTTCATGTCCCGGGGCTCCAGTGGAGGTGAGTGGTGACGCGCTGAGCCTCCCACAAGGACGGACGCAGACCACGGCTGAGGAGACCTGGGGTCTGCCTTCCGCAGGTGCCCCCCTGGGACACCTAGCTGTGTCACACAGGCTGTACAGAGGGTGCCGGTGCTGGATCTGGGTTCTCTCAGGAGTGTGAGAGTAAAGCCGGGTGCATCCTGCCCCAGCCGCCCACCCTGGGGGCTACACTCTGAGCTCTTTGGTTGGCCTGATGGCTTCAGTGTCTGGAGTTGGAGCTTATATGACCTAGAAGTCCCGGTGTCCTCTACACCAGCGGGATGGAGCCCGCCCCCTACTGACCTGCTGGGATATTGGCATAGAAAATAAACGGGGACTGGGGCTGGTGGCACAGGCCTGTCATGTCACCTGCAAGTTTGAGCCCAACCCGGGCAACTTAGCAATTTAGCAAGACCCTGTCTCAGCAAATAGAAAAAGGTTGGGGGTGTAGCTCAGGGTGAAGGGTCTGGGTTCAACCCCAGCACGAAGGGGGGCGGGGCGCATGGAAGGGAACCTTTGCTTAGTGTTTTACTTTCTGAACTTCTGCGATCATTCTCAGGGACAGTCCAGGATATGTTCCTGCCTGAAGCCCTGTTGTCCCCCCACCCCCGGCCCTTGTTCCACACACCTTTGCACCCTGATCTCTTGCCAAGGAGCAGACAGGCGCGCAGAATGGTTCACCCCAGCCAGACAGATAATTTATAGTTCCAACTTGTGATTACAGGGCTGACACCAGGAGCAGCCACCATGAGGCTCTGAGAACCGGATGGACTAGTTGTGGCAGGGGGATAGACAGGGCTTCAGGCAGAGCCCCAGATCCACAACTGGGGAGCGGGAGACTCCCCTGCACAGGACTAGACTGGTGGGCAGGCTGTTGGCTAGCATGCAGTTTGAGGCTTGAGGAATTGACTCCGGGGACCCAGGTGTGGCCCACTTCCTGTTCCAATTCAGTTGGAGGCATTTGTCTCTGCCAGGCTAAATGGCACCACTTGCAAGGAGAGAAAAGTCTTGAAACATGTTTTCAAGTTAATGGGCGTGTGACGAGGAACTCTCTGGGGGAGAGGGTGGGACACAGCCCTGCACTGTCCAGCAGGCAACATGGGACCCTGCTCTGAGCCACCCTGTGGACCTGCAAGGTCCCTTCCGCTTCCTGCCAATGTCTCCAGCCCTCCAGTGATGCCACCCCTGCGAGCTCTGCCCGAAGGAGAGGAGATTACACAGCCAGCGAGGTCGCTTTGCTAAACGCATTTCAGACCTGTCCCTTGGAAAAGTGCTGCGCCAGGGCACCCGCTGTGCCGCTGCAGGGCTGCTGAGGCGGTGGCTCTTGTGCGGCCCATCGGTCTTGTCATCCAGCTGGCCTGATGACTGCCGGCTCTGGGCCTGACCTGCCCTCCAGCCACTGCCCTGGGCTCTGGGACTCAGGTCTACCTTTGAGTCACGACCAGGGCTCGGAGTGCCCCAGGCAAGCCCTCCTCCCCTGCACAGCCCAGCCTCCAAGCCTGGACGCTGCGTCCTGCCGTGTCTTCTCCCACACACCATCTCTCAGAAGCCAGCCTGCGTGGACAGCAGCAATGGTGGCCGTGATTCAGGAGCTCATGGGTAATGTGCAGTCTGGATTCCCTGCCCCCGAGAGGGAGGCCTCAGGTGGAGGTCAGCCAGCGGGCAGGGGCCTGTGGGGACTGAGCCGTCCCGTGTGGAGTGCAGAGGAGACAGAGCAGAGGGACAGGCTCGGCCCTGGTGCCACGATTTGGATCTGTAATGTCCCCCAAAGCCTCATGTGTTTGGATGTAGAGGGATGACAGTGGACTCGTGCTGCTGGCATGGGGGCCAGGCTGGAGGGGACCAGGCTGGAGGGGGCCGGGCTGGAGGGGGAGGGGCTGGGGTCTGACCCGGAGGGATTGCGTCGACTTGCTGAGATGGGGGTGCACAGAACAGAGCTCTCAGGTGTGTGCTGCTGACTTGTGGGCCAGGAAGTGAGCGAGGGGCACCCGCTGTGGGTGTGGGACCCCAGCTGGCAGCTGGAACTCAATGGAGGGAGGAAGGAAGTTCTTAGAGCTTCTTCCTGGGAGGGGTCTGGCCTTGCCCCAGTCTCCAGACCCTCCCTCATTTCACTTGGCTCCTGTCTGCAATGCCGTGAGCAGCTCCCTGGCTTCTGCCATGCACTCCCACTGCTGCCAGCTGCCCGTGAGTGGACTGTGAGCCCTTCTGCAGCTGCGAGCCACCATCAGTCTTTCCTCCCCTCGCTCGTAGATGTTGAGTACTTTGTCCCAGCAAAGAACAGGTCACGGCGACACCTGGACTCCCAGACTCCTGCCCCTCTCCTACGGCAGGCGACCAGGCCAGGTCCCGTGGGGGATCCAGCATGCCTCCTCGCACCCTACACCCTGCCTCTGTAGGCTGTGGAGCACGGGTGCGTTGGTTGGTAGGTGGCCCTCACCCTTTGCCTCTTGCCAACCAAGACATCGTCTGTTAAGCCTTTTTGGGCCTCGATGTCTCGCGCCTGGGATAACACCTGTGCCCGCAGGCCGCCCTGGGTGGCGGTGGGAGACTTACTCGGGAGCTGTTGTCTTGCTGGAAATGCTGCAGAACGAAGGATGGAATCTTCATTCAACCTTTACTGAACTAGGGCGACTGTGATGCCACGTCCAGGGGGTAGACGTGGGTGTCTCCCACCCTGGTTCTCTTGCTGCTGGGCCTGGCGCTTCCGTGTGGTTCCCTTGTGTCTGCAGTGAGCTGAGGGTCACCCTGAAGAAAGTGCGCCAGTGCTGCTTTGCAAAAGGCTCTGGATCCCGCAGTCCCCAGGGTGCCCCACCCTCCTGGGTGGGACAGATCCTTCCCACACCAAGTGCCCCTGGTGACACCGAAGGTCTCGTGCCCCATTTCAGTGTCATAGTGTCTGCCCCTGCACTTCCTCATAACTTCGTGAAGTTTCATTTCTGGGAGAAAGTTCTTTTTCTGTGTTTAATTTCAAACGCTGTTTAGAATCTCGCATATAAATTAAGAAACCCACAGCGGTGCACAGGCTGCGCTGCCTGTCTGGGGGGTGGTGTGTCCCCTGCCCTCTTGGGCCTTGCTGGTCCCACCGACATGGCCCCCTCTCCTGGCCTCACAGCTTTCTTTCTCCTGACTGTCAGAATCTCCAAGGGAAGCGTGTAGCCCCAGCGGGAGGCTGAGGCAGGAGGGTTGCAAATTCAAGCCTAACCTGGGCAATTTAGCAAGACTCCATCTCCGAAAATAATGAAGGGTTGGGGGTGTAGCTCAGCAAGAAGGTCCTGGGCTTCGTCCCCAGGACTGCAGACAGACACACAGAGACCCGAGGCGCCTTGGCTTGGCTCCGGGGCGGCTTACCTCTCCTCGTTAGGTCTTGTTTTGGTTTCATCCGTCTGTCCATTCACTGTTGCTCAGTTCTGCTGAGTTTGTCCTTATGTCACCCGTGGCCGTGGGACCCAGGGTGCAGGGCGCAGGGTGCTGGTCCCTGAGCCAGCTCCCTTCCTGCAGAGGCAGGTGCAGAGGCCGCCCTGCTGGCAAGATAGCCCCATGCCCCTTGGGGCCCTCTCCCCTCTCTGTCCCTCCCAGCTTTGGCCACTGTTGCCCTGTTGGTATGTTTACTCCAGGCGTCAGGGTCCTTGGGCCCCGGTGCATCCTGGAGGGATGATGGTGTGAGATGCTGGCCTGAGGCCTAACCGGGCCGCGGGCTGGGGTGGCACCTGTGTTCCTGTCCCCGGTCCTCGGCTTTCTGCTTGTCCCTTGGAGGCTCAGGATACAGACACGCCCCGGGGATGCAGGTCTGACTGGGAGCGCCAGCGTGGCTGCTGCCCTTGTGGACCACGTGAGTCCCTGTGTCCTGGGGAGCGCTGGGTACACAGCAGGTGCTAGGTCCAGTAGGTGCCAAGCAGGTACATGGTGGGCATGCTCCATAGCAGAGGTACAGTACAGGTGGAGAGTGGGTGCACGGTAGGGACGGGTGGTAGGCGCACAGTGCGCCATAGTCAGGCTGTGTGGCAGGCTCCGATTGCCTCAGAGTGGCGGCACTGTGGGCCTGGAATGGGCGTGCGGTGGGCACAGCCTAGGTGTGGACGCGTGGAGGGACGTGCAGGTGCACAGCTGGTGACCTCGTGAGGTTGGGTCAGGGACGTCACCCCCAAATCCTTGAGCCCTCCTCGTGAGGGAGGACGGCAGGTGGGGCTTCGGGGAAAGCGTCCGCTTTCTTCCTGGTCCCCTCCTTTCTGCCTTCTCAGGGGCAGTGTGGCCGTGTCCCTCTGGCAGCTGGGGGAGCCTGCCCCTGGCGAGGGCGCCCTGGCGGCAGGAGAGGCACACAGCCTGGCTGCAGGGCAGTCCCAGCTCCCACTGGCCAGCCGGGGACCCCAGCCTTGGTCCTAGCCTTCAGGAAATTGCCCCTTGTTTGCTCCAAGCTTGTTTTTTTTTCTTGCCTGCCAGTTAAGGTTGTTGCTGTTGTTGTTTTGTTCGTTTTTTGCTGTTTCTACAAACTTGATGAATTGTTGCTTAGTATGCCAGTTGCATGTTTTGAGCCTGCGTCTTGCTGTGTTGAACAATGGCAAATAATCCTCCTGCCTCAGCCTCCGGAGTTCTCAGACTACAGGCGTATGTTACCATGCTTGGCCTGTAAACATATTTTTCTGTTTTGACTTTGTAGGAGAGCTATCTAAAATCACAGCTCCCAGCTTGCTAGACAGTCCGAGCCAGGTAAGGGGACAAGTGGCCCAGAACTGGCCCCTCCCAGGAGCCTCGGGCCCTCCTTGTGTCCCTCTCCTCGCCTGCCCGCTGTCTCTTCAGGAAGCTCGGCACGGGCAGCTCTGTGCCAGAGGCTGCAGGGGAGCGGCCCAGCTCTTGTAGACCCCCCACCCGCCTCAGCACCAGTTCCGGGATCGGTGCTGCCGGGAATCCTGGGCCTTGCAGGCCCCTGCACCCGCCACCTCGTAATTAGGTCACATCCACGTGATAGATGAGTCCTGCACCTTGCCTCGCCCCCCAGGGCTGCCTCAGGGCTTCCCCAGAGCTACCGCCCATACAGCCGACTGTGAACTGCAAAGGCAGTGGAAGTCCCTCTACCGTGGCCTCCTGAGACGTGCTGAGCAGAGGGTGGCAGACACGAGAGCTCGCTGCAGGGACCGTACGGGAGGGATGGGCCTGTGGCTCCTCTGCAGAGCTCCAGGGGGGCTTCCTGCCTGGGAGCAGGGGACCCCTGGATCTAGTTCCCCTGAGCTGAGATGGACAAGGACCACGGAAGTCGGCTCAGGGTGTGTCGCCGCCCCACCGTGGAGAGCAGAGGCGGGTCTCTTGCTCACGTAACAAGCCTTTCTGGAGGTAAAAGTCACCTCAGGCTGGACCATAGAGGCTGCGAGTGGGCAGGGAGGCAGCCGGGGTGAGTGGGCCTGGGCTTGAGGGCTTCTGCTGTGCCCAGCACCAAAGGACCAGGGTAGGGGGCTTCGGAGGCCGTCACGTCTGCATCACAGGCAGGAAGACTCTGCCGTCGTCGTCCCTGCACGTGTAGACTTGGGCTTCCATCCGCAGCCAGGGAGGTGCTGCTGCCCACTCCCAGCTGCAGGATGGAGGTGGCTCTGTCCATCGGGAGTCAGGGGTTACCAGAGCTTGGGCCTCGTGTGTGCAGCCCCACAGCACTGAGGTTGCTTCAGTCCAGGAAAGTCCCCACTCCTGCAGAAATTCCTATGCCAGGAGGGGGAGGGGCAGGCAGGGACCCCACCCGGTGTCCTGTCCCCACACAGGTGACAGGCTGGACGTGTGAGGAGCGTCTGAGAGGAGGCTGTCCTGACCTCCAGCCGAGTCTGAGCTCCCTCCCAGCTGGGGGAGGACGGCTGCAGCGGGCCCTACAGTACAGGAACCTGACCAGCCTGAGGAGGAAGGCCAGGGGGCAGGGAAGAGACCAGGTCAGTCCCCGGAAAGCCATCAGCAAGAACCATGTGACCAGAGGTGCGGGACAGGAGAGCACTGGGACTGTGGCAGGCAGGAGGGGCTCAGGCCCGTGTGACTTGCCGCTACCTCCCTGGCCCAGAGTGACAGCCACGGAGGGTCCAGGCGGTGTGACAGGAACCAGGCTCCGGGAGCGGCCGACCTGGGGTTCCCCAGGGACTGGTGAGGATGGGTTTGCGAAGGGGGGCCAAGGGCCAGTGTGGACACGGAGCAGGAGAAGGGAAGCTTTGGGGTGACAGGCTGTGTGTCACTTGCCCACCGCTGGGGCAAAACACCCAATATCCGTGGCGCAAGGAAGAGAGGTTTATTTGGCTCACAGTTTGGTGGGCCAGCTTCAAGGTGGAAACATCATGGCAGAAGTACGTGGTGGGGAGGAAGCTGCTCATGTCACAGTGTCTGGGAAGCTGAGAGCAGGGAGGAGCGGGGGACAGAGCACACCTTCCCTGTCGCACCCCCGAGGCCCACCCGGCACCCCGACCCTGCCCCCTCACAGCACAGTGAGCCAAGAGCTCAGCGTGAATGAGTCCACTCTCGTGTGCTGCCCCTGTGGCCCAGGTGCCTCCGGAGCCCCACCTCTCCCTGTGAGACCCCGGCGTGTTTGATCAGAGGTTGCCCCTTGCAGAGTCCTGGCGTCTGTGCCTTGTGACTTGGGTAACCACATGCTACCTTCGGGTCATGGCACCTCTGCATGTCAGCACAGCGCTGTCTGCCCCGTAGAGGACCACCCCATGCCTTCCCGGGAGTCCCCTGCCTGCAACCCCTCGCCCCTCACTGCTCTGACCTGCCCCCTTTCAGAAGGTTGTAGACCGGAACTGTGTGGCCCTCGGGGTCGGTGTTCTCCGCTGGCTTGTGCCCTGGGCTCCTCCCAGGCTGGTGCTCCTGTACGTACAACTGGTCCCTCCTCGTGGCCACAGTGTACTGGTTGGGGGCCACTCTTCCCTGTGCCGCAGACCCGACTGCCGTGAGCCCTCCTGGGGGGGCCCTCAGGCTGGGTGGACGCCGCAGGCTCCTTCCTTTGCATCTTCGGCAGCAGCGCGGGGCTCGTGAGTCTGGAGGTACTGTGCCCGTCTTACCTTGGTGGCACCGGGGATTGAGCTCAGGGTCTCACATCCAGGAAGAACCGAGGTGCCCAGGGCAGTCTTGAATTTGCGTGGTGCTGGTGCTGGGGGCTGGGGGCTGTGGCCACACCTGCGCACACAGCAGTGTGGGGTCAGGGTGCTCGCCCTGCATCTGGGGTGGTGGTATCTTGCTGCAGCTCTGTGTTAGCAGAGCCCCTCTGGCCCCTGCCCAGCAGCTGCCCCAGGCCTGGCCTCAGGGCACTCTGGTCACTTACCTGCTGGCTAGGAGAGGCAGATCTCAAGTCCCTGGAACCCAGAGTGGAGATCATGGGTGTGCTTCCTGGGGCTGCCGACACACGCCTAGGACCTCTGGAGGCTTTGAACAAAGCAGGTTGGCTCCCTCAGAGTCCTGGAGGCCTTCAGCTCTGCGCTGAAGCTGTGGTGCCAGCGGGGCCGCATTCCTGCTGGAGGTGTTGGATCTACTGCTTCTCCCTGGCCCCCTCCAGCGCTTCTGGGGTGACCCTTGACCTTACTTGGCCTCAGTCTGTCCATCTCAGGACGCGAGTCCCTGGACTCACCCTTCCACAAGGAGCGCTCTGGCGTTTGGGTGTGTGTCAGAGCGCACTCATCCTGACTCCAACTTCCTGAACAGCTGGCTGGGTGCGCCTGCTGTGACCCGGGGCTGTGGGTGGAGGGCAGCATCACACCAACCCAGTGGATGGACTGAGAGTTGTGGGACAGGGAGAGTCTTGGCCACAGCGACACACCCTGGTGGTGGCTCTTGCCTGCTGCTGCGTAGGAGCCCACTGGGCCTGGTCCTTCCGGAGCCCCACGACAGGCTCCTGCTGGTTGTGCCTTCACAGACTGGCCCTGAGGGGGTCCTGCTGTGTGACCTGGACACACAGGGCCAGCGTGGACGCCTCTCGAGAAGATGGGCCTGACTGGGGAAAAAGGGAGGCAGCTGCCTGGGCTTCGGGGGAGCATTGGTGTGGTGTGTGTGGTCCTGGCTGGACATTAAATTCATTGTCTCTCCTGGGCTTCTACCCAGTGCCTGGGGCCGGGGGAGGAGCCGGTGAGCCCAGGGTCCTGTGCCCCCGCGTCAGCTGAAGAGCACCACACCGGGAGCACAGGTGGCCTCTTGCTGCCCTGCAGACAGGGCAGCTGTGGAGGGGCCAGGCCCTTGCGCCCTAGCTTGGGTTTAGTAGGGGAGGCGGTAGAGGCCCTGTGGGAGTAGAGCCAGCCCGCGAGCAGCTGAAGTGGCCAAACTCTACGGCAGGGCTGTGGACAGGATAGCCAGGGGCAGGAGTCTCGGGGACCGCTGTGAGGGGGGCAGCCGAGAGCTGCTTAGCCGGGAAAGTAGAGAGGGACCCACAGAGGTCTGAAGGAAGGGAAAAGAGTTCCTTGGGAATATGCTGGAATCGTAGCTCTGGTTCCTTCGTGAGCATGACTTGGAGGGAAGTTGGACCCAGCCTCCATGCCCTGCCAGCCCCACCTGAAGACCACAGGTCCAGCCACCCACGGTCCCAGGGCCTCAGTTCTAATGGGTCCCTTGCTTCATGACTGCAGGTTTGACTTTTGCTGGTGTCATTGTTTCCCTGGCAGGAGGATCACAAATTCAAGCCCGGCCTGCTTACCTTAGTGTATAAAAATGGTTAGTGACGTAGTGATCCTTCTGCCTCAGCCTCCCAGGGCACTGGGATTACAGGTGTATGCCACCAGGCCTGTGGGTTTTATTGTTTTATTTTATTTTCAGGGAGATAGGATCTCGCTCTGTATTCCAGGCTAGTCCTGAACTCACAATGTAGCCAGGCTGGCCTCGAACTCATAGTGGTCCTCCTGCCTCAGCCTCCCAGGTGCTAGAATGACAGGCGTGTGCCACCACATCTGTCTTTATATGGTAATGGGGAATCAAACACAGGTCCCGGTGCTTGCCAAGCGAGCACTCTTAACCACTGTGCCGTTCCTCCAGTCCCATGACTATATTTTAATGCAAGGGTTTATCAAGATGAATACAACCAGTGGCAAAAAGTCTGCACCCTCGCACCCCAGCTCCTCGCTGATACACCCAAGAGACAGGCCCCTCTCTGTCTCCGAAATCTCTCATCACGCTCGCCATCCATGAGGGCCTGAGGTGCCATCTTATGTCCCCGCGCATCGAGCTTGGGGCACACCCGGATTCCAGGCCTGCCCTGGAGGTCGAGGAGCAGTGAGGAGGGCAGGCTGGGGACTGGGGTGTCAGTTAGGGTGGGTTGTGGTCAGTGTTGGCACTAGGGCTCATGGTAGGAGAGTGAACAGCAGAGGCCAGACATGGGCTGAAGCCTGGGGTCCTCACGAGCTGCACCCCGATACGCCAACATGGAACAGGCAGGCTTATCCCATCCCGTCCCAGTTCCATTAACAACGCTTTTTCCTAGCGATGGATGAAACAGTAGCATTTGCAGCTGCCATGTTGGCTCAGTGCCACGCCAGGTGCTGGGGAGGAGGCTGGGCTCAGGGCATGGGGACATAGAAGGGGTGAACATCCCTCGCCCACAGAGAGTGCCTCTGAGGGAGGGTGGGTCCTGCCCTGGGGCTGTGACCGTGAGAAAGGAACCAGGCCGCATGTGCTGGGGAGGCAGGATGGTGTCTCCGCATGAGAGGGCAGGATGAGCAGGAGGAAGAGGCCTTGGCCACCGTGGCCTTGGGAGAGACATCGCTGGTCAAGGGCTCCGTGATCCTGGCACTGGGAAAGAGGCACGGCCACCATGCTGCACAGGTGGCTTTGAGGTGACGAAAGGGCTGCAGCTGCGGCCGTGCGCACAGCCATGGGGCTCCCAGGGCCGAGGACATGGCAGAGGACCACACACCTTGGCCTTTCGTGGTGGGGACACTGAGCCTGGGCCAGCCTGGGGGAAGGAAGAGATGCCCAGGATGCCATACCAGGGCATCCTGATGAGGCCTGTGGGTGGGACATGCCTGGCGAGCATTGGGCAGATGTGAAAACGTGCTAAAAGTTCAAGAAACCCTACAGTTACTGTGACCAAGCTCTACTCGGCCCCACGAGATGGAGAGATGGGTGGGGCGAGGGTCATCCACCTGAGGACCAGGGAAAGGACATGTGGGAGGAATGTGGGGTGCGAGATCCAACTCTGGACCTGGGGGTGGAGAGGTGTGTATCGTGCGGGGAGCCTGCACGTCCCCCTCCTGCAGCACCATGTGTGTTGGCCCTTGAAGTCCCTGTCCAAGCTGGTTTGGGGGTCCCGCGAGGCCTCATTGCAAAGGCAGGGCTGATGGCGTGATGGCAGTGGGAGACCTATCTCATCATTTCTAGCCTGTTCCCTCCGAGGCTGGGGTGGGGTAGAGAGTTCCAGCCCTTCATGGAAGGCCCAAGGACAAACGTCTCCCATATCACCCCCACCCCCTGGGTGATCAGGATTCCTGGGTCTGTAGCGCCATCCCAGGCTGGTGGGTTTGACAGGGCACCAGCCATGCCTGGTGGACGTGGGGACCCGCTGTCTTCGCAGACGCCCATAGCTGCTTAGGGTGCCCTTAGGAAAAGTGCCTCTGCAGATCTCCTGGTTCCAAAATTGAGTTAGGCCATATGATAAAATTGTAATGAATCTAGTGACTCAATCTGAACCAACTTTGAGTTTCTGGCCTCAAGCAACACTTCATCCAGGATGTGGGTGAGTTCCAGCAATGCCGGCGGGAGAGGTGTGGGCCAAGAAGGGCTGAGGAAAAGGAGGAAGGGTAGGTTAGCCATTTCCTTACTCTCTTGCCAGGTGGGACAGGGACACAGAGCAGGACAGAAATAGCTGCTGTTGTAATACCAGGCCAGGCCCGCTGAGTGTCTCTGATAGGTGAAGGCAGGAACCCCAGCAGCCTGCGGCTGAGCTGTGCGCCTTGGAAAGACCGCTGCCGGGTGGGGACTTTATGGAGTTTCAAGTGACCGCTCAGTCTCCCTGTGCCGCCTCAGCCCGGGCCACACTGAGGGTCCTGTAAAATTTCACAGTTAAAGGTAACGTAGTGGGGGTGCCGTTGCTTAGGTGGTTTGTAAGTGCTGTGCTGTATTTTAGGGGTCATTTCATTGATAAGCGTGTGCTGCTGATGCCTTCCCTCCGTGGCTAGATAGATCTTACTTTAGACTTGGGCCTCTTCTTGCCTGTACAAGCGTCTTAAGCCCCGTCCTGAGCACGACCTTGTGTGTGTTCTGCCCCTTTCTGAATCCTGTGGTAGTGGGTGAGTTTTCTGTGTGATGTGAGGAGGGATCGGGGCCTTTGCCCAGGACTGCTGACCCGGTCCATCTGACCCCATGCATCAGAGGGCCTGGGAGTTAGGCTGAGTGTGCAAGCCTCTTTCTGGACTCCTCTGCCCCACTCGTCTGTTATACACATCTACACTGATTATCACTTTATATTTTGTTTATCTTTATTTTTATTTTGAGACAGGGTTTCACTATTGGTCCACGCTAGGTTCAAACTAGCAATCCTGCCTCAGCCTCCCAAGTAGGTGGGATTATGCTGGGTCTTTATCCAGACTGTCTTAGTTTCTTTAGCTTTATAATCACTCTTTTTTTTGTTTTGTTTTGTTTCTATAGTCCTGGCTAGTCCTGACCTCACTGTGGAGCTCAGGTAGACCTCGAACTCATGGCAATCCTCCTATCTCAGCATCAAGGGCTGGGATTACAGGCATGTGCAACAATGCCTACTTTACGTGATGCTGGGGAATCAAACCTTGGGACTTGGGCTTGCTAGGCAAGCATTTTAGCCACTGTGCTATTCCTCCAGCCCTATAGTCATTCCTAATATCTTTCTTCACTCTGCTCCACGGTGAGCAGGTGAGGCCTCCGTGTTGCTCCTGAGCCCTGACCGTGTCCTGCAGGCATGGCTGAGAGTTGGCTCCAAAGCCACAAGGGGACGGCGTGAGGGCTGGGGGTACCGTGTGCATCATGTGTACATGTCTGTCTGGTGACTTCAGAAAGGGTAGCCGCAGGACCTAGCTGTGCTCAGGAGGAATCTGTCTCGGCCACTTGGAAGTCGATGCACATTTCCCTTGGAAACCGTGGACATACTGGTCATCCTCTCCACCATATCCAAAACGTTTCCTCTGTGCCACACCAGACTTGGCGTCTCGGCAGCAGCCGCCCCATGGGGCCATCATGGTGTCCCTTCTCCCAGCGTGTCTCCTAGTCTCCTGTTTGGTGGCACAGGGATAGCTTCCAAGGCGCCCTGGGGTGTGGACATCCTGGGGACCCACGGCGGGGCCCTTCTGCATGTCCCGTGCCCTGGGTTGGTGGCGTGAGCTCCTGTGCCCACTATCCTGTGCTGGCTGCCGTCTGTGCAGCGCCCTGGGCCCTTACGCACCCCAGGAGGGGACTGCGTTTGCCACAGCATCCCCTCCTCTTCAGGTGTCCTGCAGCCTGTCTCAGGCACCACCCGGGGCTGCTGTGACGCGGCTGTCCAGCAGGGGGCCCACCCAGCCCGCCTCCTGAAACGTCCCAGCTGGAGAGGCCGCTCCTCCTGGCTGTCCCCTGTAGCATGTGCTGTTCCTGCCATCCCTACCCTGAATGCTGGACCACAGCTGGCGCTCTGTCTGTGCTGAGATTTCACCGCACGTTGGGGTAGTATCCAGCTGACGATTCCTACAGGTGGGGTGCCGAGGCCCGGGGACCTCCGTGTACAGGGTGTCCAGAGATGAGCAGTGCCCGAGCAGCCCAGCGCTGACTCTGCCTCACCCACCCAGCCTGGGAGAAATCACCCTCTTCAACCTGTTTGGCTTGACTTGGTCATATGGCCACAGCAGGGCCATCGCCGGAGAGCTCCGCCTGGCCCCGGTGGGCTGGGGCGAGACCTCACCAGGAGGCACAGCAGGTTGAGGTGGCCTTGGAAGAGCCCCGTTCCTGTGTCCTGCCCACCAGGGGACCTGGGGCTCAGGGTGACCTGCCTGCCTTCTTGGCTCACAGTTTGCCCTCCTGCCATGGCACCTGCTGGCACTACCGCCTTTGTGACCCTGGCTGGCGCCGGCTGCCCTTTCCGTAGCCATGGGCAGGATGTCACTGTCTTAGTTACTTTTTCGTCACTGTGAACCAATTCCTGACTTCCACAGGTTTGGGGGGGGGAGTTTATTTTAGCCCACAGTTTCAGAAGGTCACAGTCAGTTCGTGGGCGGCCAGGAGCTGGAAGCTGCTCCTCACAGCAGTGCAAGCAAGTAGCCAAGTCCAGCCCCAGCAGAAGGGTCGCCCGCTCCTCTGGTGGCCCGCCCCTCCGGTGGCCCGCCCTTCCGGTGGCCCGCCCTTCCGGTCCAGCCTCAGTCTCCACCCTGTAATCCAGTGCGAGCGCCTGTCCTCCAGCACGTGCCTCCCATCCGCCCTCCAGACCGAGCCCTCCTCTCCCAAGGGCGCGGGGTAGCATGGCTAATTCCTAACGTCCACGTGCGAGCGGCTGCGGGGGGCCAGACCCACACCACAGTAGTCACATTAACTGTTGCGCTCTGGCTCTCCGGGCAGGGACCCCGTGTCCTCCTGTGGCCCACCCACCGGCACCCGTGCCTGTCCCCACGTCCCTGCAGGATCCGGAGGGGTGCGTGGGGAGAGGCTGGAACTCCGAAAGGCGTCCTGTGTGGCCGCGGCCTGGCCACTTCCCTTCTCTGTGCTTCTGCATCTCGTCGCTGTCGTCGTGGTTCCAACGGGATATGGGGACATTTCTAGGGCTTGGAGTTCTGGGGAAGAACAGAAAACCCTGCGGGAGCCCAGACTATCTGCCACCCAAAACAGGGCCAGTACCCCTCAGCCAGAGCCGTGCCTACTCCTGAAACTGCAGCTGTCCCCCATATCTGCCTGTCCGACAGCTGAGGTCCGGGCCTTTCCTAGATCACCTTTCGGGTTCAAATCTCATTTTCTGCTGGAAAGGGGACCCGAGGCTAGAAATACGAAGTTTGTGCTGCCTACTGTGATTGAGTGGCCCTGGTAGGGGACCCCTCAGCCAACTCAGGCCCACAGCGCCCCCACCCCCTGCCCGTGGCTGCCCTGTTCCTGGGACAGACCCTGTGGCCACCTGGCCCAGCAGTATGGAGGAGGTGGGCCATCCTTGCCCACATGCCAGATCAGGCTGCAGGCCATGAAGTGGGGTGATGAGCACAGGCGGCCCGTGGCATCTGCACTCCCACTCCTGTCGTCCCCACAGCAGCAGGCCCCGGGCTGATCGCCTACCCTGGCTGTGCATTGTGACGTGCCCATGGAGCCAAGCGTACCAGGGTCTCCCTGAAGCACACACTCCTACGTCCAGCAGGCCACCTGCTGGTGGGGCGGGCAGCAGTAACTGGGAGCCTGGGGTAGGGGTGCCAGGGCCTCGCCTGGCTCCAGGAAGAGCTAGGCCACGGAGGGGTGAGCTGAGCCCCAGAGCAGCCCTGTGCAGGCTCCCGTCCTACCACCATGTCCCACACACAGACCAGGCGGCTTAGCTCTGGAGGACGGCCATGCTCCTGTACCCTCAGGACTCTGCAGTTCACGGGTGTCAGGGTGTAGGGAGGACCTGAGCCGGGAGATGGCAGCTCCCACTCCTCTCCTGCCCCTGGTGACGGCTGCCTCCTGGCCCGTGGGGACCATTTGGGCCAGGGCACCTGCCAGCTTATCTGCTGGTTACCGCGGCAGCTGTTGGAGGAGCCCGTGTTTGTCTCCTGAGGCACAGTGACCGGCATGTGCCCCCCCAGGCGCTGCAGGGCCCCGTGCCCCTCACTGGATAGCCAGGCCGTGTCCAGTGGGTGGACAGGCCCGGTGGCATGCTGACTCGCAGCCTGGGCCCTGCACACCTGGCCCATGCTCCCCCTGTCCCGGAGGGGGAGGTGTTGGTTCCGCAGCCTGTTGCTCAGTGCTTAGCTGTTTTAAGTGGTGGTTTCTGTGCCTCATCACAATGCTCACGATGCTAGGTTGCCATGGCAAAGAGGCTGGTTAAAATTCCTGCCACCAGCCTAATTATAGAATTCCAAAGACAAGCAGAGAGCTCCTTAGGTTGTCAGTTAAGGCTAAAAGAAAGGGAACAGCAGCCCACACACCCTCCGTGACTCGCTCCTTGTGCCAGCCTGCTGGAGGTGGCAGGCCGAGTCCTTGGCAGGCACGTGGGTGTCATCACACCCCTGCCTTCCCGGCCTGCCCGGAGCCCGGCCGTGATATACACAGCCTAGGTAGTGGCAGCCATGCCACTGCAGATGCCCGGCCACTGTGCACCCGGCCACACGGACTCCCGCAGGCCCCCGCCTGCTGCATCCAGACCCCCCGTTGCCCAGACCCATCTCCCACCTGTGGTTTCTTCTGGGGCTGTTTTCTTCACTTTTTTCTTCCCCCCTCCCCTAGTATTGGGGAATGAACCCGGGGCCTTTGTATTGAGCTACATCCCAGCCTACTTAACTTTGTTTTTATTTTGAGACAGTCTTCTTAAGTTTCCCAGGCAAGGCTTGAACTTGTGATCTCCTTGCTTCAGTTTCCCAAAGTACTGGGATTATAGGCTTTTGCCACAGCCCCAGATTCTGGGCCAGTCTTCCACAGATGCCTGTCTCCACTGCAATGGACGGTGGCCAGCTAGACATGCACATGTCCCCCTCCTGAGCAAGGAGCTAAGGCCGAGGACCTGCTTGCTGTACGTGGCCCATTCCCTGTTGACGGGGTGACTCTCGGAGCAGGAATCGGGCTGTCCTCTCCAGGCCCAGCCCTAACTCTGAGAGTAGGGCTGCCGGCTGAGGTCTTCTGGGTCCTCACCCGCTGCTAGCGTTGTAGTCTGTGCAAGCGGAGAGCCACAGGAGCTCTCCGTGGCCGCCCTGTACTCAGGGAGCTGTCCCACAGAAGCCACAGGAGCTCTCCGTGGCTGCCCTGTGCTCAGGGAGCTGTCCCACAGAAGCCCAGTTGCAGAGCTCCCAGGCTTTGCCAGTTGTGGCCACAGTGGGAGCCGTGGTCACTCTGGAGCGAAGGAGGCTGCCCCCACGCCCCCCAGAAGGATGCCAGCAAGCCACAGGTGAGTGGTGGCCCGAGGTACTGGCCAGCGCCCGTGACCCCGCCGTGGTCATCGAGAACGGGGTATCTGGAGGGACTGTCCAGCCTGAAGAGCCTGGGAGACACGAGGCGGAGTGCCCTGTGGGTTCTAGGCGGAAGAAGGCCATGCCGTGGACATCTGAGCGAAGGGTGGGCCTTCATTGGTGACATGACCACATGGACCCGAGGGCTCTTGGTGCCATCTCTGCAGGTGGTCCTCAAACCTGCAGCTGCTTTAAGATACAGTATCTTAGAGCTGAGGGGGCAGGTGGTATAGGCCTGTCATTCCAGCATTCTGGGAGGCTGAAGCAGGAGGATCAAAAGTTAAAGTCCAGCCTGGATTACTTTGTGCTGTAGTAAGATCCTGTTTCAAAGTGAAAAATGAAAATGGGTTTGGGAATGTGGTTGAGTGTGAGGGCCCTGGGCTCGGGCCCCAGTGCTGAACTAAATGAGTGAAAAAAAGGGACCTGGGACAGGAAGAAGAGTGCAGCAGACACAAGGCTGTGGACTCAGGCCCCCAGCACCTCGGGATCTGGGTGGGGCGGTGCACTACTGTAACCCTGGCACTTAGGAGGCTGAGGCAAGAGGATTGCTGTGTGTTTGGGGCCAGCCTGGGCTACATAGTAAGTTCAGGACCAGCCTGAACTATAGATTGAGACCCTGTCTCAAAATAAATAAAATAAGACACTGAGGGGATGCAGGCAGCGGCTTTCGTCCCAGCCAGGCAGCAAGTGTGAGCATGGGGGTGCCTGGCAGGGATACCAGCACTGTCCCTGCCACCTGCAGAGTCTGAAATTAGTAGTTAATTCCAAAATAAAATAAAGGGCACATGGTCAACTCTGGGAATTCCACATGACTCGTCTGCTGCTGCTGTTAAACATTGGATGTTCGGGGACTGGGGGGTGGGGGCATCAGCTGGTGCCACCAGTGGTGATACAGGATTGCCAGTAGCATTGGGTACACAGTCCTATGGGGTCCACAGTGCGGGGGGCTCCGAGATGCCACTCCATGGGTCTGTGCACGGAGCAGAGGCCCGAACTCCGCCCTCCCAAGCTTGCTGCAGATAGCCCCGGGCCAGTCAGGGGCCACAGGGAAATCCCCAGAGGGTGTGTACAGAATAAACGCCATCGTGAGTTCACAGGTACTCTCGGTCATGGAGGCAGCAGGCCCAGAGCATGCCAGCGCTCAGTAGCCTGAGACCAGGAAGGGGCAGCGCTGCGGGCTGGGCCCAGGTGGGCTCCAGACCTCTCAGTGCTGGGAGGCAGACTTGTTTGTTTATTGTGTGGTGCGGGTCCAGTCCAGGGTCTTCATGCAGAGGTGCATCTCCAGCCTGTTTTAGTTTTGATTTTGATCGAGGGTCTTACAAAGTTGCCTACACTGGACTTGAATTTGCTGGGGTGATAGGACCTACAGCCCTGTGCCTGGCAAAGCCCCTGGATTCCAGTGTTAGTCACAGGCGTGCACGCTGTCTCCCAAACATCTGCAGGAATATGGGGTGTTAACCCTGCAGGTTCACCCCTGCTCAGCTGGGCACTCACTCACATCTCGTTTTTTCTTTTTCTTCCATGTGTGCAGCTTTTCTGCACCAGGATGGCAGTTGGGAACAGGGCAGCTCCCACCCTGCCCCGAGTCCTGCTGTGGGCAGCGCCTGCTGTGAGGTTGCTGGTCAGCATGGTAAAGCATCACAGCATAATACGTGTGACCTGGGCAGTCTTGGGCAGCTCAGGCAGCCCCTCTCAGCCTGGGCACCCTGTCCCCTGCTCCTGACCTTGGGGTTGTCACTTAGTAACCAGAGCAATTTCATCACGCAACTGTTGCAAAACAACCTACTTACTAAGGTTGTAACAGTGACATTGGGTTTCCATACTTCTAGTGTCTGGAAGATACACTGAACATGGTGGGGGGCAGGTCTACATTGTCCTGTGTCTTCAGTATCGCCAGTCCATGCAGGTGTGTCTCTGGGCCCATGTGCAGGAGTAGTGGGATTGCTGGCCACAGAGCAGGAGCTCCCTGTTCCTCCTGCCTTGAGCTGCCCTAGACCTTGCTAGGAGCCCTGGGGTTCTGTGGCTCAGCAGTGGGCTGTGGGAGACCCCTGGCCGGACGGCTCTGGGACTTGCCAGGCTGTAGTGGGTGGTGGAGACCCCTGGGTAGAAGGGTTCCTGGCTGACTGGGGACTTGCCTGATGGCTCCTGAGGCAGAACTGTCTATCTCATTGGCCTCTTTTGTGAAATGTCTCTGCTTTTGTCCACATATCTCCTGCTTTTTCCTTGTAGACTGGTAGACGTCCTTTAGCACCCTGAGGTGCTTAGCGGCCATCCCTGGATCCCTGGGTTGACCCGGGGCTGACCTGTCCTGGCCATCCGTCTGTCAGTGAGCCCATCGCTCAGCCCACCCAGCTGTGACCGCTTTCGACTTAAGGCTCGTGCTCTTTGTCTCTGTTAAGATCGTCCCCTGAGGTGGGGAGGCCACTTCCTTGCTTCCTTCGTTTTCAGTGCTGGGGACCAAACCCAGGGCCTTTGTGCCAAGCCACATCCTAACCCATTTTTTAGTTTTGTCGAGTTGCCCAGGCTGGGCTCTAGCTTGCCATCCCCCTGCCTCTGCCTCCCAGCGTGCTGGGGTGACAGGCCTGCGCCTCTGTGCCTGGCAGAATCATTGTTTTCTAAAAGAAGAACATTTTGTCATTTTAGGTCCTTGTTCTCAGTGTGGTATCGGGCAGGCGTCTCACTCAGCCTGTTCGCCCGCTGTAAGAAAATACACTTGACCGGGCAGTGTGTAAGCCAGGAACCTGGGGTGTAAGGCAGGCCGGAGGTGAACGCCAGCTCGTGGGGCACTGGTGGTGCCTCTTCTTTTCACATCCCCGGGTGGTGGTGGGTGTGCTTTGGTCTTTTCATCCTAGAGCACTCTGGCTCCAGGTCCTGTCCCCTGGGGAGCAGGGCCCAGTGTCCACCTCGGAGGTCAGGGTGCCTCCCCGGCGCCTGTGCTTTCTTGCTGTGAATGACAACCTTTCTGTACTAGTCACTTGTCACTTCTGTGCCCCATGCCCTAGGAGCCACGCAGAGCCAGTGTTCTGCCCACGGCCGGGGCCACCTGCTCAGCCGTGGCCTCTGGTGTCTCTGACCCTGTCGTCCTGGGAGCTTTGATTTTACTTGGGTGGACTCTCCCAGGACACACTGGCAGACACAGTGGAGTACAGGATCTGAGCTATCTCTGTGTCACCTGCTCAGGTATCACCTCTGTCCCTGTGTCCCCAGGCCCTCCAGGCCTCCTCCTAGGCATGAGGGAACAGGGTCCCGTAGAGGATGCACTCAGGCTTGTAGGTGTTTGGAGCGGGGACTACTGTGAGCTAGGCCTCCTCCGGGAGCCAAGGTGATGGCCAGAACAGACCCTTCCCCACAGGCAGACACAGGGCCACGGCTCCTCCTGACACGTGCCTCTGTGGTCCTGGGGTGTGCAGGCACAGAGGTCGGTACTGTCCCCTCCAGGCGAATACTGTCCGGGTGTCTCCTCTGAGGCTGGAACCCTTTAGGGGCTCAGACACTCCCCAGTTACACCTCAGAAGCCTGGGGAGCCAGGTGCTGGACTTGTAAGGTGAGACAGGCCTGCTCCCCAGCTCCTGGAGGAACTCCAGCACCTCGGCTCCCTGTGGAGCCTCTGTCTAATGGGAGAGGCAGATTCTCTGATTGCCCTGACCCACGTTTGGCGGTTTCCAACCAGAGCTGGTAATTTGCTTATTTTAAAAACATTCGTTACAATTTCCACTTGGAATACCCATAGCACTTTCCTGAGGCTCATGAAAGTCTCCTTTGGTGCTGAGTGTTATAAAAGCACAAAGCCGGCCATTGTGCGCTGCGCCCTGCTCCGCGCTCCGTGCCGGGCCTTGGGGCTGCGAGGGCGCTCAGCCCAGCCCGCCTGCGGCTTCCCGGGCTCTGCAGCCAGGGCACTTCCCGCCCACGGACTCACTACCCACGCCTTATAAAGTGATGTTTTAGTTACCTGAGGCTCCAACAAAGGATCCGGTGGATCTGTCTCTCTTTCTGCCCTAAAATTTGCTGGGTCGGGGGCTCCGGAAGGAGCCTGGGGCGCCCCTGCCGGTGGCGTGGCCCCGCTGTGCCGGCTGGCTGCCTGTGAACTCCTGCCTAGTGCCTGCTGCCCCTCCAGGATGGGGATCTGCAAATATCAGGCCCCTGTGAACCATAGCCCTAGGTGAGAGGGCAGTGGGTCTAGTTTTCGTGGTACCGCCCGGAGGGAGGGGTGAGGAGGAGACAAGCCAGGGCCTGACTGCCAGGCCAGGCCTGTATTGCCGGGCCAGGCACCGCCATCAGTCGGTCACAGGGCTCTGTGCCCCTACCTGGGCTGCTGTCTCTGAACATGACTGTCATGTGAGGGAGACAGCAGAGCTGCTGCCTGGGAAGCACTGGCTCAGCTCTGGCGCCCAGCCCGGGCGGCGGCTGTGGTCCAGGCCACCTGGGCAGGAGGGGCCTGTCCCCGGCTGCACTGCGCGGGGAGCCCAGCCCGGGGGGCGATGCTGCCGCCTCACACGCTCCTCGCCTCCTCTGTAGAATCCATCTACCGCCGTGGAGCCAGAAGATGGAGGAAGCTGTACCGCGCCAACGGCCACCTCTTCCAAGCCAAGCGCTTTAACCGGGTGAGTGGCCCGGTGTGCTGCCCCCAGAGCCGGGCGCCGGGCATGTCTGGCCTGCACCATCCGTGGTCTGTGGCTGAGTCCCTGGGACCCCATCAGGCCTTCCTGGGTGGTAGCTGCTGGGTGAATGGTGTGCCTCGGTGTCCCTCTGCTGTCCCTGGTTATGTGACTCTCGACCAGCTAGCTCCCTGTGACTCTGAGGTCCTGCTTGTGTGCGGAAATGGGCTAGAAGGGTCTCCATCAGCCCTGAAGCCCGAGGCAACACTCCCACCCTGGTCTGTCTCCCCCTGGCCCCCTTGAGACTTCCCCACTCTCGTCACCTTTGTTTCTGTAGTACAGAGGTAATTGGGTGGCGTGGTAGCCATCAGGGGGCTGGCCCACCCCAGAGGGCTCAGGGCACATAGCTGGCCCTACCACAGTACAGCATGTGGCCCCCACAGCCACACACCCCCCCCCCCCCCCCCCCCCCCCCCCCCCCCCCCCCCCCCCCCCCATGGCTGCTGCCCGCTGTCAGCCTCAGTGCTGGGAAGAGTCCTCGGTGCTTGGTGGCTGCCGGTGCATGGTCCCTGTCACCTTGGGAACTAGACATCTGGGGTCTGGTTCCATCCCAGCTGCCTCACCCTACACACATGCCGCCTCTTTGTGCCTGTGTCCTTGCCTGTGAAGCAGGGCCAGTGATGAAAAGGACGCTGGGGTCCCGAGGCAGAGTGGGTGCGTTGTGTGGAGACTGCCCTCCCTCGTTTCCCTTACCCACCCTGTGGCTGCGTGCCTCCTGCCAGCTCCGGGCCTCTTCTGCCCACCTTGGAGCAGCCTCAGGACTGGCACTGCCCCTCCCGGGCCCCTGCAGGTACACTGCTGGGAGCTCCCCCCTCCCCGCTGACATGGTGAGGTCAGACAGCAGATCCTGAGTGACTGGTGGGCTCCCTGGGGGAGAGGCTGGGGCGGAGCCACCCAAGGCCGGACCCTTCCCAGCGGCCCTGTCTTTGTGCTCACTTTTGATAGTCCTCATGGTGGCCGCTGTGGCGCTCAGCATGCTGGGGCTGGGGCTGTGTCCCATCAGGTCGTGTCCTGTGCCTGGCCATCACACAAAGCGCTGGCCTGAGCTTCACTGTGACCTGGGGCTGTGCTGGAACTAGGAAGGAAGGAGGTGCGTGGGGGGCAGCGGACTCCAAACCGGCCCTTAGTGGGACCAGAGGGAATGGGGTGAGCTAGAGAGTGGGGACCCGGAAGCAGGCCTGGAGTGAGGCCAGGAAGGAATGGGACCTGTGGGGAGAGGGAGCTCAGAACTAGGCCAGCAGTGGAGCCAGGAGGGGCTGGGATGGGGTAGGGTGGGAGCCAGGGCGCAGGGGCCCCGGGACTAGGCCAGGAGTGGAACCAGGAGGGAATGGGGTGTGGCGGGGAGCCAGGGACCCCAGGCCAAGTGTGGCAGGCGCTCCCTTCGCTTCTGGCATTTTGACCACAGTGATTGCATCTTGCAGGGCAGGCCTGGCCCGGGGCAGCCCCTGACACCACCCAGGCCTGTGGCTGAGCAGATGTTCAGAGTGAAATTGCGTGCCTGGGAGACACCCCAATCCCCACACGAGCCAGTGAGCAGAAGCTGCTTCTCAGGACCATGGTGGAGGGAGGAGAGCCAGGGACGGGGGTCTGCAGCCCCCACAGGTCATGGTGCAAACAGCAGGTTTTCGTGAACAGAGAAGGGCGGAGAGGGGGCCTGATGCGGCGCTCCCCTAGCAGGGCGACTCGTGGAGCGTGCTAGCACCTTCCCACCCAATCGTCCCTGAGTCCCTGAGCCGCTCCCCGTCCTGTCTGCCCCGTTCCCGGAGGCTGCTGCTCAGGTCATCACTAGCTTCCGTCATGATGGGTTTTCAGGAACCACGTTTGTTGGCCTTAATCCCAGCACTCTAGGAGGCTGAGGCAGGAAGATCACAAACTTGAGCCCAGCCCTGGCAAATCAGTGGCTTAGCAAGACCATATCCCAGAAATTAAGAAAAAAAAAAAACTGCCTACTTTGTTTATGGAAGGTGTCCACAGGAAGAGGCCATTCCCTGTGTGGCTTATTGGCAAGCCAGGATGCATTGTGAGTGAGCCTTAGCTCCACAGGCCCTGGCAACCCCTCCTGGGTCTATTAGAGCCTCAACCTGCCTCCCATCTCTGGAAGGAGACAGAGAGAGAGCAGCAGTGACACTCTGGTCCCCAGCTGAGGGTTGGAAGTGGATGGAGCCATATGGGGCCCAGGCAGTGGGCAAGGCTGTTGGGCAGAGCCTGCCCTGGGTTCTGGGACTGAGTATTCCGGTGACGAGGAAGAGTCACCAGCCACAGAGTGACCACTGGTAGGTTGGTGACTATGGATGGGGTGGGGCAGTTACATCAGAGTAGGTTGCAGGTGGGTTGAGGTTAAAGTAAGACAACCAGGGGCAAGAAACATTAGGCAGTGAGGCCCAGAGCATCTTTGGATTTGACCCAAAAGATAATTCTTATTTCTGAAGTTTCCCAACTAATTCAGTACAAAAACTATACAGGAGAAATAAAAGATAAAACCTGGATATTGAAACTCTGCCTGTGTTAGGGTTGTAGCCCCTGTAGATGGGCCCGTGGTAAGTGCTAGGATGAGCTGTTTCTGAGCACGGGCATTGTGACCCTCACAGGAACACAAGACATACAGACCCTCCCGTGGGTGGCGAGGCACACATGAGGAATGTCACTGTGGCCTTGTGCCTTGGAGGGGGGTCCCTTAGCCCAGGTAAGATGTGCACACAGGCCCCACTTTCGGGAAGGAGTTAGGGGATTTGTGGCCCTAGTTCCAGGATGTCCCCATCCTGCACCTGCCCAGGTGACACCACCTCTCGCAGGCCTGTATGTCAGAAGAGTCAGTAAGGCTCAGCGTGTGTCACTTTGACAGGAAGGGACAGTACCTGGAGTTGTGGGCCCACCTTGCTGAGCGAGGCACTGCCCCTTGGCCTGAGCCACAGCTGTGAATGTCCTTCTCCCTTGGTGACTGGACAGCTCCCTACTGTGCCACCGGGCCGCCTGCAGGAGGGCAGCTGGGTGGGCTATCTGAGAACATGGGCTGAGAAGCTGCAGGGTGCCCACCCGGCCCCCCAGGAAGGAAGCAAGTGGGCAGAGGCCCCTCCCGAGCTCTAGGGTCTCAGGAGCTGGGCATGGTGGGCAACTGATTTCCCCAGAGGACAAGTGTGTCCCGTCTGTCAGCAGCTGCTCAGTGTGGCTGCTGTGGGTGCAGGCAGTGTCCACTAGGGTGGACAGCTGATAGGCTGGTTACCCACAGCTCTGGCTTGCCTACCCTGAACCAGAGGCTCAGACCCACCATTTCCTGAGATCATCGAGGCCCCGAGAGGAACAGGTGTGGGGCTCACCACACCTAGTCACAGGCTACAGATGAGAACTGAGATTGTCCCCACACCTGTCCTTCAAGGAGGGAGGACTCACCCTGAGAGCTTGAAGCCCCTGGCCTCACACAGCCTCTGGCTTGAATTTCTGCCCTGCAGGCCTAGACCTGCCGCATCCCTGGTGGCTGGCAGAAGCTGATGTGGCTCAAGGGACCCTGTGGATCAGTGAATGGACATTGGAGGCAATACTCGAGACCACAGAGTGCAGTAGGAAGCTCTGCATCTGGAATAAGAGGGCAAGAGCACACAGAGCTTAGGCAGCCTGAGTGTTCCAAAGGCATTTAATATGTGTTAAGCATTAGCTTTGGTAATTAATAATATGAACAGGGAACAAGTTGGCAGCACGTCAGATAGTCTTTCCAGTGTTCTTATCCCACTAATCAGTTCATTCACATGAGTATCTCGAGGGTAGAAACTTGGGCTGAGGTTTTTGTTTTATTTTCGTGGCGTAGTTTCTGGAATGTTAGTGATTCAAGTATACATTTGAAACGAAGAGCCACCGGCTGAGTTTCAGCAGCTTTGCCAAGGAGGAGAGGGGCAATCTGTGTGATCAGTACGGCCATAGGCTGGCTACAGGCCTTCCTGGCCCTGGTACAAGTGGCACTCAGGGAAAGAGGTAGCTGTCAGTGTGTGAGGACGTCAGGCAGCCATGACTGTGCCCCCGACTGTACCCAAGTGTGGAAAGTCACAGTGCCAAGCAGAGACACGGAAGAGCTAAGCAAGCCAGGCCTGGCAGTGCACACCTATACTTGTAGCCCTCTGGGAGGCTGAGACAGGAGGATGGCAGGCCTGAGTCCAGCTTGGGCAATTTTAGGACTTAGTGGGCCCCGGTCTCAGAGATGAGAAGGGAGCTGGGGATGTGGCTCAGGACCAGGGTTCTGAGTGCCATACCCAGTCCCACAAAAAATTTTTGAAAACTGAACATATTAAACACATTAGAACAAAAATATGACTTTTTAACGTGCTTTCCTTGTGAGCGCAAGGCCCTGAATTCGATTCCCCAGAACCACATAAACCAGACATGATGTCACATGCCTGTAATCTCAGCACTCAGGAGACTGAGGCAGGAAGATTGCCGTGAGTGCAAGGCCAGCAAGCTACCCTGTCTCAAAAAAAGTGGTTTTTTTTTGTTAAATAGTTTCATTTAAATGGAGTCTGGTATCCTTCGTGGCTGTAGATGCACAGAGGATGAGAACTGGTATTGGGGGGGTGGTGCTTCTTGTTGGGACTTGGAATGCCCTGCACAGGCGGTGTCATCTGAGTAGAGGCCCAGTGCCACGTTCGGTGGGACTGTCCCCGGGCCCGTCCTGGGTGGGCTGCTCCTTCCCCGCACCCCCTCTGTGGCCCTCACACCCTCCCCCGCACTTCAGACCTTTCCTGATGCAGCCAGTGGATGAGGACAGGGTACATTGCTTTTTTTATGGTACTAAAGTTAAAAGCCACGAGATGTGTGCATGCACACCCGTGTGTGCTCTCCTAGTCGGCTGGGTGCTGGGTGCTGTCCTGGGTGCTGTCCTAGGTGCTGGCCACGAGTGACCCCTACCCCAGCGCTGCTCCTTCCTGGAGAGAACCTGACCTTTTACCATGAGGCTTTGTCCACACTGCCTCAGTAGGGACAGTTAACTGAGTTGCCCACACTGTCCCCCTCCTGCAGTGTCCCCAGCTGGAAGGGAGCTGGAAGAAAGTGCTTTGTTGAGAGGTGAAGGAGCAAACGGACTCATGGGGAGGATTAGGCCCCTCCCACAGGCCCTCAGTTCTGCTAGGGGTGCAGGCACCCTCGCTGCCAGGAGACTCTGTGTAGGTCTCTGGGTAGGGACTGGCTTTGCAGCCATTACAGAAATAACTAAGTGGCTGGACAAAGAAGGATCATTTAAAATCTTGAAAACCAAGGAAAGGGAGGACTCAGGCCCTTGGCCACTGCCCCGGGGTACCGCCCTTCCCAGGTGTCAGACTGCGGCCCCTCCGGGCGGTCCCTATTACAAAAGCCCAGGGCTCCATGGGCTGCCTGGCCCCACAGGATCACCTGTGTTGGTGGGGGCCTGACTGAGGAGGGCTGCCCTCCCTCCCTGTCCCTACTCAGGCAGGGTGGCCTGCAGAGGCGGGATGGCCCCTCTGCCCTGCTGGTGTCTGATGCCGCCTTCCTCCCCGCCAGGGTGCATACTGCGGCCAGTGCAGCGAGAGGATATGGGGCCTCGCGAGGCAGGGCTACAGGTGCATCCACTGCCGGCTGCTGGTCCATAAACGCTGCCACGCGCTCGTCCTGCTGACCTGCAGAAGGCATATGGTGAGTCCAGGCACAGCGTGGGAGCAGCCACCCAAGCCCACCTTTGGTGCCCCAAGGTCATCCATCCATCCAAAGGGGTCGGGACATTGTCCACACCTCCTGCAGACGGGGGAGCTTGTGTGGTGCAGTGGTGATCTTGGGCGGGGCCAGGGCGGGACACTGTCAGGGACGCAGCCGTGTGTGCCTGGTGCCAGCCTCGGGGGCTAGAGTGCTGTCTTCTTCCTCTGAATGGTCACTGGTGGCGAGCTGGGCTCTTGGGCGTAGCGTTGGACAGCTTTCCCCCTGCGACATAGTGTACGCTCACAGGCCGGCCTGTGCCTCAGGGGCCGTGGGAAGGGCACCGGATGAGTGCTAAGCCTGGGCTGTGGTGCGTGGCCTTGTATCACCTCTTACCCGACGGTCTAGATCCCGTCTTGGCCCGAGGCTGCTCAGTGCTGTCCTTGCCGCCCCTTCCCACTGCACGGGTGGACTAGCGTGGCCTCCTTAGGGTGGTTCCCAGGTTGTCCATCCAGACTCACGACAGTGCCTTTGCCCTTTGACCTTACTGGTCCACTTCAGCCCCGGAAATGAGGCCTCGGGAGCTGCAGCTGAGGTCTGTGTCCCTGCTGCAGCTCGGAGATGACTTATGTGCATTTGTACAGCATGTTGCCGTGCACACATCATAGCACGTGTTAAAAGGCCCTGTGCCCAGGCAAGCCGTGTGCGGCGTGCAGCCCCCGGTGACGCAGCCGTGTCCCTGCAGGATTCTGTCATGCCTTCCCAAGAACCTCCAGTGGGCGAGAAGAGCGACAGTGGGGACCTGCCTTCCGAGGACACTGATGGAAGTAGGTGCTGCTCCGTCCACGCGGCACCGGCGCCCTGCCCTACGCAGCGCTCTGCGGGGCCCTCCTCCACCAGCGCCCCCTACCTGCACAGTGCTCTGCGGGGTCCCTTCTGCCCCTGGCAGGGACAGGGGCAGGTGGCCTCCCTAGTGGGTGCTGCCCACCCAGGGTGACAGTCTTTCTCTTGGTGTCACCTGGGGAGTTCCTGGAAGCAGTGCAAGCCACCCTGGCAGGACACCGCCCACACCCTGGCACAACCCAGGCTGACCCCTGGAAAGCTTGTGGGGCCGCCCTGCATAGGGCCGGTGGTATCTTGGGTCTTAGGGTTTTGAGGGAGCACTTTCTCAATAGTAAAGCCATCCGGGGAGAGACTGGTGGCCTGGTCCCAAGGTTCGTGCCCACGAGGCCTGCAAGGCCCCGGCTCCCGCTTGGACAGAAGCAAGCCTGTCCCATAGGGGCCTTGGAAGGTGGGACAGGACCACCGAACGTGGGCACAGGGTCCATCCACTTACATGGGGGGGCCCTAGCCCACAGCCACCCCCTGCCCACAAGCCTCTGTCACCCACTACCGTACCCCAACTCGTCATCCACCTGTCCCTTCTGCCCAGGGTCTGTCGTCGCCCCAGCCACCCATCCATCCCTCCACTCGTCTGTCCCTCATCCTCCCACCCCCCACCCATGCATCTGTTTCCCGTCTCGCCATCTTCACTCATCCACTTGTCATCATCTGCCCGTCTAGCACCCACCCGTCATCTGCTCGCTGGCCCTGGCACCCTCCGTCCATCTCTCACCCACCTGTCTGCCCTTCCACTCCTCCACACGTCATGCGCGTGTCCATCACCCACCTGTCCATCAGCTAGTCGTGAACCATGGCTTCCCCTCCCTCGCTCACCTTTTTGGGCCTTCCCACTTAGCTACACCATCTGCCTCTTTAAAATTTATTTATTCTATAACTTTTGAGACAAGATCTCTCCCTGTTGCTCAGGCTTAAATTTGATTATCTTCCTGCCTCAGTGCTGAGATTAACAGGCACGTACCAACCAGCCCAGTTGGCGCACTCGAGAGTCTGAGGGCTTGACACCAAGGTCTCTGACTATAGACAGCCCAGATCCAAGATTTCAGCCTCCCAACGGGGTTAGTGTGGAGCCGTGTGTGCTCTGGGCTGCGCGCCTGGCGGGAGGCTGCAGGGCACTCGGCACCGCCACTGTGCCGTCTGGTTGGGTGTGGACACGAAGCGCCTTTCCAGCCTGCAATGCTTGTCGGGATGTGACCTCCATGTGCACTGGGAGCGTCCGCAGTGGCTTGTGAGGGCGCCCGGGACACCTGTCCCAGGAGCCGGGTCCGGCCTGTGCTCGGAGCTAGCCCATCTGGAAGGTGTCGGAGAAGCCGCACTTCCTCGACCGGCCCGCACGCCGGCCCGCCCGAGCGTGCCGACCCGGCCCGCGCCTCTTCGTCCGCGCTCACGTGTGCTTTCCTCCCTCCCCGCCAGTTGCTTACATCTCTTCAACCCGGAAGCACGAGAGCATGAAGGATGATGCGGAAGTAAGTGTGCAGGAAGCGTGCTCGGAAGCCCACGGTGTCCCCGGGCCCCCAGGAAGCCTGCTGCTGGCCTCCCTCCAGGGGGTGATGGGAAGCAAGCATGAGCTAGGCGCGCGAGGGTGGGCAGGGGTGGCTCTGTGGCCACGCAGGAGGCCCTCGCTCCCGAACCCCCCCCTGCTCCCCGGCCCCCCCCCCTTCCGAATCCCCCGCTCCTGAATCCCTCAGAGGAGCTGCACCCAGCCTCCGAGCCCCGTGGCTGGCTCGTAAGTTGCAAGAGTGACTTTGGTCACCTTTAGCTGCCTGAGAGCCTAGATGGGTCTGAGCCACACTTCACACCCCGTCTGCCTAGCCTCCGCGTCCCCTCCGAGGGCAGCACACTCCGTTCCGGAGCTCTGCCGACCACCCTCAGGGTGCGGCGTGGGCTGGCGGTCATCACCCTCAGGATTCAGGTCTGACTGGATCCGACGAGCACTTGGTCAGCAGAGTCCGGCTTCACTGACAGACCGGCTTGCCTCCTCCTCCACAGATGTCCTGCCCAGAGCCCATGGCGGGAGGGATTCCTCTTTCCTGGCAGGGTGGCAGCTCTTTGTCACTCGATTGACCATGGGGTGGTCACCAAGCCTCCCAGACCCTGGCAAGGCCGGCTGCAGTTCCTCAGCGGAGGCTGCCCTGGGGAGCGTGGGCCGTGTGACAGAGGCCAGGTCTCCAGCTTGGCCTCAAAGTCATGGCAACCCTCCTCTCTCAGCCTCTGGAGTGCCGGGATCACAGGCATGCGCCACGCCTGGCCAGGCAGCCCCTCTAGGGACCGGGCCCAGGCACCCCTCATCCCTTACAGAAGCAGGGTGTGGCCGGTATCACTGTCAATCTTAAAACCTGCATCCTCTCGTTCTCAACTAGGTAGCAGTTTGGGTGGCTTATTGGACAGGGAGCTGAGGCCCTGTGGTCAGCAGCATAGTTGGCACAGGGCACAGGGTCCCCGAGCCTGGCCAGTGTTGTCCAACCCTGGCTCTTCCCTCTCTAGGACCTTAAGCCTGTTATCGATGGAGTGGACGGAATCAAAATCTCTCAGGGGCTGGGGCTGCAGGACTTCGACCTCATCAGGGTGATTGGACGCGGGAGCTATGCCAAGGTCCTCCTGGTGCGGCTCAAGAAGAACGACCAGGTCTATGCCATGAAGGTGGTGAAGAAGGAGCTGGTACATGACGACGAGGTGGGTGTTGTGCTGGGCCTCGGGACGCTGTGGGCGCAGTGCCAGAGAATACACATGGGTGTGTGTGGGGACACGGGGCACGGGTATGGATGCAGTCGGGACCTGTGTGGAGACCTGGAGGGTATGTATAGACACGCGTCTGGATGCAGGGCATGTGTTAGACATAGGTGATGCACATGGGGGCACATGGGGCACATGGGACACAGGTAGGCCCTCGGGTGACACGTCAGCCGGGCTGGTTCTGCTCCGAAGTCACCAGAAGCCGCTGTGACCTCTGAGGAGAGGGAGCTGAGTCAGGTACTGAGTCAGAGTTGGGTTCGGAGCTTTTGCTGCAATCAGGACGGCTGAGTCTGATGACACCCTCACTGCCGAGGCACATACTTGCTGCTGAGTTTACCAGAGGAGGGTGGGCCAGGGAGCCGCCCGAGGACAGGGACCTGGCCCTGCGCGCCACCCCACGTGCAGCCCCACACAGCTCTGACGGACGTGCCCATCTCAGCCTCGCTCGCAGACTCCCCGCACCACAGCTGCCCACCTGCTTGGTACCAGGGGTCTGGCCTCCGTCCTGAGCTCTACATCCCCTGCCCGTTTTTATTTTTATTTTTGAGAC
This sequence comes from Ctenodactylus gundi, assembly GCA_004027205.1. Classification (NCBI taxonomy): domain Eukaryota; kingdom Metazoa; phylum Chordata; class Mammalia; order Rodentia; family Ctenodactylidae; genus Ctenodactylus; species Ctenodactylus gundi. The sequence goes on from PVKB01001428.1 coordinate 120,628, forward strand.
AGGGTTTCAGTGAGTTGCCAGGCAGCTCCTCCTGCCCCAAGCTTGAGGCCAACCTAGTCCACTTATGAGAACTTGTCTCAAAATAAAAGAATAAATTAAGCGGGCTGGGCTCTAACTAGGTGCCCCCTACTCCCGTCCCTGTGGCCACACATACAACATTAGCATGTAAGCATGTGAAAGTGTGTGGCTTGGTGACATTCGCCTTGTGTGTCCCTCACTGCGGTCTGGTTCCAGAACGTGCCCTCCACCCTGCCTCACTGGCCCACCTGCTGCCTCAGCGGCAGGACCTGTTTCAGACATCCCGTGTGGCGAGGTCACGTGGGACCTTCTGTCTGGACATTTTCGAGGCTTGTTTGTGGAAGTCGCACGGTTGGAACCGCGTCTCTCTTTGTGGCCGAGTAGGACTTCGCTCTGTGGCCGCGCTGTTGGTAGAGGTTTGTGTCTCCATCTCTAGCCTGTAGTGAATAGTTGCTCGGAGCGTCGTGTAGCAGCCGAGGGGCCTGCTGGGTCACACGGCGTCTCCGCCCTCTGCTCATGCAGGAGCTGTCCCTAGAGGGGCTGCCTGGCAGGCGTGGCGCACGCCTGTGATCCCGGCACTCCAGAGGCCGAGAGAGGAGGGTAGCCATGAATTAGAGGCCAGCTGGGCTATATAATGAATGAAGGAACAGCCTAGAGCAAGACCCTGTCTCAAAGAAAGAAAATAAAGATAAAAGTAAAGTGGCTGCCTGGCTTTTGCCCACTGACTGTGTGTGCGGTTCCGCCTTCCCCCACCCTCACCACTGGCTGACCTTGGTGCCCAGCCCTCCCCGTGGCCCGTGAGGGGGTGTGGCCTCGCCGGGGCCTGCCCCTGCCTCCCCACAGCTGGCAGTGTCCAGTCTCCTTGCAGAAGCTTCGGATCCTTTTCTTCTCCCGAATGCCCCGCCCAGTCCTCCCCAACCTCGGTCAGGCTTAGTGCCCAGAGCAGGGGCTGGACTCGTCGTCCCAAGAGGTGCATTTGTGCAGTGCCCTGGGTGCTGAGCTCACACGAGGGTGATGCCTGTCAGGTGCGCTGAGGAAACGGAAGCTCTGGGGGCTCCAGTGACCACCCCCCAGCACACTGGGCCAGCCTCGGGGCTGCTGGGACGGAAGCCCAAGGAAGAGGCATTCGGAAGGCGCCTGCGTCTGCTTACCCTGGGCGGGATGGCCTGTTAGGTCTGCCGTGCAGAGTGACCTGTGCTAGTGAGCGGGAGCCAGTTGTGCGTGTTGCTGTCTGCATGGGCAGTTGTGCAGGGCAAGTACTGTGTGTGTGTACGTGTGTGCATGTGTGTGTACACGTGTGTGTATCCTTTCAGATATGCGGATGTGCTCACGTGAGACCCTGGTGCCCTGTGGCCCCAGACGTGCCATGCTGCACTCCCTGGCCTTTGTCCACACTCCTTCCAGGTGTGCCCGAGGCTCCTGAGTGCCCCGGGGGACCTGCCACGGATCCTGTCCTCATGGCTCACTTACCAGGGCGGCGTCTTCCCCCAAGGTCAGGCCCTGGCTCCGCCACCTCCACCTCCCCTTTGTTAATCACCCCTGAGCTCCTGCCTACGGTATGTGGAGGTGTAGTTTCAGGTTCTCCAGTGACAGGGGCCACTGGCTCTTGCTGGCCTTGGATGCAGCCCCCTGCTCGCCTCCCAGGACACACAGTCTCCAGCTCTCAGCCCTCACTGCCCCCTCTGGCTCGGTTAGGACTCTGCAGGCCCCCAGCTGAACTTTCTGACCCCCGTGTCCTCATGGGAGCCTCACCCTCTGTCTGGACTTGGCTTGCCCATGTTCAGGTGGTTGCAAGCAGACCCCATCTGCTGTTAGGGGTGCCAGACTGGGAGGGGGCAGGAGTGACAACAGCCAGCCCAGTGGAATTTCAGCTGGCATACACCCCAGGGTGAGAGCAAGGGTCTAGGGGAGAGCGGTGCTGTGGGGGTCAGCAGCCAGCTGGTAGAGGCTGGAGCAGGCAGGGGCAGGACTGAGCAACCTCTCCTAGGACGGGCCTGGTAGACAGTCCTCAGAAAGGAGCTGCAGACAGACCCACCTCACAAGATAGGTGCTTTTTGGAGGTCGCTTTTCTTTATAAAACCTGGAGAAAATAGCAGTACATATATGTGCGGTGTCTCTGTCTCTCGTCCCCTGGTGTTTGAGCCATGTCCTGGTGAAGCGTGGTGTCATCCAGACACTGTAGAACCCCAGACTGCGGCACTGTGCTCAGGCCCACACAGGGAAGGAGCCAGCCCTGTCAGTGAGTCAAACCCAAAAACAGCAGCTGCAGCTTTAGGGACCTGCTGGGCACTCCACTGTGTTTCCGTGTGTCCCGAATGTAGATAGTACCAACTTTCCACACTGTCAAGGGGTCACGTGAAGCTCTGCATGGGAGGCCTGGAGGCCGGAGGTCGGAGGGTAACTTTGGTGGTGGTGACGGCGACGGTGGAAGTAGTAATGGTGATCATGGTGACGTGTAGGTAGCAGTTGGGGTGGCAGTGATGGTGGTGCCTGTATAGGTAATGAGGATGGTAGAATGGCAGTAGATGCGGTGTAGGTAACGGCATTGGGACAGTGGTGGTGGTGAGGAGGAGGAGGGTGAGGTGTCGGTTACGATGGTGAGGCTGGTGACAGCTGTGGGAGCAGACCGAGGGAGACAGCGATGGCAGTGAAGGCCGATGGCATAAGGATGAGAGGCAGGGGGGCACGATGACGCGGTGGAGCTGTGTTCCTCCATGAACATTAAGTCCTTTCCCCGAAGCAGCGGACACTAGCCTGCCTGCACCTTCCCCACGACGCCCACGGAGGCTGCCCGGGAACCTCACCAGCACCCGGTTCTGTTTCAGGACATCGATTGGGTACAGACGGAGAAGCATGTGTTTGAACAGGCATCCAGCAACCCCTTCCTGGTCGGCTTACACTCCTGCTTCCAGACAACAAGCCGGTAAGGGAAAGAAGCCGGCCACGGCCGTGACAGCTGGGAAGCTGAGGTCCAGCCGTCCCCCACTGCGCCTCCTGGTGGCCAGGGTGAGGTTGTAGATGGTCAGATATGCTTTGTGATTCTTACTGGTTGATGTCCTATTAAGTTAGTTTCACACATCCAAACGTAGATGCTGTCGTTCCAGGAACAGGGCGTTTGTTGGCAATGTCTGCTGAGCACAGGCCTTGGGCAGGCCTGGGGGTTGGGTGAGAGCAGGTGTGGGGCTGGTGCGGGGCCAGCATGGGTGCCCGTGTTGTGCGTCTCGCTGATGGGAGAGTAAGTCACTAAATGTCTGTCCTGTTTATTTGTTGCTGTGACAGAATACCCAATAGCAGAGGTGTCCTAGTCACCTTTTTGTTGCCGTGACTCAAGACCCGACATCCACAAACTCGGGAGGAAAGGTTCATTGTAGCTCACAGGTTCAGAAGGTCACAGTCCACTCGGGTGGCCGGCAGCAGTGGAAGTACGTGGCTGGGGCAGAGGTGGAGGTGGCTCCTCACGGCGTCACACACAGGAAGCCGCGTCCGTCAAGTCCAGTCTGTCCCCAGAGGAAGAAGCTGTAACAGCCTTTCTTCTTCCTTCCTGTCATGCAGTTCGAGCCCCCGGTTGGGCTCCCACATCGGGTGGGGAGTGGGGCCCCTCCCTCGTTCCCTGGCCCACACGTCATGGAGTGTTCCTGCCTTTCTGTGGCCTGTCGCTGGGCCTCCCTGGTTCACCTCCACCTCCTGAACATGTCGCAGGTTCTTGCCTCCCTCCTGCTGGGGCAGTGGTCCCAGGAGCCCCACTGGGGCTCCACGCTGGGCAGAGGATGGGCCTGTGAGTCTCCAGTTGCTTCTAGGATGAAACCCACACCTGCGGTGTGGATGAGGCCACAGGGCCTGGAAGGCCACCTCCGCAGCTTGTCTTCTCTGCTGTCCCGTGAGGGAGTCCAGCCCTCCCCTTTCCTTCCCGGAGCCTCTGGAAACACCCATAGTTAGAGGCCCTTGGTGCACTCCCTTCACGTTGTCCCCAGCCAGCTCTCCAGACGCGAGGCTCCAGGGAGTTTGATTCTGTTCATTTGTGGGGACGTAGATCTAGAATGGGCCAATGAGTCCCCCACCCACGTTCCCCAGGTCACCCACGTGTGACCTCTTACTCCTGGTCCTCGGAGAACACCCCAGAACCTGAGGGAACCTCATCTACCCAGAATTCAGGGAGCCTGAGGCGGCCTCTCCTCCCCTGGTCCCCAGAGAACCCCCCGGAACTCAGAGGAACCTCAGGAAGACCAAGGCAGATCTTGGCCTCTTTCTTGTCCCTGGTTGGGAAAACTGGCCCGCTGCACAGAGGGAAGCCTCTCCAGGAGTAATTGGCATGAACATCCAATGTCTTCGCCTCTTTTTTCTTTCTTTTCCTTTCTTTCTTTTTCTTCTCTCTTTTTTTTGGAGGCGGGGGAGGGACAGGGTCTTGCTGTATAGCCCAGGCTGGTCCCGAACTCACTGTGTCGCTGTGGAGCCCAGGCTGGCCTTGGACTCGGGCAGTGCTCCTGCTTCAACCTCCCGAGTGCTGGGGTTATAAGCATGCACCACCACGCCTGGCTTATTTTGTTTTTAAGCGAGTCTGCCACTGACTTCTGGTGGCAGGTGACATTGGTTGATGGAGCTTAGTCTGTCCTGGACGCTTCTGGGAACCCGTTTACCTCAGTTACATGTACCCTGTCTGTCCCCTGGGTGGGCACTCCCACTTCCCTAGCATTTGGGCAGTTCTGGCCCCTGAGTGAGCAGTAGTTGTAGCGAATAGGAAAAGCTACAGAAGTAAACTCATTTCTCGTACAGCTATGCAGCGGACACGTGGACTTCACGTGAACCCCTGGCGGCAACCTCCCGGCGGAGGGGACTGGAGAGGCACCTACCTGCCCAGAGCGTCCTCTGTCTCTCTGGTTACAGGCAGCTGGGTCACTGAGCACACTGCCGCAAACCCAGGCTGGCCTATGGGCACCTAACCTCCCCCAGCGGGCATCTCCTGCAGGCCTAGGGGAGCACGTACCATGCTCCTTTCGGGGCGCCGGGCTGTGCTCAGAGGCCGTGGGGACCCACGGACGCTGGGGTCAGAAGACCAAGGCCCATGGAGCCCACTCCCAGAGCTTGCCTGCTCTCCTAGCAGAGGCTCTGGACACTGCCCACAGGACTGTGGTGTGAGGTTGTGAATGCCTTCTGCCATGAGAACCTTCCTCCACATGGTCTGAACCCCGCAGGGTGGACCCCAGGATAGAAAGCTGCCCCAACACCCCGCCACTTCCTCAGATCACTGCGGAGCGGAGCCACCAGGGCCCACGTGCATAGGTGCCGGGCAGTAGGAATGAGGCCCTTGGTGTCACACGTGGGAGGGGAAGGGCTCCCCTCGCAGGCTCGGGGCACGTGAGTTTCAGTTCACACGTCAGCTTCCCCCCGAAACTGCCATCCTGGCTTCTTCCCCGGGGGGGATGGCAGTCATGTGCTCTGACTTCCCGGCAGGTTGACACCCCAGGAAATGACTCAGCTGGGGCAGGATGCCGCGCACCCTGGCAGTGCGGGTGGAAATCTGGTAAATAAAACGCGGGGGCTTCCACGTGAGCTCAGGACTATAAGCAGTGTCTGAGGAGAAAACAAGGATTTCTTTCTTCTTTCCTTCCACCTCCCAGGGGCCTGCACTGCTCGGATACACGCTGCACTCCCCAGGTGGCCGCGGGGGCGCCTGGCCTTTACCGCATGGCTGCCCCGCCTAGAAACAAAGGCAGGGCTTTTTCTGTGTGTGTGTCACTGGGAATTGAACTCAGGGTCTTCAGCTAAGCTACATCCCCAGCCATGTTCCATGTTAAGCCAGGGTCACACCACATTCCCCAGGCTGAGCTGGAACTTGCAGTTAAGGAGCCCAAGCATCCCAGAGTTGCGGGACTGTGGACGCTGCCTCTGCGGGGCTCGGACAGGGAATTCTTAACACACTGGAAGCCGTGCCCCACGTCCAGCCACAGTGCATCTTTTCCAGACAGGGTCCAGAAGATGGCCATAAAACCTCCAGAATGTGGAAGCAGCTTCCCTTTATGCTGTTCAGGGAAGAGGGACCACCTGAAGGTCACGAGGAGCTGCACCCCAGGCCGGCAGAGGTGCCGCTGGCGCTGGCACTGTCTCGGGCACACCGTGTACAGTGCCTAGCGTGTTGCCCTGAAACCCCGAGCCACAGGGAACTCTCGGTGATCCTGTGGACATGCCTTTCCTGATCTGCAGCTGGGGGTGTGCTGCCACTGGGGCACATAGCCTGCTGCCGCAGACACACAGAATCCCTACTGCACGTGGTGTGTTCTGTGCTGTGGTCAGGAAGCTACAGGCCTCTCTGGGACCAGGGTTATTTGGGGTGGTGGGCACGATGTAGCCAGCTAGGGTCCTGCTCTCCAGGGCAGGACCCCCCTCGGGCCAGCAGGTCAGGACACAGAGGTCTCCAGTGCAGGCCAAATGTGACTACCACGGCCAGCGGATGTGGAGTCTCCAGACCGTGCAGCACGTTGTCCCCAGGACAGTGCCTCGGTCCGCGGGGTTGGGGCCCTGGGACATCCTGGGGTTTTTTCTATCCAAGTAACTTATAGGAGCAATGCTGAAATGTCCTTATCACTTCCTTTTTCTGTTTGTGTTTTTGTGGTGCTGGGACTCAAAGCCAGGGTCTGAGTGTGCACTGCACACAGACTGTACCCCACTCTTCTCTGCCATCAGATGCTCCCTCCCAGCAGCCCAGGGTATACAAGCCCCGGGACGCCCAGAGGGCGCAGCAGCCACTGTGTCCTGCTCCTGCCCGCAGCCTGGGCTCAGCCAAGTTCCTCCTGTTTCCACCTGGACCTGGGAGTAACCTGTTCAGTTGCAGAAATCCAGAGAGACTGGCCTCTGCCTTGGGGTTCCTACCATTCACAAGGCCCTGCGTTCAGTTCCACACACCACATAAAGCTGGGCGTGGTGGCACACACCTGTAATCCCAGCACTCCTGAGGCTGAGGCAGGAGGATTGCCGGGAGTCCAAGGCCAGCCTGGGCTCCATAGCGAGTTCAGGACCAGCCTGGGCCACAGAGCGAGGCCCTGTCTCAAATAAATAAGTAAACACACATGCACGCACTCACACACGCACACACACCAACAGTTAGCAGGGCTGGGATGCACCTGCGCACAGAGGCCCCTGGCACAGTCTGCCCGGGTTCCTCGTGGCCCGCCTCCATCCCGCCGCTGCTGTGGTGACTGAGGCTCGGCTTCCAGGCTCCCGTGTGTCTGCATGCTGACTTCCATCTCACAATGTCAGCTGTTTACTTTTTAAATGAAGTGCCAGGGATCAAGCCCAAGTCTTTCCGCTGAGCTACAGCCCAGCCCCTTTTAATTTTTTATTTTGAGGTAGAGTCTTGCTGAGTTTTCCAGGCTGGGCAATATTTGCTATCCTCCTGCTTCAGCCTCCCAGAGACTGCGTCTTTCGTTGCTATTCATCGTTGACATGTATGTGTAGCTTCTTATGCAATCTGCTGGATTCTTTTTAATGTTCTTAGCTCTTCTTCTTGGGAGCGTTCCAATCGTCACCGGAAAGTCTCAGCTGAGGCCTGCATGCAGGGCTGTCCGGCAGGCTGTCCAGCTGCGGCCGCTCCCACAGGGGCTCCTCCGCGACCCTGCCCCGGCTCCCGGCAGTGCTCTGTCCCTGCTCTCCGGAGGCCTCCCTGCCCCACCCTCTGTTGGCTGAGTTGCTCCTGGCTTCTCCGCACTGGTGCAGCCTGTGTTGGGCTCGGCGGTGTGCCCAGTATCCCCTTTTGGGAGTCAGGACCATGGCAGGTGTCAGGACTCAGGTCTGTCTGCCTCCACCTCCCTGTCTCCTCTGTACTCCCGGCCACCTGGCGGCCTCCCGCTAACTAGTGAGGAGCAGTGACGCAGGGGTGTGCGCCCGCCTGCGGCTCTCCCACTGCCCTGGGGCCTCTGCCTGCCCCCCACGGCACCCGTGTCCACAAGGTCTCTCTGGTGCAGCGTCACCTCACCAGACCTCCTCCTCTCCCGCAGTTTGTTCCTGGTCATCGAGTACGTCAACGGTGGCGACCTCATGTTCCACATGCAAAGGCAGCGGAAGCTCCCTGAGGAGCACGCTAGGTGGGCACGGCGCGGCGGGGCTGGGCGGGAGTGGGCCACGGGGACATGGCAGTGCTGTGGCTAGCACGGGGAGTCACTGAGGGTGGCTTACGAGGCAGATTGGGTTAAAAGGAAGGAAGCAAAGTTTAGGTTAGCCGCGAGAAGGCCCTGGCTGGTGCCACAAACGACAAGCCCCAAAGCCACCCGGAGTTCCGTGCCTGGCGAGCGGCCGTTGGCCTGGCTGTGAGCAGAGCTGGAGCTGCAGGTCGTCCTGTGTGTGCAGTTACCTTCCTGTTGTCCTGTCCCTGCTTCCTAAAGAGACAGACGGCCGTGCAGCCAAGCACAGCCATGTTGCGTGACACGCAGAGGGGACAGTCCCTGTGTCCGTGCTAAGGAAGGTAGAAGATGCCTCCTGCTGCCTCCCCAGATCCACACGGTGGGGAAGGGTGACGAAAGCTTGGGAGAAGCGCACACCCACTCGCTTGCTTTTTAAGAGCAGTTGTAGTAACATGCGTGTAGTTTGCCACTGACTAGCTTTACACGTGTAATACCCTTGCATGAAGTGCTGTTAGGTAGGATCGTCACCGTCTGTTACGGACTCCTCTTCCCAGACAGACTTCTGCTGGGCGCAGTGTTCACACCTGTAATCTCAGCTACTCAGGAGGCCGAGGCAGGAGCATCACAGGATCAGGCCAGCTTGGGCAACTTAGTGAGTCTCTTGACTCAAAACGTCTGGCGATGTAGCTCTGAGGTAGAGGGCCTCCGAGTTCAATCCCTAGCACCACCAGAAAAAAATAACCAAAACCCAGCTGAGACTGCCCTCAGTAAACACTGCCCACCCGTCCTTGGTCCCAGCGTCCCCTGTCTGTCCAGGGTCACTCACGCTGTCGGCAGGGTTTGTGTGCCTGTGTCAGGGTAATCTTGCTCCCCGTGATGTTGCCGCCCGGCTCCCGGGTGCTCTGGTGTGTGTCCACGTTCCCTCCTCGTACGGGCTGACCGGCCGTCCTGTGTCTGGTCGGACCCTTTCCTTCCCTTACGCCTCTGCCCACAGGCTGGCATGCAGGCTGCCGACCTGGGGCAGCAGATTCGCCCCAGCAAGGGGCCTGCGCCGCCCTAAGCGCGGGTGCAGTGTCTGGCAAAGGCTCGAGTTGCGGCACAGCTCTGCGCCCAGGGCCCTCTGGGTTGTGGGGCAGTCTCTCATGCCCTGAAGACCGTCCCTTTGTTACCTTGCTGGCATCTGCCCCAGTTCAAACTCCCACCAGCCATGTGCAGGGTGTAGACCTGCTGCCTTTGAAGAGGCGTCCTGGAGGGGGCTCTGGGGTGCTTTGGACGCACACGTCCCTAGTGACGGTTATGCTGAGCGTACTTTTGGGATCTCAGTGGCCTCATGCATGTGGCCTGTCACTGAGTTGACACAGTCCGTGGTGGGCATGGCTGGGCTGTGTGGCCTGGAGCAGTTGTCCTGTCGCCTACGGCCCATCCCACCTGCCCGCGGTGCTTTCCCTGCTGATGACACGCTGGCCCCGGCCCAGGTTCTATGCAGCCGAAATCTGCATTGCGCTCAATTTCCTACATGAGAGAGGGATCATCTACCGGGACCTGAAGCTGGACAACGTCCTCCTGGACGCGGACGGGCACATCAAGCTGACGGACTACGGCATGTGCAAGGTGACCGTGGAGACCGGGCCTTCCCACCCTGCTCCTCGCAGAAACGTTGAGGCCAGGGCTCCCCCACTGTGGGGTGGGGTGTGCCACCGCCCCTCCTGCTGACTGTCCTTACAGGAAGGCCTCGGGCCCGGCGACACGACAAGCACCTTCTGCGGGACCCCGAACTACATTGCCCCTGAAATCCTGCGTGGAGAGGAGTATGGTGAGTGCGCCCAGCTTGGAGCCTGCAGGGCGGGGCCTCCTCTCCGGGCATTCCCCGTCCCCAGAAGCGGGGTCTCCTTTCCCTGGGGATGCTGTCTGGACGCAGGAGGGGAACCCACCTAGGGCCTGAGAGCAGAGCTGCGGGGGCAGTGACCCACAGCAGGATGACAGCCAGTGACGCCCAGGGCTTGGCCGTAGCTCCCACCAGCCAAGACCACATGGCTGGCACAGTAGTGCCCTCACCTGGGGCATGCCGAGACCCATCGTACAGCCGCAGCCCCGTGCTCTGCCCACCCGACTGCATGTGCCCTCACAGGGTTCAGCGTAGACTGGTGGGCGCTCGGTGTCCTCATGTTCGAGATGATGGCCGGGCGCTCCCCTTTTGACATCATCACTGACAACCCTGACATGAACACGGAGGACTACCTGTTCCAAGGTGCGTGGCTGCCAGCCCCACGGCAGGCACCCCGGGCACTCTGTCCCCACATACCTGTTCCCCAGGGCCTGCGGGTGGGGGTGGTCGTGGGGAGGCTGCGGTTCCTGGCCCTAAGGGTCACCCAGGAAGAACACCTGGTTGTCCTGCCCTGGCCAGGCAGACCCTGTATTCTGGGCCTGGCCCAGCCATCGGAAAATCGACATTTGCCCCTGGCCCGAACTCAGTTGCCTCAGGTAGAGCGCACACCTGTAATCCCAGCGCTCTGGGAGGCTGAGGCAGGAGGGTCACGAGTTTGAGCCCAGCTTGGGCAGCTTGGCAACTTAGTGAGACTTTGCTTCAAAATAAAAATTAAAGAATGGTCTTATGAGCTCCAGCCTCTGAGGTGTGCGGGGTCAGGGACTGGCCTCAGGTCAGCGTGCAGATGCCACGTCTGAGATGGCAGGGCACAGGCTGGGTGGGGACTGTGGCCGTGCGACTGTCAGCCTCGTGCCCCCCATCGGAGGCCCCAGACGGGCTGGCAGGCCCAGTGAGGGGGCGCCAGGGCCTCTGCCGAGCCCAGCCCGCCCAGTGCTCTACCTGCCCCTGCAGTGATCCTGGAGAAGCCCATCCGCATTCCCCGCTTCCTGTCCGTCAAGGCCTCCCACGTCCTGAAAGGATTCCTAAACAAGGTACAAGCCAGTCGGTGACAAACGCGCGCCTGTGACTTCTGGCTCCAGGCATGTCCCAGGGCCGGGGAGGGATGTTGGGGGCGGGGGGGGGGGGCGGCACACGGCTGGGAGGCACACGGCTGGGACTTGGCCTTGGGGACAGAGCTCTGCACGCTGAGGCCTTTGTTCTTATTTATACATTTATACAAAATAGGTGAAGCCAGGAGAGATGGGGAGAATGCCTGAGGCTTATGGGAGGGCCTGGCATGGGGGGTCTCTGTTGGCACCCCTGAAGCCCTGACTTGTCCTTAAACTTGGACCCCCAGGACCCCAAAGAGAGGCTTGGCTGCCGGCCACAGACTGGATTTTCCGATATCAAGTCACATGCGTTCTTCCGCAGCATAGACTGGGACCTGGTAAGGCCCCTGCGTGGCTGGCCCTACACTGGATCAGAACTACCCTTGAAAGTGCTCCCCAGGAAGCCAGGTGGGGATGGGGCAGGGCTCCCCACAGGGCCCCCTGTTTGGGTCTGCCTGGAGCTTGCAAGCCCAGCCTGGCGAAGCTACCCCAGTGGGATCCTAAGCAGTTTCCAGTGCTGTCCCGTCTCTGTGTCATCGCTAGTGGGGTAGGCACAGTGCCATGGTTTCCACCCCAGCCCATACCTGCTTTGGGAGGGAAACTGGGTCCCGCGCATTTCAGAGGGTATAAACACTGCAGGGCTGCTGAAACCGGACCTGGAAGTCTGCTCTTCTGCAGGGGGAAGTTGACACTTACTGAGTAAATTTTGTACTTGCCTCGGCTCTGAACACTGGACACCTGCCTCCTCTTGCCCCCGTGACCTTTCTGGGCCGTCCCTCGTCCAGTCCTCCTGTCCCCTCTGTCTTTTCCCAGCCCCATGGACAGCGCAGGCCCATGCGACTCAGCATTCAGTCCCTTCCCTTTCGGAGGACCCCTTGCATCTTGTGGACACTAGAGTAAAGTGGTGACCGTGGGGAAGGGGTGGTGAGGGAGAATTGATCAGTACAGGTCTGACCCTGAGGCCCTTCCAGAAGCTAGCCACATCCCTGCAAAGCTGAAGGTGGACCTTTCCTTCAGAGCTCAGTTCATAGACCATGGGCACCTCGGAGCTCAGTTCCACGGACCTGGGCACCTCAGAGCTATGTCCCATAGGCCTGGGCACCTCGGAGCTCAGTCCCATGGACCTGGGCACCTCGGAGCTCAGTCCCACGGACCTGGGCACCTCGGAGCTATGTCCCATAGGCCTGGGCACCTCGGAGCTCAGTCCCACGGACCTGGGCACCTCGGAGCTCAGTCCCACAGACCATGGACACTTTTCAGGTAGTGACACTATAGACGCAACCCAAGGCATCACACTGAGCTGCAGTCTACGCCCATTTTTTAGTTCTTGTGTATCTTTTTAAATCTACATGTCCCACCCTTCGGCTTGCCACCCTCTCACCCCTCCCTGTGCCGGTCCTTCTCCCCAGGTCCCATCTTCTTGCTTTCTTCCATCCCTCTCTCACCTTTTTACAGTTCGGTCTTGTTGTGAGCACTGGTCATGCTTTATCTTTGTGGCACTGGAGTTGAGACACGTGAGTCTCTCCGGCCTTTCAGATACTTATCGCACATTCCCAACACACTCGCACAGTTAGCAGCCGGGAGTTCAAACTTGAACGAGCACCACGTAACACATCCAAGGAGGGGAAGAAAGCAGATCTCTGAGAGAGTCTCAGCCTGCCAGGGCATCTGCTCTAAGGAGAGGGTGTCAGCCCCCCAAAGAGACTCTCACCAGGGTCCCAAGGTCCGATGACTCAAGTCTAGGGTGGAGTCCACAGTCAGAAGTCCGGCTTGGAGGACGTCCAGCAGAGTGCCCGCAGAGCGCCAGCACCAGCAGAGAAATGCAGTTGGTCCTGCGAGGCTGAGGGGCTGGCATCCTGCCAGGGCGCTTCAAAGCGCGGCATTCTGTGCCCTTCCTCAGACTGTCACGGAGCGTGGGGTCTGTTCTCTCAGTGTTGCCACACCATCGGGCGTGGGGTCAGCTTATTCGTGTACCACGCCGAGCCTTGCGTCTTGGGCTAGCCCAAAGACTTAGGATGTCCGCGTGAACGTGGCTCTGTAGTTGGCCTGTAGCCGGGCCCGAGGGCCTTCGTTAGGTTTCTCTCTGCAGCAGGCATGATGGCATTAGTTATGTCAACTATGCTTGTAACATTTTTTCATATTAGAGAAACCACATGATACGTACCTTTCTGCATCTGATCCGTCTCACTGGACATGGTGGTCTCAGGGTGTGTCCATTTACCTCAGACAGCTCAGCCTTGTCCTTGATGGCAGGGTGGTACTCCGCTGTGAATAGCCCACACCTTCATCCGTTCATCTGTGGTTGGGTATATTGGCTTCTTCCAAGATTTGCCTATTAGAGATTTTGCTGCTGTAAACATGGGTATGCACGTGTTACTCTTGTGTGATGACGATTTTGGGAAGATCCCCAGAAGAGGTCTAGCAGGATCAAATGGAAAACCTGTTTTCAGTGTTTTCAGGAATCCCCACACTGCTTTCCACGGTGGCTGCGCCAGCTTACAGTCTCGCCGGCACCGCAGGAGGGATTCCTTTCCCCCACAGTCTCGCCAGCATTCGTTGGTTTTTGAGTTCTTAATACCAGCCATTCTTATCGGCCTTAGATGGACACTCAGTGTTTTGGTTTGTGTTTCTCTGATGAGTAAGCTCCTTTGAATTTTTTAAAATTTTGAAACAGGGTCTCACTAAGTTGCTAAGTTGCCTAGGCTGCTCTTGAACTTACAGTCCTCCTGCCTCAGCATCTGAGTGTGGGGAAAACAGGCCTGCACTGCCCAGCCAGCCAGGCCCTTTCTGAGACACCAGCTTTGCAGGTTCTTCACTTAATTTGGCCGCTGCAGCAGTACATGGGGACAGCTTGGGTCTGGTACCTGTGAGAACTGGCTCACAGGAAGTCACCTGTCCTAACAGGGGGTGTACATGAGAGGCATGGAGGACAGAAATATGACGCTTTAATTATCTTTTTAGAAAAAGAGGTGACCTCACCACACTGAGGCAGATAAAGCACACAGAAAGTGTGATGGATAGAGGTTTTAAACCTAAGTCACAAGCTCCTCCCCCTGCCTTTTCCTACGGGCAGAGTGCACAGCCTTCCTAGTAAGATCTAAGGTATTGGTTCAGAGTCAAGTCAATCACTGTGACGTGACTTTTATCCCTCCTCCCTTCCGCCGCCTCTTTGTCTACTCACCTGGTCAGGTAAAAGAACACGAGGTGCCGTCTCCACCGGGCAGTGTGCCGCTGCTAGTCAGGTGGCGCTTACCACCCTCTCCCGTCTTTAACCGTCTGGCACATTTTCTTTCATTCTCCTAAGAGCCGGTCGCTGCTCGAATTGCTCTAACAGGTAACAGCTCTCCTCATCAGGGTCTGGTTGGGACCAGCCAGTCGGAGCCAGTTGTCCTGCTGGCATGACCCAGGGATTTGTTTTCTTAAGGTCACTCCTATAAGCCCCTGGGTGAGACCGCTGGCAGAGAGAGCAGTGCAGCACCCCGGGACCACTAGCACCCCGGGACCACTAGCACCCCAGCCATTATGACGAGGGGAGTTGACGTGGGAGTTGTTACTTTTTCTGGTGTTTTAGCCAGCCCTCTAACTCTAACCAGTTGGTTATAATAGATATAATTTACCCAATCTATATTTTTATTAGCCATGAACTATAATACTGATTCAAGTCCTCTGATTGTGTGCCTTTTAGTATTGTATCTGTAAAAAACCCACAAACTATCAAGGGACCCTGATATAGGAGTCAGAGATCCAGTAGGGACTATAAATCTTTTCTTAGTTCAAAAATAGAGCTGAGGCTTGGAAAGGCTGGGGAGGCTGGTATGCCAGAGTGGAATGAGAGCCAGTTGGACCAACACACCAGTTCCACTCCAGCCAGCCAGAAGGTTTTCAAGCAGTACCCCTGTTATACCACCAGACATTTGCTCGGGCACCAGTCCACACAGACTGGCACTTAATGCCTCAAAGGACAGGCCTTCGTCACGTCGAGATGTGATTCCCATGAACTTTAACCTTCCCTCCTGCCTGGAGAGGCACAAAGTGTAGCTAGTGAGGGGGTGAGGGTCTGACGACCCCTGGGGGCTTCTCTCTTGGTCCCTTAGCACTGAGAACAGCAGCCGCGGGTCTTGCTTCTGCAGGCTATGCTGCCCTGCAAGAGAGATGCTGTGTATACCATGCCCCTGGTGTCTGAGGTCCCTCTGCAGGGGAGCGGGTGACCTGGGCCTCCAGCCGTCCTGTCACACGTGCACAGTGGGTGCTCCTGTGAGTGCATGAACAGAGTATTGAATCAGCTCCAGCCAGGCACCCACTGTT
This sequence comes from Ctenodactylus gundi, assembly GCA_004027205.1. Taxonomy (NCBI): domain Eukaryota; kingdom Metazoa; phylum Chordata; class Mammalia; order Rodentia; family Ctenodactylidae; genus Ctenodactylus; species Ctenodactylus gundi. Next base: position 136,035 of record PVKB01001428.1, read on the forward strand.
TTTACAGCCAGTCTCCACCGCTGCAGCCGTTGTAGCCCTTTCATACCTACTCGACCAGTCATTTGTAACTCATGCCAATTTGGTAGGTTTTCACAAGAGGGAACCAGACTGACATTAAACTGAGTTACCTTTGTCACGTTTGTAAGGATGCAATCAACATCCCATAGCTAAGTTCTGCGTAAGACCCATGAGCAGCACTACGGCCTTTGTGTGTTAATTTCGTGCCCCTGGGATGCGCGTTTGGTGCCCACTGCTTCTCATGGCTGGTGGGCAGGGTGCCCTTAACTCGAGCGTGGTGAGTCCACCTTCTGCTGCCGTCCGAATGCTGGTCTCGGTGATCAGCAGCGCCTGGTAGGGCCTTTCCCGGTTAGGTTGGAGTATATCTTTCTAGGTCTTGATTACACCAGGTCACCAGCCTGGAAGTGATGTACCATGAATGCAAGAGGAGGAGTTTGGGCGAGAAACCCCTTTAGCCTTGAGGAAGAGCTAGATCGGACATTTTCTGAGAAACTTGTCTTTGCTTTCCATGGTGGGGAGGTCTGGAGATCCGCTCAGGTGTGGCAATCCACAGAGCGATCGTGCTGATGACCCAAGTCTCTGCCGGCGGTTGTTCTGACCGAGAGGAACACTGGGAAGGCCGCAGGCCCAAGGCAGCTTAGTCTCTGCAGATAGCACGGTGATGTGTCCCTAGGAGTCTGGTCCCTCCCATCCCACCTTCCCAGAAGCGGGGGCTGCCATGGGCATGAGGCCGCACATCATCCGTAGAGCCCGGGAGCCCCTGCCACACTGATGAGGTGAGGTGAGGGCCACTGTTGAGTCCGCGTGTCCTGTTAGCCCCAGCCCGGGACCGTGCACCCCACTTCACTCGAGGCACAGCCCAGCGGTAGCCTCTGCCTGTCCGCTCGTGTGACCGACTGTTGCTAGTAAGTGTCCTAGCTTCCCACCTCTGCCATTTTACACGCTCTGGAAGGGCCTTGTGTGTGTGTGTTTGTTTTGTGAGGTGGGGTCCCACTCTAAACTCACTGTGCAGCCCAGGCTGGCCTTGGACTCAGGCAGTCCTCCTGCCTCAGCCTCCCGAGTGCTGGGATTACAGGCAGGTGCCACCACACCTAGCTGGGGAATTGAACCCAGGGACTCGTGCTTGGCAAGAGCTTTAACCACTGAGCCATACCTCCAGCCCCTGGTCTAACTCTTTAAGATCACTTTTTTTTGAGACCAGAAAGCTAGCTGGATTTAAACAAGCATTGGTGAACAAAACTAGACCATCTTCTTCTAGTAATACAGCTTTACACATTACAGTTTGTGAGTTAGCTAACGAATGTCCAGCTTTTTGGTTTAGGGCAGCGTGGGCCTGCTGGGGAACGCTGGCCTCAAGTCACCCCAGGGGTGAGCTTCCGGCTTTCTGCTGTGGTTGCTGTGGCTCGGCCATGTTCAGACCAGCCCTGGAAACTGGGTCTAGGAACTTGGGCAGAGACGCAACCGGCTGTCTGTTTCCTCCCCGTCCTGGGTGGGTGCCCCAAGTGCTGTGCCGCGATTCACCGTAAAAGACAAGTGGAAAGGTTTCTCAAGAGATGGGAGTGCCCAAACCGGGGCTGTAACCAGAGACTGTGTGAGCCCCTGCAGTGTGCTAACCCCGTTCGCGGTCAGTTGGGTGGGTGCCGCTGTCCCCCTGGTGGCGTAAGGCAGAGGTCTCTACTTTGATGAGCGCACGAGTCAGTCCAGAGTCTGCCCTAACCCACCCACCCTCGGGACTTCCAGAGTGCCCTTTTTGTCTTTGGGGTAACTCCTAATTCCCTCAGTCCTCTCTGGATTAACCCTGTGCCTCCTCTCACTATTAAGGTGACTCAAATATCTAACTTCCCTTTTAGTAAATTGTAACTTATTAGATACGTCACACCTTTTAGTGCAGAAAAATTAGCAGGCTTCCAGTAGCCCTTGAAACCTGAGGTTTGGCTTGACTGACAGCAGTGAGTAAACCGTCTGCGTATTATGAAAGAGTCGTCTCTAGTGGCGATGTGAGCTGCCCCAGTGTGGACTCAAGTGTTTGGTCAGGCGGGCGAGGTGCCTCGGTGAATCCTTGTGGACGCACTGCCTGCTGATCTTGTGGGGGTTTTCCCTATTTATCAGGTTTTTTAAATTTTGAGGGCAGAGAGGTCCCTGCGTTCTGGGTCTAATAGACAGGCCCAGAGAGCGTCCTTCAAGCCACACTAAGCCATTTGTTTGCCCCCTCTACCCCTGCGAACAAGACAGAACAGACACTGAATCAGCCCAAGTGTAAATGTCAGGCCTGGGGACAGATGGATTTGTCCAGCCGTCCTCTAACAGAGGCTTTATTTCCTTTTTAAGCTTCTCACCCCTGCTGGTAAGTGGGGCACTAACAAATCCTGGTTCCCCGCCCCCTGGGCACTGCCCTAAGTGGACGCACTTGGAGGCTTTCTGTCATTCCTCTTCCTCACTGGCAGGGGGGTTTTTGGTGTGGCTGGAGAGAGGCAGAGGGCCCTGCTCCACGGGGGCTTCCCTAAGGGTGCCCGCCAGACTCCTCCCCGTCTCCCTGAGGTCACACACAGGATGCAGGAGTGGGGAACCCAAGGTGTCCCCCTCTGGTCGGCCCACCTTGAGTCCGCGGTCTTCTGTGTGTGCAGGAGAAGCAAAGTGAGTTCCCCGGGCAGCTGACAGGGGGCGGAACCCCTTTCCTCTGAGTACCTGAGGTCGTGCGGCTTACATAGAAGACCAAAGTGTGGCTGAGCCAGTCCTCATGGGACCCAGGCCATGGCCAGAAGACAGGTGGCCCGTGAATTGCCTCCTTAGCCCAGACAGAACAGTAATAGTGAATCACGTTAGCTGGTCCCGATCCCTTGTACAAGGATGATCCTCTCAGAATTCCAGCATTCCCCAGAGGACCTTCCAGGGGAATTTGAGAGAATCCTGATTCTTCCCAGGAATCTGTTTCCTCGCCCCTAGGCCTAGAATTTTTGGTTCTGGGTGTGTTACCCGAGATTGGTGAAACTCTGGAACTGGAGGTTCCTTGCAGACTCCTGTTTCCAGCCCGCAGTCGATGGCTCGGCCTTGGCGGCCCCTCCCGGCCGTCTGCAAAGGTTCTGGCCAGCCCTTTCGGCATCATCCTTACCGTCCCCACATGTAAACCGTCTCAGGCTTTTCCCAGCCCCGCAAGAGGTTAGTCCCCCAGACAGAGCAGTCTGCCGAGAGAGCTAGACGGGGCACCTCTTTTTGGGGGGTGTCCTCCGGTGGGCATGCACATCCCAGGTGACCCCGAAAACTGAGCACTGGCTCACAGGAGGTCCCCTGTCCAAACAGGGCAGGCACGGAGGACAGAGACAGGAACCTAATTATCTTTTTACAAAAGGAGGTGACCTTGCCACACACAGGTCAGGAAAGCACACAGAAAGCGTGGTAGAGGGACCCGCAGCCTCCGTGGCCTGAGTCCCTCCGCGCCTCTTCCCGCCCAGACCTGGGTGCGGTTCCCAGTCTGGTTGGTCACGGGGACGTGCCCTTCACTGCTTCTCCCACGTCCTCCTCTTTGGCACAGGATCGAAAGTTCCGCCGTCTTCATTGGAACAGTGTGCTGTGCCGCCGCTGAGGGCGCTCACAGCTGTGTCCCGCACGGCGGGTGCTCTGTCCTGGCTGGGGGTGGGGGTGGCCGGGTCACCTTGCGCCTCATCTCCCCTGGCACAGAGCCTTCAGGCCTGCGTGGAGCTGGCACAGCTGTGGCCGCACCATGGAAGAGCACTGCTGCCCCTCACTAGGAAGACACACCGGAGCACCAGGCTGACCCACCCTCAGTCTGCTCAGGCTGGACCAGGCTGTCTCCAGGCCTGTCCAGCCTGGTTTCAGTGCCAGCCTAGCCTGGTCCCTCCCAGGACCTCACCATTTCCCGAGTAGACTGTTCTTTATGGGCAGTGCCTAAGCCAAACCAGACCACTTGACCAGCTGGGCTCAAGGGTCACTCGGGGGACACGGGGGGCTCTGTCCACGGGGGGCTCTGTCCGTGCTGCAGCAGTGTCCGGCCCCAAACGCCCCCTGGTGGCCAGACCCTCATTCCTGGTGTCACTTGGGTAACTCCTGACTTGCGCTGCTGCGTCCTGGTGGAGACTTGAGGACCGGCTCCCAGTGGATGTCAGCCAATGCCCTGGGCGTGGACTGCAGGATGAAACCTGTCAGGTGTTGCTGTCGGTCCCTGGAGGGGCCTTGGGGGCTAGTGCCGTGGTGCAGCTGCAGGGGTGTAGCTCTGGGGCTGTCCCTGGGGACTCAGACAGCCAGGTACCTATAAGCCCAGCTTCTGGGACTCTCCCTGGCCTGAGTGGAATGTTCCCTGGAGCTGGGGCCTCTGGGTAGCATCGTGTGGGCTAGGGTTGGGGTTAAAGTCTGGAATGGCTGACGTCTGGGGTTAGGGTTCAGATCCAAGATGGCCGGCGGGTAGGGTTAGGGTCTGGGATTGCTGATAAGCATGATGTCTGCGAGGGCTGAAGTCCCAGGTTAGGGTTAGAGTCTGGCATGGCTGTTGGGTGGGATAGGGTTAGGGGCTGAGTTGCTTGATAGGTGGGTTAGGGTTGGGGTTAGGGTCGGAGACAGCTGATAAATGCAGTAGGGTCAGGGCTAGGGTCTGAGAGCTGCTGTCTGGGATTAAGGTTAGAGTACTGGACGGCTGATGTGTGGAGTTGGGGTTAAGGCCTAGGGTTGCTTGTCTGAGGTTAGGTTAGGACCTGGGATGGCTGGTGTGTAGGGTAAGCGTTAAAATTTTGGGGTTGTTAGGGCCTGGGGTGGTGATGTGTGAGGTTAAAGTTGGGGTTAATGTTTGGGATGGCTAGTATGTGGTTTGGGTTTAGTGTTGAGGTGCTTATGTCTGGAGCTAGGGTTAAGATCTCGGTGGGGTGGGGTGGGTTAGGGTTAAGGTCTGGGGTGGCTGACGTGGATGTGGGGCTAGGATTAAGTGTAGGTTTACGGTCTGGGGTAACTGATACGTGATGTGGGGTTTGAGATCAGGTCTAGGATGTACTCAAATGGTACCCCACGGGAGCTGGAGAGAGAGAGGTCTCAAGGAGACAGGAAGCTTGTGGATGCCCCCACAAAGCTGGGTCGATGAAATGGATCCAGCACACAGGCAGGTGCAGCTAGGGAGGCCGGCCTGGTGAGGGGGCGGGCACACGGCTGGGCAGAGGGGATGCCTCGCAGTGTTACGGCCTGGGCCTAGTACCGCGTGATTAAAGTGAGTCAAGCAGCCCAAGACTAAAGGAGACAAGAAATGCCCCTTCTCTTCGTGACTGAAAACACCCCATAATGACCAGGAGTCCAGGCAATTTGTACAAAGGGACACCCGCGGGGGCTTGGCCCACCTGTGGGCCGAGAGCTCCCTCCCAGCTGCAGCCCCGCGTAGGTCCTGCTGGGACCCAGCTGACGTACTCACTCGGCCTTACACGGGTTGGGTGTCTCTTGGTGACACCCTAATTGCCTTCATAAGTGCCCAGAAGTGTAGGCAGATTCTTCCCCCCCCCCCCCAGGCTGGTGCATCGTGCTGACTGGGGCCCGTGTGGCTGGCTCGTGGGGTGGGTGGGCTGGGGTCCACTTCCGCACCACACCCTGAGCACAGGGGGCACGGGAGTACTGAGCAGCGTGGGGGTCCTCGCAGTCCTGGGTCACGTGTGTCCTGCTGCCCCGTGGCACCGGGATGGGTACTTGCCTCTGTCCTCTCTCAGGACTGTCCAGGAAGCAGGCAGCAAAGGGGCTCACTGTGCTGCAGGTCCCGCGTGCTGAGCAGTGTCGACCTTCGCCATGGCGCAGCCAAAAGCCTTCGCGGCAGTTTGGGTGGAAGGGCGTCCCCGCAGGACGGGCGCACGGGCTGCCCCTTGGGAGTGACCTGCACAGCCTGCCCGGCCAGCGTCCTGAAGCTCAAGTGGGCTTTTCTAGGGTTGGGTGTTCTCTCCCAGATTTTGTTCCAAGAAGAACTGGCCTTCAGACATAGGAACCATGGTGACACAGCTTGGAATGCCGGCACTCAGGCGGCTGAGGCAGGAGGACCACAGCACCGCTGGAGCCTGGGCAGCTCAGGGAGGCCTTGTCTGAAAATGCATTTCTTAAAGGAGCAGAGATACAGCCCAGGACAAAGGCCCTGGGTTCAAACCCTAGTACAAAAGAAGAACCCCACTCCCACGCCCATCCCGGCAGTACCATTTCTTCTCCTTCACTGTGGGCTGAGTGTGCCAGGCATGTAAGCCCTGGGGCACCTGCTGTCTCTGACGGGTCCCTGGTGTTTTCCAGCTGGAGAAGAAGCAGGCGCTGCCCCCCTTCCAGCCGCAGGTCACAGACGACTACGGCTTGGACAACTTCGACACGCAGTTCACCAGCGAGCCCGTGCAGCTGACCCCAGACGACGAGTAAGTGGGGCGCCGTGCCCGCTCCCGGCACGCTTCGGCGTCTCTCCACTCTGCAGGGGGAGGGTGGGCTGTCCTGTGGCCACCACCTTCCCTTCTTGTGCTCCAGGGACGTCATCAAGAGGATCGACCAGTCCGAGTTCGAGGGCTTCGAGTACATCAACCCGCTTCTGCTGTCCGGCGAGGAGTCTGTGTGAAGCCGCCACGTCCCTCTCGCGGGCACACCCGTGATGACCCTGTAACTTTACCCTTAACCACAGCATATGCATGCCAGGCCGGCCCAAGGCTCCGTGGCCAGGGACGGGGCCACTGCCGCCCGCGCCCGCGCCCTGGAGGGGCAGCTGGAGGCAGGAGGAAGCGCGTCTGGGGCCTGCTCGTGCCCTACCCAGGACAGACGTCCACGTGTCCGAGGGGCAGATGTCAGCAGAAACAGAACTCGGTGCGCGGAGCCCTGCTCCAGGACGGCCGCGTGTCTCGTCCTGAAGAGTGAAGCGTACGTGTGTGGCCTCCTTGGCTGCCTTGTTCTGGCATCTGGCCGGGCTCCTGGCGTGGCCCCTGCCGGGACGGCACGCAGGGCCGGGCGCATGGGCATCTAAGTGCCTCTGGGACACACTGCGAGGAAGCATTTTTACCAACCCGGAACATTTTCTAAGCCCCGTAAGTCCCTGTGGTTAATGTGTAACATGCGTGTTCTTGCCGAGCGCAGCGGCCTGTGGCAGGATGGACACGGCGGCCAGCTGGCTCCCTGGACTGCAATGTGGAAGACCGGATCACAGATTCTAAAACATTGCTCACCAAAGCACCAGTAGACCAAAAAAAAAAGGAGAAATAAAATTGAGAAACTCAAATCTGCACAGATGTATCTCTGAGAACACTGGCCAGTGCCTCCGGATGTCTGTTCCGTATTAGATTTTTGGAAAATATTTTTATCAGTAACACAGTACTCAGAATTAGGAAAATTAAAAAGATACGTGTGTGATGGACCCTAGCCTTAAAATTGAATAATGCCCAGAACGCCCGTAGCCACTGAGTGCCGGCGAAGCCCGCTGCCCACGCAGCCCCTGCCGTGTGCCCTCTGCCCCCCGCCCACTCGCAGAAGTGGTCGCGCCTTGTAAGCCCAGCGGCCAGTGGAGGTGGGGCCTTGTGGCACTGACCTGGCCCGCAGCCCTAGCCAGGCTCGGCATGTGTGCGTGCGTGTGCCTGCCTCACAGTCAGCCTGTGCCCCGGCAGGCACGGAACCCCACCCTCAGGCTGGGCCTTCCCGAGGCCGGTCCCACGCCAGGGCTGCTGGGTGGAGAGAGTAGGTTAGGGGAAACTCCGCTTGGCCCAGGCCTGCAGTCTCAGCACTCCCGGGGCTGAGGCAGGAAGATCACAAGTTTGAAGCCTGTCTGGGCGACCTGGTGACTAGAGACCCTGTTTCAAAATCAAAAACTGCGGCAGCGGTGTGGACGTGGCCAGTGTGACGGCCTGGGCTCCACCCCGGAGCCCCGACCAGCGTGACGACACCAGGCCTGCCCGACCTGCCCGCACCGGCCCTGCCCTCAGCCCGACACTCAGGTTCCTCTGGCCTCTGCCGCTGCGCCTGGCGCTAAGCCCACCACGGACGCGCCCGGTCCAAGGTGCTGGCATGAGACCATCCGCGCGCGGGCTCCGGTGTCCACCCCAGGCGTGGACGCTCCCACCAGCACTCCCGCTGCACCTGCTGACTCGGCTCCACAGACCGACGTCAGGGAAGGCGAGCCGGGCCGGCCCGAGATGGCGCCCCACGGGAGGGCCACGCAGGGACACACCATGTATCCGGGCACCCTGCACCTGCCACGGGGCCCACCCTGGCACAGCCCTGGAGCCTCGGGAGCCCGAGGCTTGCCTGGATGCTGCCGTGCCAAATAGCTTGCTGGTTTCCCGCGGGGCTGCTTGTTGTCGTGCCCATCGCAGGGAGGTTTTTATACATAGTCACTTGTTTTATAATTAAAGAGCGTGAGGTGCTGATCTTGCTTGTGGAGAACCAGAGCACGTGCAAACAGCCTGGGGCACGCGCTGGAGTGTCTTGTGGAAGTGGCCGCGAACTCCAGTGACTTCCTGGTTGCGGTCAGCACGACCTATGGCTTTGCACAGTGGACAGCAGCGCCTGTCACCGGCCAGTCCCCCTGCGGATGCCGTCACCCCCATGGCCACATCGTTTGTACTCTTGCACATCTATTAAAGACTTTCATGAAAACGCTCAGGGCGTGGCTGTTTCTGTTGAAAGTAGGTGATCCCAGGTGGCGAAGGAGGGGCGGGGGGTCCTAGGAATCAAGCCCAGGGCCTTTGCACTGACCTACATCCTGTCTTAGTTCCTTTCTTCGTTGCTGGGACCCCAGTACCTGACAGGCACAGATCGGGAGCAGAAAGGGTTAATCTTGAGGGCATCCAGCAGGTCCAGTCCATCCTTGGGTTCAGCAGGTCAGCGGGTCGCGGCCCACCTCGGGGCGGCGTGCAGCAGCGGACAGCGCCCCTCAGAGCGCCCAGGACAGGAGGCCGCGCCCGCCCCCAAGCGCAGGCAGGACACAGCGCCCCCTCCCAGGCCCCGTCCTGTGACCCACCCTGCCAGGTCCAGCCTTGCTGTTCTGCCCTTTCCGCCCTCGGACCCCACCAAACACCCGGGATCCAATCCACAGCCTGTCGCACCCCATCCCCCACCACACACCCGCCCACCAGCCCCTGCAGACCACAGCACGCGGGTCCTGGGATGGCGCACACACACACACACACACACACACACACACACACACACACACACACACGAGGATTTTGGGGCGTTCTCCATCCAGACCACAGGAATCCCTGAGCCATTTTCCGCGTGGTTTGCAGGCGCACCTCACCCCATCGCTGCGGCCAGGGCGCCTCCCCCGAGCCTGGTGCCCGGCCTGGTGCCCGCCCATTTCCTTGCACAGCAGGCTCCCGGGCACGCCGAGCCGTCATCGCTCCTCTGGCAACATGGCTGCAAGCACAGCGGTCCGCCCACTTCTGCTCCAGGCACCGGACACTCCCCGTGTGGGCCCCGGCCGGGATGCCCCGCCTCCTCTCCCCCATCCCGCGTCTCCTGTTCCAGTTATTGTCGTTGTTCTGGCCGGTCCTGAACTTACAGCACAGGCTGACCTCAGGCAGTCCTCCTGCCTCAGCCTCGCTGGCGCTGCAGTGACGTCACGCACCACCACCCCTGGGTGCCGGGGACTGAACCCAGGGCCCTGAGCACACTGGGCTGCGCACCCGGCCTGGCCTGGTTTTGCCTGTCCCAGAATTACACTGAGAATCATGGCTAGAGTTTCTGGAAACCGAGCACAGCGTTGTTGAGACTGGCGCGAACCTACCAGTACCAGAGGTAGAGACTTGCCACCCGCTGGATGCACGAGGGCCCCAAACCCGGGAGTAGATGGCACCGGTACCCTCGCCAGACACCCGCATGCCAAGCTCCAGGCCTGCGCTCTCCGGCATGCTCTCCCCGGTTCAGGACCGCGGGACCCACACAGAGCCAGCCCGCCCTCCGGGCTGCAACTCAGACGCCCGTCACAGGCGCCTCAGCCTCCCGGTCACACCCCATTGCCCCTCACCTGTCTACACGGGCAGCTGGCCATCCTGTCACCGCCAGTCTTTTTAACAGTCACCCGCAGACGGCTCCTTCCATGCAGAACCACGCATTAGATGCAATGTGCACATGCGTGTGCACATGGACATGTGTGTGCATGGGACCCTAGGGATGAGATCAGGCTTCAGACACACGGGGCCCAGCTCTGCCAGTAAGGGACCGTCACGGCTGCCCAAGGCCGTCTGCAGAAGGAAGCCCGGCTTCCCTGGTGCTGTCCGGACCCCAGGCTGCCCGTGCCCAGGAGCCAGGCTGAACCACCTTGCACTACCTTTCACCCTAGCTCCCACTCGCCCCTCAGCCTGAACACAGCATAGCTGGCAACGTGGCTGGCCACATCCCTCCCCTGAAACCCCCCATAGAAGGAGAGGCCATGGCTAGGTTCTGTGGCACACACCTATAATGCCAGCACTCAGCCGATCTGAGCCCAGCCTGGGCAACTTAGGGACCTAGTGAGACTGTTTCAAAGTCAAACATGTTTGAAAAGGGTGGGGGGCGGCTGAGTATCCAGTCCCGGGGTTCTGCCCTCAGTACTGGGCCGGGCGGGGAAATGGACCCGTGGCCCGAGGCTCCAGGGGACAGATGGGCAGGCACGGGCACACTCCGCCCGGCCCCCCGTGGGAACAGAAAGGAACGGGATGCTCCCTTCCCCGTGCAGGGACACAGCCCGGCTTTAATGCGCACGCTTAGAACGAGGGGCGAGCGCCCCACCCCCACCCCCGCTGTTGGCTCCTGAGCACCGTGGCGGGCGTCACCACTCCACCTCCTCTGTGCTCTCCGCCAAGCACCGCGTGAGGTGGCTGTCCACGTCCAGCTGGGTCAGCCTGCAGGGAAAGGGAGATGGGTTACTCAGCCCTGCCCTGGTCACACCGCAGTGGGGCCCTGGGGCTAGTCAGGGCGGGTGCGCCTGAGCTAAGAGCCTGGAGAGGCCCTGCCATTCTACCACCTCCACCCAGCCCAGGATGAGGTCCGCGGGGCTACCCAGACTCCCACCCACAGGACACGGGCCCGGCTGGCCTCACTGTCCCCTTACACCTCAAAAGCCAGTCCTGCCTCTGCCTCCCATAGTTCTGGGACTACAGGCCTGCCCCACCAACCCAGCAGCTTATAATGAAGGATGTGCCCCATGAGAGCTGGCTCCGGGCCTGGCGCTCAGCCCGGGCCAGGCCACTGCCCCTCGTTTGGGCTGCTGCCTCACCAGCACACGGGGGTCCCGCTGGGGGACAGCCACCCGTGATCCAGCTAGCCCCACTCCACACCCTCCCTACTCCCGGAGCTGCATGGGTCCCGCGGGTGCCACGGGATGTAGCTGGGGGGTGGGAAGTCACGTTTTGGAGGAGGCTGTGGGTTTCTGGACAGGATTTCTGCCTGAAGAGTTGGTCATTCTCACGTCATTCCCTTGGCTGTGGTTATTGTTTTTCTTTCTTTTTCTTTTTCTTTCTTTTTTTTTTTGAGACAGGGTCTCACTCTGTAGTCCAGGCTAGTCCTGAACTCCCTAGTGTAGCCCAGGCTGGCCTTGGACTCAGGACAATCCTCCTGCCTCAGCCCCCCAGCGCTGGGATTATTGGGGAATTACAGGTGTGCGTCACCACGGCAGCTTTATGTGGTGCTGGAGAACTGAACTCACTTCCAAGTGCTTTAACCACTGTGCCCTTCCTCCAGCCCTCAGCTCGGGTTCTCGTTCGTGTTGTCCTTAGCGGCTAACTTTGGACACCATCCCCTCACCTTCCTGAGGTGATTTTGCCTCTAGATCATGGCCACCAGCACCTGAAGCCGCTATCCTGCCAGCCCTGTAAGAAGTGACCCCATACCCGTGGCTTTGGCTGTTACTCTTTTAAGACAACTTAAGAAACACCACTGTAACCTTAGCACTCTAGGAGGCGGAGGCAGGAGGGTCACCAAATTCAAGCCTGGAAGATTTTGTGATTGACTGAAACCTTGTCTCAAAAAGTTAAAAAGGAACCAGGTATAGTGACACGCATCTATAATCGCAGCATTCTAGGGTTCGGGGTGGGCGGATTACAAGTTTGAACCCAGCCTGGACAATTTAGTGACACAGCAAGACCCTGTCTAAAAAATAAAAAGGCCTGGAGGTGCAACTCAATGCCAAGGCCCTGGGTTCAATCCCGAGTACCGTAATAAACAAGTCACAGGACAGGAGGAACGGCTCAGCGGTTAAAGCACCCGCCTAGCAAGGGCTAAGTCAAGCGCTAAGTACCGGAGTTCAATTCCGCAGCACCACATAAGCTGGGCGTGGTGGCGCACACCTGTGATCCCAGCACTCGGGAGGCTGAGGCAGGTTTGCTGTGAGTCCAAGGCCAGCCTGGGTCCCATAGTGAGTTCAGGACCAAGCTGGGCTACAGAATGAGATTCCGTCTCAAATAAATTAAAAAAAAAAAAAAAAAATGGCAGGTAGGCAGCCCGGAAGAGGGCGTGGCTTGACACCGGGCCCGGGGGTCCCAAGGGGTTGTTTCCCAGGGGGCAGCGGTGGGGACTCACTCAGGGGCAAACTCCTTCTGGCACATGGGGCAGCTCTGCAGGATCGCAGACCCCTCCTCAGAAAGCAGCTCCTGGGGGCCCGGGGGCGCACAGGGCTCAGGCACAGGCTGTCCTTCCAGGGACGGGGTAGGGAGCCCTCGGGGACCCCCTGCCCCTCCAAGGGACTGGTAAGAGCGGCGTGATCTCCGGGGGGCTGGTGGGAAGGGTGTCCAGGCAAAGCTCCTGTTTCCCACAGTGAAGACCTCGGGGTCCACGACGTGTTCGGAGCCAGGCCCCGCTTCCTGCAGAACAGGTGGTACGGCCAGGCCCAGCCCTGCCCGGTCCTCCTGGCCCCCCTGCCAGTCCCCACGGGCGTACCTCGCCAGGCCAGGAGGGCAGCGGGGGCACTGGCTCGCCACCCACGCCCGGGTCAGCGTTCACAGCTCGCAGCAGCGTGCGCCACAGCTCGCTCCTGCCGCCCTCCGCGGGAGACCAGGGCGGCCGGCCACCGAGCGTCCTGGGGAAGGACCGGAGGGGTCAGGGCGGGGCTCCAGTGGAGGCGGCGGGCGGGCGGGGTCTGCGGAGCCGAGCCGGTGGCCCGGGAGGGCCGGGCCCGCGGTGTGCAGGGGGTCGGAGGGTCCGCGGTTGGGGTCGGTAGACAGGGGGAGCTGGGAGGGCCACAACGCGGGGCCAGTGGGGATAGAGGGGGTCCGCCGTGGGGGTCGGTGGACAGCGGAGCTGGGCCCGTCCGCCGCGGGGGGTCACAGGAGGCGGGGGGTCGCACAGGGAAGTCAGGCCAGCGACAGGTGAGGGCCGCCATGGAGGTCAGCGCGCCGCCCCGCCCCGCCCCGCCGCGCGCCCTACCCGGCCCCCGGGGGCGGCCTCCGCCGGCTGAGCCTCCCCCGCGGCTCCCGCGCCGCCGCCATCGCGGGCGCGCGGCCGGCGGAAGTGACGCTCGGGAGCGCCCAACGCGGGGCCCGGGCGGGCGCCCTTCCGGCGACCCGGAGCCCCCGATCCGGCGCCGGCGGGGCCCGGAGCCCGCGCCCCGCCGGTTCCCGGTGGCCAGGTCTCGCCTCCGCGTCGCCCTGGGCGCAGCAGCGTCCCCCTCCCGCCGTCGGCGCCGGGACTGTCGCCCGGGCGGGCGCGGCCGGAACGCCCGGCCGCCTCCGCCCCGCCGCGGGGCCCGCCCTCGCCCGTTCCCACCTCGGAGGGCCCTCCGTGCGGCCCCACGAGCAGACGGGCGCCACGGCCCGCCTCCCCGTCCCCGCGCGCGACCGAGGGGCTCAGCTTCCGGTCCCAGCGACAGGCCCGCGGCGCAGCCTGCTCCTTCCACCACCCGCCGGGCTTCCCAAACCCCGGTTCCCGCCGGGCACCCCCCTGCGCGCCACTTGGTGGCAGCAGACTCCCAGACACCCTAGTGAGGACGCTAGCTGTGCCCGGTGTCCCCGTCCTTGCCGGGAGCCTGCGGCGCGATCTGGGTGTGGGGAGGTGCTGGGTGGGGGGGTGGGGGGGGATGGACGCAGCGGGGATCCCCTTCCCGAAACCCGGAGCCGTGGGCAGGTAGCAGCTGTTCAACCGGCCACCGCCCGGCTGCGTTCCGCACACGGAGATTCGGTGGCCTTCCCACCCCGTCCCAGCCTGGATTGGAGACCCCCGCCCCCTCCCTCGCCTCCATGAGGCCTGGCTTGGCCGTTCCAGGCAGGGTCCACACCTCGTGGGGACAAGGTCTCCGCTCAGGGGGTCTGCACCCTGGAGACTTCGAGGAGGTGAACGGGATCCTTCGCCGGCTCCCCGGAGTGCCCACGGGTGCCAGGTCTGTCAGAACCCTGATGACGGCGGGATGAGGCCGGGCGGCCCCTCAGCACCAGCCTGTGCGGGATGCCAACCCCACGTGGTGCTGGGTGGAGATGCAGCCTCCTGATGGGGTGGCGACCGAGGACGGTGGCCTCCGTGGCCCCTGGATCCTTGGGGTCGCTGCTGACAGAAATGCCCACAGCCTGCGCCTCATTCCTTCCATCTGTTCCTGGATGTGTCCCTGAGCTTTTGCCTGGACCTCCAGGAGACCTGGCATTCCCAAGGACAAGGGGTTGTGGGTCAGGCCTAAAGTGCCCCCAGATTCTCCTTGTGTGTGGAAGGTTACAGACTTGTGGATTTATCCATGGATACCGTTCATAACTAAATGTGTTTTTAGGGGGTGAGTTACTGGGGTTGTGGCCCAGGTGTGCCCCTATCCTCTGCTTCTTCCTTCTCCCTCTGCTTCCTGGCTGCCATGGGGCCAGCAGCTGCCCACCACCAGGCCCCTCTGCCATGCCCATTCTACCTTGGAGCCCGAGGAGCATGGGCTAAAACAGTGAACCCAAGTAACCTTTCATGCTGTGGGTGTCAGGGGTTTTGTCCCGGTGGTTGGAAAGTGACTCTGGTGTCCAGCAGGAACATTCAGGGAGCCCCGTGCCTGTGCATGGGGGACCCAATGCCCCTGCCCCTTGGGAACCAGAGCCCAGTCAGAGCTGCCAGGGTCTTCAGCATCCAGCCCCTCGCAGTCCCCTCCTATGCAACCCAGGTGCTCTGGCCACTTGGCCCAGGAGGAGCACAGCAAAGCGATTCATGGGGATAGGTATTAAGTGCTGGCCGGGGGAAGCTCCTCGTGGGGGGCACGTTCGAGGCTACAGAGAGGCCCAGGCCCCAAGGCATGGGGGTTGGCAGTCCTCTGGCTTCGGCGGCCTGCAGGCCTCATGTACCCTCAGCTGCCCAGGGATGGTACGCTGGCCCCAAGCCAGGCCATGTCAAAGTACAGGGACAGCAAGCTTGGGACAGTAGCCCCCCAAGGTCTTTTCCTCTCTGGTCTCATCTGCTGCTCAGCACAAGGCAAGCCAGGACCCCACTGCTGGGCCTGCCTTAGGCCCCGACACCTTGAGACCCTCGGGAGGGAGGAACGGGGCACCGAGCCTCCCACAAACTCATCTTGCCCCATCTGTGCCCAGATTACCAGCAAGAGGGTTTAACACCAGGCCCGGGGGGGGGGGGCACAGGCCTATAATCTCAGCACTCTGGGAAGCTGAGCCAGAAGGATCACAAGTTCGAGCCCAGACTGGGCAACTTAACGCGACCATCTCAAAACCGAAAATAGAAATAGGCTGGAGATACAGCTTGGTGAAGGCCCTGGGCTCAATCCCCAGTGTAATACATACATACCTAAATAAATAAATAAATGTTGAACTTGACGAAAAGACGTACCGTCTTCCAGCCATCTGCTGCAGTGATGGGGAGTTTAGCTTAACTGGAAAATGATTTCTGGTTGGGACTGGCACTTGCACGGTGGAAGTAAGTTTTTTCTATCATCCAAAATTTATGTTTAGCAAAGGATATTCCAGCCTTTTAGAGGCGGCCCTGCTGGGCGAGGCAGGCGGCACACGATGGCCCGTCTCTATCCAGACACATGTTTGGAGGAGAGGCCGGCTCCCCCAGCCCCCAGGTATTGGCTACAGAAACGCGAACAGCTCGTGGCAGCAGGTCAGGGTCAGGGGCTGTCCTTCCTTCTCCCTTTCCCAGCCAAGTTCATGCGGCACATAAAGAAGCCCTGACTCCCTCAGGTCAAACTTGAGTCCTCCAGGGCCTCGCAGAGACCCCCAACAGACCCCTATGTGTCAGGAGCTGGTCAGCCACGGGGTTGGGTGACCCTGTCACCCTCTGGGGTGGTCCCAGGAGCCCTGGCCTTCCCCATGCCCTGCTTGGTTTCTTGGGGTTGGCTGGGTCGCTGGGTCCAGACCCTGGCCAGCTGGCATGACCAGCCCCAAAGAGCTGCTTGGACCTGTGACTTCCAGGTGAAACATGCGGCGGTAGGCGTGTCTGGATGTGCGCTCATGGCGCTTGGCGTCCACCCTTCGCCATGTGGCAGAACCGCCTGGCATCCACACAGGGTGCACCGGCATTGCCCGCTGGCGACTTGAGGACAGCCAAACGGCCTTCTGACGCAACCGGGCATCAGGCTGCCCTCACCACACCTGCTGGCCTGTGTTGTGCCAAGCCAGGCGGCCTAGAGCAGGCATGGCGGTGTGTGCGGTGTGGGAGTGCCAGGCAGACAGGCTGCATGAGACAGTTGCCTGGGAAACGTTGCAGCCTCCGTCGGGCAGCGTGGGGGCGTCCAAGCCCACACGTGGGATGTGGGGCGAGGGCGTGCCACAGCGCATTCAGGCACCGTGGCTCCCTTGTGCCCTTTGCACGCCCTGGGCTCAGGATGACGGCCATGACCCACCAGAGGTCAGAAGCGTAGCGTCACACCCCTTGCCTGGAGAGGGGGCTGGCCCTGTCTCAGCATTCCCACCTGCCCCTCTCTGGGTGGCGTCCCTGCTAGCCACCTCTCTCCGAGTTCACGACGGTAAACATCCTCAGTTACGCTCCAAATCCCCCTGTGGCCCTCTACAGCCCAGGGCCCTGTTGTCCCTTATCCCCGCTCACAGGCTCCTGCTGCCCCGTAGGCTGCTCTGATGTCCTCTCCCTGCTGCCCTGAGCTCTTCCCCAGCTGCTCTTCCAGGGTCTCCCACAGGACAGGGAACCGGCAGTCAGGTAACGAGGGAAGCACTAGGCCTTCGGAGCGTCTTGGAGTACCTGGTGACGCCGAGGCAGCCAGTAAGGTGGATTCCTGCTGTGCTCAGTCCCCACTGGCCCCTGGCTGCGCCCCAGGGCCCAGAGAGCCACAGCAAAAGGGTGCCCCACCGTGCTGCCCCGCGGAGCCCCTGCCTTGCCTTCCCCAGTAGGCCGGCCAAAGGCCACCCCAGCAACGCCATGGCCCACGGTCCCCAGCTCTGCAGCCAGTGTGGGGCTGGGGTTGCCCGGCCTCCCAGGCCTCAGTGCCTCCCAGGACAGCTCAGGTGGCCCTGCTGCTCATGACTGAGCCCAGCTGCACGAGTGGAGGTGCTTGGACTCCTCGGTGGCCCTCTGCCTGTGGTCCTCCTCCTCCTCTGTCGTGGTGTGAGGATCTAGCTCAGGCCTTGACACTGAGCTGCATCGGGGAGGCAGAGGCTGAGTCTCCACGGTGCCCAGGCCAGACTCTCGCCATCTTCCTGCCTTGGTCTCCCAGAGTTCTGGGGTGACAAGCCTGGGCCCCAGGCCATCTCTCAGTTCCCTGAAGGGTCTGCCCCCTGACCACAGCGGGGGCCTCCAAACAGCAGCCTCTCCTCCACGCGGTCACAGAACCTGGCTACAGGGCACAGGGAGGACCAGCCAGGTGGGTGAGGGCCTGCAGGCCCCATGTGGTCAGGGCTTGGAGTGGGCCCTGTGGCCTCCTGTGGGGGCTTGTCTGGTGGCTAGAGTCTGGAGGCCGGTGGGTGCTTGGCACGGTGCCAACCGCCACGGTTCCCGCTGCTGCCCTCCTTCCTATCACCTGGCCTTTCTGGGTCCAGCGGGCCGTGGGCCCGAGCAGCTGGCAGGGCGTGGACCTGCGGAAACCGGCTGCGCGGCTGGCCTTGGCCGCCTCTTCCGGTGGTCACCTGCGGGCGCTGCCTTCTGGTGGCCTTCAGCTTCCCGCTCAGCCTTAGCTCTGAGCTGCCCGGCTGTCTCAGCCTTTGTCCATCGCCGCCCTTGCCGCGGGGCACCCGAAGCCCCGCCCTCCAGGCCCCGCCCCTCCCGCCC
Organism: Ctenodactylus gundi; assembly: GCA_004027205.1. NCBI lineage: Eukaryota > Metazoa > Chordata > Mammalia > Rodentia > Ctenodactylidae > Ctenodactylus > Ctenodactylus gundi. The sequence continues at coordinate 154,149 of PVKB01001428.1, forward strand.
AGAGGCCCCGCCCCGGCGCCAGCCCCGCCCCCCGCCGCCCGCCGGTCCCTCCTGCCCTGCGCCCTGAGCGCTAGCCCGGGCCGCCCCGCGCCGCGACCCCCGTCTGTGTTTTCCTCCAGACCCGGCGCCTGAGATGGCCAGGTCCCCTTGCCCCAGCCAGAGGTGCCACACGGCCACGGCACCTGCCTGGCACGAGCGAAAAGCGCGCATAGGTCATGTTAACTGTGAACAGGTAAAAGCAGGTATATGATGTTAGTCGTCAGGTACCTGCTGAGCACGGTGCAACCGGGAGCCACCACGCGTCGTTTCACGCAGCCTGGGCATCGCCTGTGTCCGGAGGGCCGAGGGGTCGCCCCGAGGGCCCCTTGACGGTCCGCGCAAGGGAAAAGGAGTGCTCCCATTGAAGCTGCCGCACTTAGTGACTTCCCAGCCCGCCCTCCCTTGCCAGCCTGGCTGTGGAGGTGAAGGACTCAGCGTCTGCGCCCGAGAAGCACAGCGTGGGTGGGCAGCGGGACCCAGCAACTCACCCGGGGCGCCATCCACAGGAAAAGCCTCCTTTGACCAAGCCTTTGGCCCTGCCCCTGGGAGGGTCACTTACCTTCTTGGAGTCCTGAGCTGGAAAGCTGCAGTGGGGAATACACCATGCCAGGCTGGGAGTGGAGCCGAGGGCCTTCCGCCTGAGCTATCCCCCCAGTCCCTTTTCCTGTGGTTTGAGACAGGGGCTGGCGAAGTTGCCCAGGCTGGGCTCTGACTTGTGACCCTCCTGCCTTAGCCTCCAGAGCGCTGGGATTTCAGGCTGCATCACAGGGCCCGTGAAGTAGCTTGCTCCAGCCCGCAGAGGAGATACCAGACGGACTTCAGTGAACGAGGATAGAGCGCAGTCACAGGGCAGGAAGTGGGAAAGGTCCCTGTGGGCATCTCCAATTCAGTCCCTCTGCAATTCAGTGCCGCCCAGTGCCACCCCCAACTCCTGGGGCACCTTCCGGGGTTCCTGTCACCTATCCTCTCCTCTGCCTCTCCCCAGGGCAGATCAAAGTAGAGTAGACTTGTTACTTTGCTGTTTTTGTGGCACTGAGGCTTGAACCCAGGGCTTGACGTCTGAGCGACACCCCTCCCAGATCTTTTTCACTGTGTATTTGGGACAGTCGCTAAGTTAGCCAGGCAGTCCTCCTGCGTCAGCCTCCCAAAGTGAGTGGGATGACAGGCCTGTGCCACCTGCCCAGTTTTGCCCAAGGGAAAATCAGGACAAACTATACAGTTCAGGGAGGGGTGCATTTTTTTTTCCTGGAAAGTACAGGTTTGAGAGGAAGAGGTTTGAAAACATAACCGAGAGGAAGGTTGGTGAGGGTTTGGGACAACTTTTCTTCCTGGCAGAATGGAGCCAGGGCCAGGGGCTCTGGAGCTACTGGCAGCCCTGGATCTTGGCGGGGAGACCCGGCCAACCCTAAGCGGCGCGGGGTCCCAGGCCCTCCCCGCGGGCCTTCTCACATGCGGTTCTGTGGGCAGCTGGGACTGGGGGCAGCTGCAGCCACTTGCACAGAGACCCCAGGGCCAGCGAGCTGCGCGGGAGGGAGGACACTCACGCTCCTGCCCCCCTCCAGCCGTCCTCTCCCCAGTGCCTTGGGGCTTCTGCCCACCCGACCACCAGACTCCACTGTGTGTTCCGGGGCACATGGCGGTGGGTGGATGCTACTCCCCAAAGTAGCTGTGACCCCTTCAGGAGGACACACTGGCCAGACTGCGGCCTAGCCAGGGCGCACGGCAGCCAGCCGTGCCCCGCGAGGGCAAGGCCCCTGCTCAGAGAGAGACTGTCTTCTGTGTGCCTTGCCCGCCACCACCTACCCCCTCCTCCCGCCCCAGAGGGCTGGAAACTTATCCCTGCCTGGCTTTGCAGATGTTTCCAACTTTGGGGTGAGGCCTCAGAGCTGCAGGCTGAATTGCTGACAGCTCTGTGTGCCCGAACATGTGTGTGTGTGCGCGCACAAGTGTTTGCATGCACATGGCGGTGTGTACGTGCACATGCTAGTGTATGTGTGCACACCTGTGTGTATATGTGTACACACATGTATGTGAGTTTGTGTGTATATTCTTCTCTGCCTCACAGCTGGACCCAAAGTAGTTTCTCCAGGGGAAACTGAGGCCTCAGGTGCCCTGCCAGTTGGCAGGACATGGTGGCCACGGGGCCCTGGCCCGGGCCTTCCAGAGCCCCGGGACCTTGGCTACCCACGGCCTGTGTCCCTGAGGCCCACACCCAAGCTGTGTGTCCCACTGGCCTCCCTGGAGCCATGTCCTGGGCCCACCCCCACCCCGCCCCTCTCTTCCCCCCGACTCTGCGCCCTCTCCCCCATCCTTCCTCCCTCCTTCCTCCCTCCCTTCTCCCTGGCAAGCGGAGTGCAATCCAAACTTGTTGTTAACTTCTCCCCTGCAGTTGTCCGAGAGCGCAGCCAAGTTAAATATTACTCATGGAGACGAGGCCCACTGGGCAGTGCTCGGCCTGGAGGTGGGCTGGCCCTGGGAAGGTGCTGGGCAGAGGCAGACGCCAGGCTGCCAGGCCCGTTGCCGCTGAGGACCCTCCCTGCACCACTTTCAGGGCCGTGGTGGGGGTGGGATGGCCGGGCACCCCACGGCCACACCAAGGTCCTGCCAGCTTCCTGCCTGCCCTTTGAGTCTGCTCAGTCCCCTGCCCAGGCAGAGTGGGCAGGGCGGGAGGGGTGGCCGGGCCCTGAGGGGCTTGGTCCAGGCCAGTCCGGGCCCTCCCCTGTGCGGGCCACTGCAGCCCAGTGCCGGGCCGAGGACAGGCTGGGAACAAAATGTTCAGAACAACAGCTTCATCTGTCCCGCACCAGTTCCTCTTGTCTGTCCCTCAGTTGTCCAGCTGATGGCAGGCGGCGTGGGCTGTGCCTGGCTCGTGGGCTCTGGAAGCCCCTGCCACGAGGGGAGGCACCCCACCCCGCCCGCCTGCTGAGGTTCTCCGGGCTCAGGGCAGCCCCTCGGTGAGCCCACGCCCCAGGGAGCAGAGCTGCGGCCGGCAGCAAGCAGGCCCTGGGCTATCGGCCTGTCATTAATTTCTTGACAGCCCTTCCTTCCATGCCTCAGCGCAGGGACCTAGTGCACTCCTGCTACAGGGCCTTTGCACTTGCTGTTCCCCCTAGCCAGAGTATTTACCCGTTACCCTTTTTTTTAAATTATTGAGATAGGGACTGTGGTCCGGGCTAGTCCTGAACTTACTGTGAAGCCCAGCTTATGTGGTGTGGGGGAGCAGAACTCAGGGGGCCTTGCGAGGCAGGCGCTTTCATCACTGTGCCATTCCTTCAGTCCCTCTCAGCCGCTTTGAAGCCTTGTTCAGATCCGTGTAGGGAGCTGCTGGCCCAGACTCGATCACCCCGGCCCTCATCGAAGTCCTCCTAAGTGCCCAGTACCCCACCCACCACGGAGCATGAGGACGTGCCCCGTCTCCTGCGAACCTGCCCTTAGGGAAGCAGCCCTGCTCGCTGGGGACAGTGGAGAGGTCAGGTCCACATGTGCACCACCTGGAATCTCACCCCCAGCCCAGCTACACCTGTGTGGCGTGTTCCAACCAGGGTCCTCCCGTGAGGCCGCTGAGTGCCCCAGTATTGGGACGAGGGCTGGTAGGGCAGCGTGGTCCAAGAGCCAGAGTCAGTAACCTCAAATGCAAGGTACAGGGCTGGACTGCGGACGCAGAACCTGGGGCTGGCACAGGGCAGGTGGACCGTGGGGGCCCTGCTCCTTCCAGGGCTACATATTGCCCATCCATGACTGTCCGTCCTTCCTGCCCCCGCCCAGCCCCTGGCCCTCTGGCCTTCCTCCTGCCTGCCTTCTCTGTGGGAGTGGGTTCTCCACTGGGGGGGACTGTGTCCACCTCCTGCTAGGGCCGTGTCCCTTTGGGCAGTAGGCTGTCTGCTGGGCCTCCCAGTCACCCCCAGGCCTGTGTTCCTCTGTCCCTCTGGGCTGTCTCTCCAGGGGCCTCTTTCAAGGACACAGCCACAGGGATCTGGTTCCTGAGGGCAGATCCAGCTGGAAAGGCCACCCGTACCTGCCCCTAGCTGCGCCCTCTGCACACCTGGCCGGTGCCTGGGTCTGTCTGTGCAGGGCTTTGGAGACTGCCACCAATCTGCCTGCCTCGTGCCCAGACCTGTGGGTGTGCCTACCTATGTCAGCCAGGGCAAGTCGGGGCGTTGTAGGGAGCTGAGCCAGAGGCAAGAGTGCAAGCTCAGAGCCGCCCTCTCAGCCAAGGGGGACCTGCGGCGTGTCCCCTTCTGTCCTGACATGGGCAGGGCCGACAGAGTGTGGCCCTCTGGGAACTCCAGTCCTCGTCCCCATGGCCTGCTCGCCCCTCCTTCTCACCCCCAGCGCCTGTTTTGGGGGCTGAGGCCGATTGGGTGTGCTGGGATCTGTTTACCCCTAGGTCCTAAGGGCTGTGGGAAAAGTCAGCCCTGCTGGGGGCTGGGGCCCAGCCCCACTCAGCCAAGCAGCCAGCCAGGAAGCCCAGGATTTGGCCGGGGCTCCCAGCCACTCGGAACCATCCTTGGCCATCCTGCTGGGCTCAGCCACACCAGTGCAGGTTCACGCCTGCAGCCGCTGTGGGCCATCACAGGTGTCCCCCTCCTTGGGCCAAGGGCTGGCCTCAAGCTGACATTGCAGGATCGCTGGGACAGGCACGGGTACAGTCTGGCACCTATGGGAGTCATAGGCTGGCGTAGAGCAGCGCCTACCCTAGTGGGCTGGCAGGAGCAGGGGCCAGCAGGTCCCTGCACAGTGACCTGCAGTGACCTGGTGACCCTGGCTTTCTTCTAGCATCCCTTGCCTGCCCGGCAGCACCTGGCAGGCGCCTGGGGACCAGCTACAGGATGTACCCACCCCGCCATGCCAGTGCTTCTTGTCTCTCTGCTGTGATACTGCTTCTGCCAGGTAGGGCATGCTGCAGCCCACAGCCGCCCGCCCCGCCCCTGGCCGCAAGGTGCATAGTGGCTCTGCAGGGCAGGGCAGATCCTGCAGGGGCAGGGCGGCACTTCTGGGTCAAACCCCCGACCAATGTCCTCTGGCAGGGAAAGAGGGAAGACCGCAGTCCCCAGGGCTCAAGGGCTGGGCTGGCAGGAGCAGGAGAGGCCCAGCTGGGGCCATGGGGCTGGGGCCTTCTGAGGGGCGTGGGCGGGGGTCCTGGGAGGGCCTGGACCCCCGGCTGCAGCAGCAGCACTTCTGAGGCCTGGGCAGCAGGAAAGGGAACGGTGACATCATTGCCGCCTGGAATCTGCTGTTTGGAGGCGTCGCCATGGAGACCGGAAGGCTCAGGGTGGGTAAAAATAGCAAACCCAAGAGGGTGTAAGTTCCAAGAACTGAGTCGGAAAAGGCAGGAAGACATGTTCTTTCTGCTGGAGACGAGTCCGGCAGGAGGCGGGCGCGGTGCTCCTCTCCGCTGCTACCCACACGGCCCTGCGAGCTGGTGTCCAGCCACCAGCCCCGGGGAGCCCGGTGCCCCTCCAGGTGTGACTTGCCGGACAAGCTCCCCTCGGGAACTCCGCGGGCGAGGTCTGTCCTTTGGACAGCCATGTGGGGCCTGTGGCCTCTCCGTGGAGAGCGGCCCCTCTGAGGAGGGGCCTGGCCGATGGGCACCCCGTCCTCAGTCTCCCATCCCCCCAGGGCCAAGCACAGGGCTGGGCCTCGGGGCAGAGAAGGCAGAGTGGCCGCCAGGGACGGCCCGAGGGTGCGGAGATTCCTGGGTGCATGTGTGCTGTGCTCAGGGATGACAGGCCTGTGCCACTGGGCCCAGCTGAGAGGCGTCCCCTCCCCCCCCAGGCAGGCGCCGGAGCAAAGCCCCCTCCTCCTGGGGGCCACTTCCTTGTCCACGTGTCCTCCCGCCCAGGCCCACTCGGGGCTGGCCCTCAAGAAGCCCAGCATGGACAGCCCCTGGCCCCTGCAGTGACCTCCCAGGTCCCCTTGAGCCCTGGCTTCTGCCCAGGGGGCTGGGAGGACTGTCCTCATCTGTGGGCCGAGACCCTCCCGGGACAGGATTGTGTCCCCGGGCCTGGGGGACCCTCTACCCAGGCAGGTGCTTCTCTGAGGGCTTCCCTTGTCTGGGCTGAGGACCTGGGGCTGGGGCTGGAAGGTGATGGCCGGGACACGCGGGGCTGGACGTGCCCGCCCGAGAGGGGAGGCCGCCGCTGGGCAGGTGACAGTCCACCTGAGGGCCGCCCTTCCTTCTCTCTCCCTCCCTCTTTTCCTCCTTCCCTCACTCCCTCCTTCCACTCCCTCCTTCCTCCCCGCTTGGTGTGACCCCACACCCCCACTCTGGGTGCCGGGTCCTGTTTGCCAGGAAGGAGCCCCAGCCCCTCTTCTGCGGACTCCATTGTCCGTGGAGTGGTGGGCAGCCCCACCCCCGCGGGCAGCGGGGTCTGTGCTCTCGTGGTGGGGCCGCCCTGGCTTGGCAGTCGGCCATGAGAGAGGGCGAGGGAAGTGGAGCCCCACGCAGGGGGGGCCGTTCCCCCTACGAAATAGCTCGCATGCCTTATGTAACGCGTGAGCGCATTGGCGGGCCTGCCAGCAATGACGGCATGGGTGGGGGGCCGGCTCCATGGGACCTGGGAACCCCGGACTCAGGAGAGGAGCCGGGGGAGCACGGGCCTGGCAGGGGCCGGGGTGAGGGCCGCAGGGTGGGGGCCAGGCCCCTGCTGCGGGGTGGAGCAGGGGAGGTGGTTGCTGGGGCGGGTATGCAGAGCGTGGAGTGGTGCTCACCACATGTGCGTCTGGTCTACCCTGCTGCCCCCACTAACCTGGTGCTAGCAGAGGAGAAGGGACCCTTGTTTACCATTTTGTATTTCTTTCCCTTTCATGACACTAGGGCCTGAGCCAAGGCGCCTTACATTGACATACATCTGACCCCATTTTTGTTTTTCATTTTGAGACGGAGTTTCACTGAGTCATTAAGTTGCCCAAGCTGGGCACGAACTTGCGAGCCTCCTGCCTCAGCCTTCCAGAGTGCTGGGATGACCGGCCTGTGCCACTGGGCCCAGCCTAGAGGGTACCTCCCCTGGGCAGCCCTAAGAATCGTGGTGAGTATGGAGGCCAGGGCTCTTCCCTGTCGTCCCCCTGCCACCTGCAGGACACGGGGCCATGGCAGGTGCTGGTTCTGAGCTGGCCCTGGGTGGGACTGACTCCCAGGCCCGGGACTGCCTGGCCTCCCTTTACCCCCTTTTCCGCAGGCACCTGTCCCCACCAGCCCTCCTCCTCTGCCTCTCCAGGACACACTGGGCAGCATCACCACTGGCCCTACCTCAGGCCCCAGCTCCAGGGTCACCCACACCGGGCCAGCCCACACCCCATCTCCGCAGGGGCCGGGGCCTCGGGCAAGCCCTTCTCAGGGGCCGGTGAGTGGTAAAGTTCTTAGGCAGTGCCCTCAGCACGTGAGAGCTCTCTCCCCTGCAGCGGTGGCCGGGAGCCGCGGGCCTTACCCTGCTGGTCTTCCACGGGTGATCACAAACACAACACGAGAGGCTGGCGCAGGTCTACAGCCCCAGCGCTTGGGAGGCGGAGGCAGGAAGATCTCAAGTTCACGCCCAGCCTGGGCGATTTAGTGACTTAGTGAGGTCCCGTTGGTCTGAAGATCAAAACCAGAAGCTGAGCTGGGAATGGAGCTCAGCATGAAGGACTTGATCCCATACCGAAGAGGGAGAGGAAACGGACAAACGGACGGACAGACAGATTCCATGTGGCACCAGGACAGCCAGCGGATGCTGATTGAAAGGACACCTAAGAGGCAGAGTGGGGCTGGAGGATTGGCTCAGGGGTTAAAGCGCTTGTCTAGCAAGGATGTCAGGAGCTAAGTGTGCGAGTTCGATTCCCCAGCACCACGTAAGCCGGGCGTGGTGGTGCACACCTGTAATCCCAGCACTCGGGAGGCTGAGGCAGGAGGACGGCAGTGAGTCCAAGGCCAGCCTGAGATCAGGACCAGCCTGCACTACAGAGCGAGACACTGTTAAAAAAATTATATATATATATATATATCAGAGTACCAGAGTGCAGGAACCCCAGGCAAGAGGGGACATGGCAGGGCCCAGGTCTCCTCCTAGAGTGGCCTGGAGGGGCCCAGCACAGAGTGAGGCTGACCCTCGGTAGGGGCTGGGGGTACCGTGGGTCTGAGACGGACAGTAGGACCTTGTCCTGCTGCTAGTGAGGGAGTTTGCCTGCCTCAGCCTCCTGAGTGCTGAGACTACAGGTGTGCACCACCGTGCCTAGCCCATTTTTATTTCTGATTTTGAGATGGGGGTCCTGCTGAATTGCCCAGCCTGGGTTCAAACTTGGGATCCTCCTGTGTGAGCTTCCCAGAGTGCTAGGATGGCAGGTCTGTGCTGCTGGGCCCACGCACATACGTCCCCTCAAGCCAAGTCAGTCTGAGCTATGTCCCTAAGGCCACAGGAGTGGGGTAGCTTCTGTGACTGGTGTGGTGTGGTTGAGCCCTGGGCAGGCCATGCCAGCGCGATGCCCAACCTGGAGCTGTTGCCCAAGATGCCCAAGATGTTGTGGGGACAGGTTTGGGAAGAGGGAGGTGAAGTAGGCTGTGAGGATCAGCAAGCCACTTCTCCAGGCGTGGGTGTGCAGAGGACCCTGCCTCTGCCCGTGAGCCGTGGGCCTATTCCCAGAGCTGGCCCAGCAGCTGCTCCAGGCAGGTGGGAGTCTCCCAATCTTCTAGTTCCCCTACTGCCATGCCCTTCCTGGTGAGCAAGGGCTGGGCAGGCTCCCTGCAGGGGAAGGAGGCTGAAAGCCAGCGTGGGGTCTTGGCAAGTCCCTCTGCACCCCGAATGCCCTCATGAGCCAGGGGCCTGCTGTCATCCCTTTTTTGTCCAGCTTCTAAGGTTATATGGCCCGGGTGGGCCATGGAGTCATGGGGTGAGCACACAGACACCCCTATTGATACTGGGGAAAGGGTCCCCGATCTTTCCTTCCCTTCTCTGTAAACACAAGAGCAGATCCTGGGCAGGGGGCCACGCTGGGTGTGAGTCTGAAGTGGGAGCTTCAGGGGCTGGGGCATTGTTGAAGTGGTCTGCCTGCCAGCTGGCCAGCCCTTCGGACATCATGCTGGGCTCACCTTGGGCTCCCACTGGCCGCGAAGGAAGGACCATCCACAGCCCCCTTGATGGGCGCTCTGCTTAGCACTTGCTCTGCACCGTTACCTGAGTTGACCCCAGGAGGCTGGTGGCTGGCCTGTGGTATGCTGGAGCCTACCGAGACTGCAAGCAGGCCCCAGCTCCAGGACTCCCGGGCAGGCTGGCAGATAAGTAGCCCTGCGCAGACCATGCAGCTGGCCCCGCGGAGCTCCGGCAGTGCGGGGAAGTCCTTCCCGGGCTGTGGACGGACATCTGGGAACGCTGACACACCAGCTTCTGTGGGAGACAGTGAAACGTCAACGACGGACGTGAACCCCATCTCACTCCCGTCTTCTGGGTGTGCGCTGAAGACTGAAGTCCCAGCGCCGCCTCAGATCCTTCCAGGACCTTCAGCTGATAGCGTTTCATCGCTTGATTTCCTCCCCGGCTTCTTTTTGTGTGGCACTAGGGGACTGAAGCCAGGGCCTTGTGGACACTGGGCAAGCATGGACTATACCGCTGAGCGAGGCCCCAGCCTGTGTGTGTGTGTGTGTGTGTGTGTGTGTGTGTGTGTGTGTGTGTGTGTGTGAATGCGCGTGGTTGTGAGCCTCGGGCCAGGGCCTTTGCTCCGAGCTACCCCACCGCAGCCCACTTCTGCTTTAATCTCAAGGCAGGCTCTTGCCGGTGTCTCCATCCCTGGCTTCCCTCCTGCTGTAGTCCAGGCTGGTCCTGAGCTCACTGGAGCCCAGCCTGGCCTTGGGCTCACGGCAACTCTGCCTCAGCCCCCGAGTGCTGGGGTGACAGGTGCGCCCCACCACGCCCGGCTCCTTCTGTGTTTGGCAGAGTGTTTACACAGCGTGTCTTTCATGCTGTGCATTTCTTTTTCATCTCTGTGCTTGGATGGGAAAGGGAGCCCTGTGCCACGCTGACACTGTGCCACACGCCCTGCGGCCCTAGCTGTCTCCCCAGCTGCCCCACTGAGGACTCCAGCCGGCGTCAGGTGCACAGGGTGCACATCTTTGGCAGGAGGATCCTAGAGGGATGCCAGGGCCGCCGGCTCACCCGACGCAGTGGGAGGGGCTGCCACAGTCCCCACAGGTGTCCCACTACATCCAAATGCGTGAGACTCTGGGGGTCGCCCCAGATCCTGGCCAAGCAGGTGGGTACGCTGCCGTCTATGCTGGTGATCTGTTGGGGTGACGGCTGCCGAGGTCTCTGGAGAGACCTCTGCTTTCTTCTTGTGAGTAGCATTTTGTGGGGAAGTACTTTTCAACCGTGCACATCGAATTTGCTTCCAGCTTTTACACCACTCATATTTAGATTTCAGTAAATATTAAAACATATATGGGAGACTGGAGGAATAACTCAGCGGTTGGAGCACCTGTCTAGCAAGCTCAAGGCCCTGGGTGCGATTCCCCAGCACCACGTAACCTGGGCGGCGTAATGCCTGTAATCCCAGCCTCAGGAGGCTGAGGCAGGAGGGTTGCCATCAGTTCAAGGCCAGCCTGTGTTCCACAGTGAGTTCAGAACCAGTCTGACTACAAAACCCAATAAATCAAAAAAAAAAAAAATAAATAAATAAACGTACAGAGGTGTAGTGTCGTGTTGTACTGTATGGCTACAGCCAGTCACGGCCACTCCTCTGCTGGTGGTGTTGGGGGAGCCATGTTCTCTCTCAGGCCACTGCTCTTTCTCGGACTGAACTACTGGGCCCGGCACTTCTCTCCCAGGGCTCTGGTTCCCTTCAGGGCACAGCTGATGGTGAAATGTTGGCATGCCTGGGCTCTGGTGTCACTGACACAGAGCGGCACTGGATGTGTCCCTGCAAACACACATTGTCTGAAATTCCATTCCTGGGGGTCATACAGGTAAGTAGGGACCACAATCCGGCACAGCCGGGCTGTTGTCCCTTTCTGCCCCGACCCGACACCCCAGAGCTGGGGTGGGACTCAGCACTGCACGCGTGCTAGGCAAGTGCTCTATTACTGACCTGTATTCCTGGGCTTTTTGTTTTATTTATTATTACTTTTTTTGGAGAGGGTCTCACTCTGGAGCCCAGGCTGGTCCTGAACTCACTGTGGAGCCCAGGCTGGCCTAGGACTCACAGCAGTCCTCCTGCCTCAGCCTCCCGAGTGCTGGGATGACAGGCATGTGCAACCATGCCTGGTTTATATGGTGCTGGGGAATCGAACTTATAGTTAGTGCTTCACTTAGCATGTGCTAGGTGTGTGCTTTAACCACTGAGCCATTCTCCCAGCTCCCTATTTTTGATTTTTAATTTTGAGCCTGAGTCTTGCTAAGTTACCCACATGGGGCTTGAACTTTTGATCCTCCTGCCTTGGCTTCCCAGAGTGCTTGGATCACAGGCTTCTGCCACTGGGCCTGGCTTTTTTTTTTTTTTTTTTTTTTTTTTTTTTTTTTTTTTTTTTTTTTTTTTTTGATATGGGGTCTTACTAAGTTGTCCAGACAACTGAAATCTGGCCTTCGTTGCTCCTCACCCTCACAAATTTCCTCACTCCCTCTCCCAGAAAGTCAGTCTCCCTATTCTTGTGGGTTCTCCTTGAGCCCCCGGGGGCCCCAGCCTCTGGCTCAGGGCTGCCCCCTGGGGATGGCCCTGAGCCCTGCTGTGCACACAGGTCTCCTCGGTGTGCCCACAGGAGTAGGTGGCCTCAGCACGCGTTCCTGGAGCCCTGGCCTCCTTGCCGCCGGCCCTCCCTCGGACCCCGACATGCAGTTTCTGGGATCCCTCTCTAGTGAGCAACTCAAATACTTAAGGGTCTGTTTTTACTGAGCTACATCCCCAGCACCATGTCCTCATTTATTTTGTTTTTATTTTTGAGACAGGGTCTCGTTCTGCAGCCCACACTAGTCCTGAACTCACGGCAGTGCTCCTGCCTCAGCCTCCCGAGCGCTGGGATGACAGGCATGTGCCACCACGCCCGGCTTACGTGTCTGCTTGTGAAGGAACCAAATTCAGGCTAAATGAAGTCTTCAAAGGCTTGACTAATTCACATTACTCAAGTCATTTTTTCTTTACAAATTTTTGCTGTGCATATGTGGGTGTGTGGTTCTGGGGTTGAACCCAGGGAGTGTTGCGCTACACCCCTGGCCTTATTTTTATTTTGGGATGGACTTGCTAAATTGCCCAGGCTAGGGGTTGGAGGAATGGCTCAGTAGTTAAAACACTTGCCTAGCAAGCGCTAAGTCCAACACTAAGTATGTGAGTTCAATTCCCCAGCACCACATAATAACAGTCGTGGTGGTGCACGCCTGTAATCTCAGCACTCAGCCTGGGCTCCATAGTGAGTTCAGGACAGCCTGGGCTACAGGGCAAGACCCTGTCTCAACAGCAACAAAGAAAATTGCCCAGTCTGGGCTCATGTTGGGACCAGACTCTGGAGTAGCCGGAGTAGCGGGGTTACAGATGTGCAGAGCAGCGCCTGGCTACTTCAAAATTCTGGGAAAGCACCTTAGCACTGTCCTGACCACATGTATGTGTACCCGTGGCTGCTACTGGGCTCTTCCGTGTCCCAAGGGTGAAGGGTGGGAGGAGCAGAACCAGTCCATGTGGAAAGGTGCTAGCTGATCTGGTGGCATGACCCTTGCAGAACATGTCCCCGCAGGGCCTCCAGTTCCCCCCAAAACACGTGGTGTCTCTTACATAGGCACCCCTGGGTCTTTGACCCTGAAGTGCTGTGCAGCCTGTCACCCCACTGCAGGGCCCTCAGGTGTCACGTCTCCACTCCCAGGACGCCTCCGGCTGGTGGCCAACTCCACCTCTCTCGGGCTCCTCAGGCCCTGGGTGACCCCCCAGCTGCACCTGCAAGTTGGTTGCATGATAGTCTGTCTTTCATACAAGAACAGAAGCCATGTGGCCTGGAGCCTGGCCTACCTCCCTCTGGTCCAGGATCTGGCTCACACCCGCCGTAGTAGGTCAACAGGTGTGTGTGTGTGTGTGTGTGTGTGTGTGTGTGTGTGTGTGTGTGTGCATGTATGTAACCAGCTTTGCACACTGGGGCTGCAGGGCCAGGCGGAGAGCAGGATACCCTGGTGCGGTGGGCTCCCCCAACCCACTCCTGCGATGGTTCTGCTGGGACTCTCTGCTGACAGGCCTGGTGGCCCAGCTCGTAGCTTGGGTAGGTGATGGGCTGCGGTAGCTGTGGGAGGGGCTGGGCAGAGGAAGGCCACGTGCCTCTGTGACCAGCCAGCTACTTCCCTGAGTACTGCAGTTGGGCCAGATTCTGAGCTAGGCCCAGGCCATGGAAAGCCAGGGGCCTGGAGGGACTGGAGCTTCCGGCCAGGCTCTGCTCACCCCAGTCGGATGCTACCAGACGTGCCCCAGGTCCCCACAAGGACCTTACCAGATGTGCCCAAAGTCCACTCAGTTTCCCCCACAGGGCAGGGACACCCCAGAGCACATCCTGGGGTTTCTAAGGGCAGGGATGCCACCCGACACGTGGCTCTCCACTTTTAAGGACTCTACCCGGCGACCTGTGACTTAGTATAGGACTGGGTACCCTGGTCGAGGAAGACAGCTGGAGATGTCCCTCTCCAATTAGAACCGGCCCGCGCTCCGACTTTCTGGCTACCTTCCTTGGATTACGATTCGCCTGAATCCTACAGAATTCAAGTCCAGATGGAAGGAAGGAACTCCCTTGTGTGATACTAACTTTTGGGGGGTCTCTAAACGAGGGCCACCAAAGCCATCTTCCAAGCCCAGTGTGGTGGTGCCACTTGTGGTCCCAGCCCTTGGGAAGCTGAGCCTAGAGGCCTGTGAGGTCAAGGCCAGCTCGGGCTACGTGGTGAGACCGTCTTAAAAAGAAACAACCAACGGAAAAACTATCTCCATGGTTGTTTTCTTTGCCAGTTTTTTGAGACAAGATCTCACTCATGCTGTAGATCACACGGGTCCTGAGCTCGCTACGTCTCCCAGGCTGGCCTAGAATTAATTCCCAGTAACCCTCCTGCCTCAGCCTCCCCAGTGCTGGGATTACAGGCCTGTGCCACTAAACTGACCACCTTTATTTATTTATTTATTCTTTAATGGTATCGGGCTCAAACCCTCTGGAGTGGGGATGCTCGACCACTGAGCTGAGCAGCTGGGATACAGGTGTGGGCTACCACACCCACGCTTTTGGTTTTGAAAGTATCCCTGTTAAGGGAATCACCATTACACCGGACTTGTGGCAAGAAGGACGGACAGTCCCCAGGGTCCTCGTGGGCAATGCAGAGAACTTGGGAAGGGCGCGTGTGTCGGGGTGGACACCGATCTGGTTTCCAGAACAGAAGCCCGCACCTGAGTCTCGGCTTCGACTGGGGTTGCCCGCTGGCTTTGGCTGTCTCTCCAGATGCTCGAACCTGCTGCCCCCCAGGTTAGCTCTGACTCCAGGCATGTAGGCTCGGTGCCCATTCGAGTTCCCACTGTGAGTGGAGGACAGCAGAAGGTGACCTTGGCGGAGGTGGGCATGGCCCTCCCTCCTCTGCTCAGCTCTGAGGCCTGGCAGGCTCGGGCCTAGCAAAGGATGGCTGCCCGGCGAGTTGGACTGTCCTTTGGCCTTGGCACGAGCTTGGCTGAGCTGTCCCCTTGACTGTAAGTCTCCATCCCAGGGTTCTGGGGAAAGCTGCCTCTTCCGGGGGCCGTGCTGCCACACTGTTCTACTGTGGCATTCTCCCTGTCCCTCCTGACTCGCCGCTGTGCCGCACTGCAGGCAGCATGGGAGGGACCACTACCTGTGCCTCACTCTAGACACACCCTGGGCACTGATGGGCAGGTGTGTACGCACTTCCCTGGCCCTGTAGTGGACAGGATTGAAGCTCACACCAGTTGAGCTTCCGGAGGGGCTGGTCTCAGCAACGACTGCCCGGTGGGTGGCTCAGGGAGAGGTAGTGGCTCTTGAGTCCCCGAAAAAGGCTCCTTGTGTACACAGGAGCCGTGACCCAAAGCCCCTGCCCAGTTGAGCAGAGACTGTCTGGCACTGGGACAATGGGTGTGATTGCCACGTTACCGTGCGGCCCGGGTCACGGGGGTCACACTGCCTGCCAATACACTGGGATGGGACAGGCTCTGGCCCATCTATATCACAGTGTGCCCAGGTCACCAGGTGTCATCCCTGAGGCTATGATCTTAGCATGTGTGGCACCCAGTCCTATACTAAGTCACAGGTCGCCGGGTAGAGTCCTTGAAAGTGGAGAGCCACGTGTCAGGTGACATCCCTGCCCTTAGAAACCCCAGGATGTGCTCTGGGGTGTCCCTGCCCTGTGGGGGAAACTGAGTGGACTTTGGGCACGTCTGGTAAGGTCCTTGTGGGGACCTGGGGCGCGTCTGGTGGCATCCGCGTCCTGTGGGCAACAGTGAGTGTCTAGGGCCCTGGGCATGTCTGGTGGGGTCCCCGCCCGGGGGGCGGGGGGGGGACGACGCTGCAAGTGTCTGGTGACACCTCGTCCTGTGTGTGTGTGCGTGGGGGGGAACGGGACACGGGGCGCGTCGAGTGGGGACCCGGGACGTGCTGCGGCGGCTACACAGACCAGCCCCCAGCGGTGCCCCCGGCGGGTCTGCGGTTGTGGCGGGAGCCTGTGGGTTTCTGGGCCCCGGGGCGGCGAGGCCGGCGCCTGCCCAGCCGCGCAGGAAGCAGCCACGGCCGGAAGGGGGGCCCCGGGCGCCGCCGCGGCCGCCACCGCCTCCGCCCGCGGCCTTCGGGGCGGGGCCGAGCGGCGCCGAGCGCGTCCGAGCTCCCGGCGGAGGCACCCGAGCGGCGCCGAGGCGCGGGCGGGGGGCGCCGAGCCGCCCCGAGTCCCGGCCGGGCGGAGTCGGCCGAGGCCGAGGGCGCCGCTCGCGGGCAGGGGAGCGCGCGTTCCTGGAAGGGCCGGCCCGGAGCGGGTCCCACTCCCGGCCGGCGCCCCGGCCCAGGCGGACGTACGGCGGCGGCGGGGCGCGGGGCGGGGCGGGGCGCGGGGCGGGGCGCGGGGCGGGGCGCGCGCGGCGGCGTGAGCTCAGCGCTGGGCGCTCAGTCCGAGCCGGAGCGAGCCGCCGGGAGGATGTGCGCCGAGCGCGCCGGGCCCCGCGCCGCCGCCGCCGCGCTCTGAGGCCGCGGGCCACCAGCGCCTCGGCCGCCCGGGCTCCGCGCGCGGCCGGGCGGGAGGCGGGAGCCGGGCGGGCGGCTGGGGGCCGGCGCGGGCGCGACGCGGCCGGCCAGCGCCGCCGGGACGAGCCGAGCGGGCGCCGCGCGGTGGGAGGAGCGGGGCGGCGGCGGCGGCGCGCCGCGCGAGGACGGCCCGGCGGGCCCCACGCCCGCGTCCCCGCTCCTCCCCGGCCCCTCGGCCTCGGCCGCCGCGGCGATTCGCGCCCCGCGACGCCGGCCCCCGCCCGCGCGCCCCCCGCGAGCCCCGGGCCCGCGAGCGTTGGCGTTGGCGTTGGCGGCGCGCGCCGGGGCATGCCCCGCGCCTAGGGCCCGGGGGGCGCGCGGGGGGCGCGCGGGGGGCCCGGGCGGCGGCGGCGGGCGCGGCGCGGGGCGCGTGGATGTGGGGCCGGGCCCGGGCGGCGCGCTGCAGCGACGGGACCCCTTCGCCCCGCCCGCCTTCCCGTTCGCGGCCCCGGGCGAGGCGGTGATCGGCCGGGAGCCGGCGGCGGGGGGCGGCCGGGGCCGGGGCCGCGGGCGGCGGCGGGGCGCGCGGGGCGGCGGCGGCGGCCGTGGGGGCCCGGGCGGCGCGCGGGCGCGGGAGCGGCCTGGGGAGCCCGAGCGCGCCATGGAGGCGGCGGCGGCGGCGGCCGCGGCGGCGGCGGCGGCGGCGGCGGCGGCGGCGGCGGCGGCGGCGGCGGGCGGCCGCGGCGGGGGCTTTCAGCCGCACCCGGGGCTGCAGAAGACGCTGGAGCAGTTCCACCTGAGCTCCATGAGCTCGCTGGGCGGGCCGGCTGCCTTCTCGGCGCGCTGGGCGCAGGAGGCCTACAAGAAGGAGGGCGCCAAGGAGGCGGGCGCGGCCGCGGGGCCGGCGCCGGTGCCCGCGCCCGCCGAGCCGCCGCCCGTGCTGCCGCTGCCCGCCCTGCAGCCGCCGCCGCCCGTGCTGCCCGGGCCCTTCTTCATGCCGTCCGACCGCTCCACGGAGCGCTGCGAGACCGTGCTGGAGGGCGAGACCATCTCGTGCTTCGTGGTGGGCGGCGAGAAGCGCCTGTGCCTGCCGCAGATCCTCAACTCGGTGCTGCGCGACTTCTCGCTGCAGCAGATCAACTCGGTGTGCGACGAGCTGCACATCTACTGCTCGCGCTGCACGGCCGACCAGCTGGAGATCCTCAAAGTCATGGGCATCCTGCCCTTCTCCGCGCCCTCGTGCGGGCTCATCACCAAGACGGACGCCGAGCGCCTGTGCAACGCGCTGCTCTACGGCGGCGCCTGCCCGCCGCCCTGCAAGAAGGAGCTGGCCGCCGGCCTGGCGCTGGGCCTGGAGCTCAGCGAGCGCAGCGTGCGCGTGTACCACGAGTGCTTCGGCAAGTGCAAGGGGCTGCTGGTGCCCGAGCTCTACAGCAGCCCCAGCGCCGCCTGCATCCAGTGCCTCGACTGCCGCCTCCTGTACCCCCCGCACAAGTTCGTGGTGCACTCCCACAAGGCCCTGGAGAACCGGACCTGCCACTGGGGCTTCGACTCGGCCAACTGGCGGGCCTACATCCTGCTGAGCCAGGACTACACGGGCAAGGAGGAGCAGGCCCGGCTCGGCCGCTGCCTGGACGACGTCAAGGAGAAGTTCGACTATGGCAACAAGTACAAGCGGAGGGTGCCGCGGGTGAGTGCCAAAACCGCGCCGGGTCTCGCGGGGGCGGGGGCGTGGGAAGGCGCCCCTTGCCCGACGGCCGCCCGGGTTTCCTCTGCCCGGGGGCGCACTGTCAGGACAGCGGCAGGGTCTCCGTCACCGTGGCCTACCGCCCCGGAGGAAGGCTGCCCCGCGAGGCCCTGTTTTGGGGGCCACCTCGTGTCGAGGGGGTGGGGAGCCAGGCCTGGTGAGTGGGAAAGCCCTCCCAAGGCCTTTGTGGCCTGACCCGGCTAGGCCAGGCCTCCTCTGGTTGGGGAAGGAGGCTACCCTGAACTGCAGGAAGTCAGGGTGGCTGGCTGGAGGCAGGGCGCCTCGGGCCAGGTCCCCATAGCGCCCTTGCCCTACGGGTTGGGGTCAGGGTGGCGGCCTTCACCCCGTGAGCCTCCCGGCTGCCGCGAGGTGGGAGCCTGGCCTTGGTTCTCAGCGGGCAGCCGGTTTCCTTGTCAGCTTTCCTGTTCTGTGCCATAAAGTTTTGGGACACAGACACGAGAGTGGGGTCAGGTGTCCATGCGGCCACAGCGGCTGGCGGAGGAGGCAGTCCAGGGTCTCCCTTGTGGGCGGGGGTCCCTCTGCCTGTGGTGAGACCAGGCCGGGAACGCTGCAGTTGATCGCTGGCCGCAATTTGTTTCGGCTTTGCCGGTTCCCTTCTCCCCCTAGGAACCGCAGAAGGGCTGGGTGTGGAGGCTGCCGACGTTGGCCTTGCGGGTCTGGGGTCTGGCCTGGGCAGCTGCTGGGTCACCGGATGCTGAAACTGCTCACGGGGGTCTGCAGGAACTTTCTGTTGCACATTGCTTTGTGCTTGCAACTTTTCTTTTAAATATCCAGGCTTATTAAATTGCACACACAGAATGCTGCATCGGCTCAGCTATTCTTGGGAGGCCTAATTAATTCAGCTATTGCATCAAACTTTTTTTTCTAAATCTGTGAATAGATGCTGCAGCCCGGTTTTCTCTGGGCGCCCCTCCAGCAGAGTGTCAGAGCCGTGGGGGGAGGGGCTGTGAAGAGGGACTGTTGCTTCTGTGGTAGGGGCTGCCTGCGCCTTAGTGTGCCTGTGCAATCTGGGGCATTTGTGCCCCAGCCGGGCTGGTGTCCAGGTGCAGCTGCCGTGGGCCTGTGGCATGGGAGGCTGCCTGCCCTTCGTTTCGGGTGCAGCGTCAGCTGTGGGCTTGTGGATGGCCTACCCCTTCAGTTGAGTCCTCTGTGCTTGCGGGGTGGCAGGGCCCCCACCCTCACCTGGGGCAGCCGCATGTGTGGGAATGGCCATGGGCTTAGCAGAGGGGCCAGTCAGATGAGGCTGCTGGTGGGGAGCCTTGCTCCTTACCTCCAGGGCTAGCACTGCAGCTGAGGATCTTGTCTGAGCAGGGTGTGTCCGTTTGTTTTTGTCAACTTTGGGTCATGTGCATGTTGTGGTCTTTCCATCTTTTGGCTTTTCCAGGCCCAGCAGGGTCCCTTTGTTCGACAGGACGGGCCTTGGGGCGGGCCCTGTGGTTCTAATGTGAGCTGTCCCCGGGCTCGGGAAAGGCCCGGCTCTGCTGGGTGAGACGGCAGGTGATGCCCTGAGCCAGGTCACAGGGCCGCCTGGGTCGTTTCGGCAGCGCTGGCGTGGGGCTGCTCTAGTCACCTCCACGCAGTGGCCTGGGGCCCTGGTTACTGGTGAGAGAAGGTGCCCCGCGTGGCGATGAGGACATGGAAGTGGTTGGGGCCCACCAGGCCTGAGCAGCAGCTCTGCCCAGCGGTGGTGGCCGTGGCCTGGGTCCCTGCACCTTCTGCAGTGCTGTCCTGCCTTCCTGATGAGAGATCGAGGTGGGGCCGCTAGCCCCTGCCTGCATCCTTCCTCGGCCTGTGTGCTTCCCGGCTGTGCCCTTGTTCAGTGCCCCTGCGTTTGTTAAGGCCGTGGTATCTTGAGTGCCTCCCTGCCCACAGCCGCATGCTTGTCTGTTCGTATACCAAGGTGCCACGTGGAAAGGGAGGGTCTCAGGCAAGAGGGGTTCAGGCCGTGGCTACCCAGAGCCCGCTCATCAGGGAGGCCTCAGGACCCGTGTCCTCTCCGTTGGCTCCTCCCACTTGTCTCTTGACAGCTTATGAACACAGAGGAAGTGTTTTAATTTCTTGAGTTTCTTTGCAGCTTATTTTAATATTTTTGATCTGAGGAGGCAGGAAGGGGGAACAAAGAAGGTGCTGGAAATCTCTGGGGGATGTTATTCCCAGCAGACTTTTGGCTCTGCTCGGGGGACAAAAGCTGAAGTGTCTGTGGAGGTGACCATGTTCCCTGCCAGAGTGGAACGGGGTCTGGGTTGGGTTCACGGGGAGTTTTGCCAGCTATCCAGAGCCCTCGTGAGCTTTGCTTGTCTTGCTTCATGGTGTCCTGGTCAGGGTGGGTTTTCGCCCAGCGATGCACTGGGTGTGGGGTTCCGGCTTTGGGCCTGAAGCTCTGCCTGAGGCGTGGTGTGTCAGCGTCACTGTGACTGTGTGGTCTGCCGGTGGTCCTCTTTAAAGATGTCTTGTAGTGTCATGGGGGACAGAGGACGTGTACACTGCTGTCTAGTCCTGTGTTGTAGCTTGGAAGGACACGCAGGCTCTTTGGACACCCTGTGAGGAGACCCAGGGCCTCCGTGGCTGCGGGGCCCCGTGGCTGCTGTCTGAGGTGCGTTGGGCCAGTCTGGCTGTGGAACTTAAAGGATTGGTCTCGTGTTCCCGCGTGGCTCCTCACAGGCCTGTGACCTGGAGCGAGTTCCTGATCTCCTGTGTGCCTCGCTTTCATCATATGTGAACGGGGGCTGGTGCTTTCTTGGTCCTGGGTGCTGTGTCTCAGGTGGACAGTGAGCTTGTGGGACCTCTGAGCCTTCCCCTGGCCGCTGGCTTGTGCCTGGCCAGCTTCCTCCGTTCTCTTGTGCTGCCTGGTAACGGGAGGACCACGCTGTGGTCCCAGAGGGAGGTGGGCCACCATCCCTTCCTGGGAAGGGACCCCTGGCCCTGTGCCAGGGAGTCTTGCTGGTGAGCAAGTCCCCCCGCCCCCCAGCCTGTGCTCTCCCAGGTGACAGGGTACACAGCCCTGCTTCCCTCCGCCTGCCCACCTGCCTGTGGGTTTGAGCATTCTTGTGACTGAGGAATTTGGGTTGGATATGGTTGGGCCTCTGCCCCTCAGGGCCCGGTTCTTAGAGGGCTGTTGGTGGGGTCTGTGTGTGTCGGTCTGTGTGCATGTAAAGGACTCTGGGGGTTTATGGCTTGACATGAGTTGCTGAGTTCCTCTTGTTGGGGCAGTTTTACCTGTCCCCTAATAATCTCTCGGCAGACCCCAGGTGCTTCCCTTAGTGGGTTCCCAGTCCAGGGTGTGAGAGTGACTGTAGCTTTTGAGTAGCGGCTGAGTTGGTGGTGCTGGACTTTCTGAGCGAGATTGTCCCTGGAAGGGTGGCTTCGGGGGAGCCAGGACCCACCTGCCTTTGCTGCTGCCACCGGCAGGTGCCTTCAGGTCTGGATGGCATGTCCTTGGGCGCACTGTCCCTTATCCACCAACGTCCTTTTGAAGAGCGTATACCACATTTGTGTTCTGTGCTGGGCTTTCAGGGTTCAGTGGTGCTCCCCCTCTGAGAACTTGGTGGGGAAGGTGGGGAACCCTTCACACTCAGAGGTCAGGTCACAGGACAGGGAGCCCGAATACGCCGAGGGGTCTGGTCGGGAGACCGGCAGGGTCTTTTCAAAGGGGTGGCGGTGGCTGAGAATGTACTCTTGAGTTTCAGCTGGGGAGGGCTTGGGGGCCTGGTGTGGGCCCAGCCCTGTCCTGCCTGCGTGTGCTGGTGCTCTCAGTCACCTCTCCGGGGACCAGAGGCTTTTGCAGGTTGCTCCTCGGGCATAGCCCTGTCATTTCTTGTCTATCTGACTGGTCCCAGCACCCCTGGGAGCTGAGTGGGGTCTTGCATCTTCTGGGGGCAGCGGAATGGCTGAGCAGCCCTCACCTTTGTCTCGGGCTGTCCTCACACCCGGAGCCCCTCATCCGTGGGGATCTCGGGAGCGTAGGCTACTCACGGTGGCGCCTGGTTTCTCAACCTCCTTGCAGCCGGTTTGTGTAATGTCTGTCTGAGATGTCGTGTAAGGGCAGACAGGATGTTGAGTGTGAGGAAGTCTGGGTGAAGTGTGAACCGAGCCCCGCCCCGAGCCAGCGTGGGGGGGCCGCCCTGGCCTAGGTCTGACGCGCTCTGCCCGCAGGGGCTGGGCCAGGGTGGAGGCGGTGGTTCCGGGGCCCTTTTCCTGGCTGTCTGGCAGGAGGTGTCCGCGGCTGGCGGCTGAACTCTGTGGCAATAATACGTCTCTTTCTAAGGATTGCGAAAGTGGACACAGGATTTCTCCACTGGAAGAATTATGCAAGTTTCAACTGAAATGTTTTGTAAAAGTTTCTTTGTTTTGAGTCAAAATACAGAGGCTGGAGTTCTTTCCACAGACCTGGGAGAGCTGTAGAAGGAAGTGTTCAGGCTTCTGGTTGTATCACTGCCCGGGAGGGGGATCCTGGGGCCAGCCAGCCGGACACTGCCCGCTTTGGGGCTGTGGGCGGGGGCCAGCTCCTTTGGGTCCTGGTCTCCCCTACGTGGTCAGGAATGCCACAGACAGTGTTCCAGGGCTTGTATGGGGCCACTTGCCTGTGGTAGCCTAGCCTGGCTGCCCCCCACCCCCAGGGGCCTGACCCACCTTGAACAGGTGCTGTGTGTTGTGTGTTGAGGTTGCCCCTGTCATCCTCAAGAAGCAGCCGAAGCTGGTTAGGGTTAGGGTCCTCATCCCCCCATGTGTTCCTGTGGGTGGGCTGCAGTCATTGGTCACATCTCAGTGCTGCTTTTATATGTGCAACAGAGGCTTCTGTGAGGTGCCGGCTTCCTAGAGCCTGTGTTCTGTGGTACTGCATTAAACGTGTCTTTAAAATGAAAGACAGTTTACTCCCCCTCCGCCTGTTTCTCTCCAGTCTCAGTTCCCGCTCCTTTTTTCAGAAGTTCACTAAGTTACCCACACTGGACTCAAACTCCAGATGTCCTGGCATCCTCTCAGGATGCTGGAGTTACAGGTGTGCGCCCCCTGCCAGGTAATTCAGGCACGTTTTAAGTGAGATGGTGGACACAGTAGTGAAATGCAGAGGAGGCAAGAGCGTGGACCACGTGTCCTGGTGGGCTTGCCCGTGACGACCTCCTTGGGTGTCTGGTGAGTTTCTTTGGTCTTTGCCTGAGACATCCTTTCTTTTTGGATCATCTTGGCATTTGTTTGGGTGGAGACAGATACAGGGGTCTTGGTGGAGATGACCGGTATCTCCTCTGACTTTACTCTTCTCGCTTGTAAAGGTTCAGCGGATGCCCTGGCTCCAGTAACAACTGGGGAGGTTGAGGGCTGGCTGCCTGGGGCCAACACCTGTGCCCAGCTGTCCGGGAAGCCCTGTAGTTCACAGTTGGCCCCATGGGGCGGGGTGGGTGTGTGGTCACAGCGGGGGCCCCTGACTCCAGGATTGGATAAATACCTGCCGAGTGACTCAGTGGGGCTGCCAGGCACTGCCCGACCGGGCCTGTTGGCAACCCTGTTTGTAAGCTGCAGAAGGGAAGGTCAGGAGCTCTCTTCAGAGTGGAGCCGGGATCTTCCCGAAGGGCCCTTTGGGGTCCATTTTGTGCTTTGTAGAAAGTTGTTCTCTCACCTCTGGCTTGGGGCCACCTCTGCCCTGGCTACGTGTCTGAGGGTGTGGAGAGCCCTGGAATGTTGCCCTTGGCCGGGGTGAGCGTTGTGTCCTCCTCGCTAGAACCCTGAGTGTAGCTTCAGCCTCAGGTCTTCTGAGTCCTTTGAAAGAATTGACCCTTGTGTGGGAACGATTCTCCATGGCCTCGCTGCGGTTCCAGGGAGTGAACCTGGTGTCCTAGCAGAGGAGCAGGCACTGCCCCAGAGTTGGCAGGGCTGGCTGCACACCCAGCCTGGGGCAGCGGCCCTTCTCTTGCTGGCCCCCAGCTGTGAGGGAGGTGGTAGTGGTAGGGATACCAGGTCAGGCACGTGACCCGTTTGCGCGGATGCACCGCGGCCCAGGCTTGTGCCTGCTGCCCGCCTGGTGCTGTCTTTTGCCATCCGTTGGCTCCTGTGCTTATAAGGAAAGCCATTGCCAGCAACAGCAGGTGTTTGGCTAATTATAGTGTCCTCTTCCCACAAGTCTGTAAGTGATTAGAGCAAGAAGTGGCCGTCACCCTTGCAGCAGACCCACCAGCCTGTGCTGGGTGGACACTGCACAGGGATCTGCTGGTCCAGCTGTGGGGGAGGCCATTGTGTGGACAGCAGCCAGCAGAGTGTTTGTGGGCCCTGCACTCAGCGTCACAAGAAAATGTCTTTGTTTTTGCTGTGAAATGTGTGTCTTTGTCTGTAAACAGAGAAGTTCTTGGTGTCTTTCCTTTTAGAAAGGTGGCCGATTGGGCCTCTTATCCCTTTTTATTTTTTGAGGCAGGCTCTCACTCTGTAGTCCAGGCTGGTCCTGAGCTGACTGTGTAGCCTAGGGTGGCCTTAAACTCACGGCAGACCTCCTGCCTCGTGCCTTTGGAGGGAAGGCCCGCCAGGTATACTTGAGGTTGGCGGTGCTCATGTGGTCCTTGAGGACCCACGGCCAGTGGAAGGTGGGCTCTGTGGCCACAGAAGTCAGCACAATAGCAAGAGGCCAGTGGTGTCACGTCTGGGAATGATTCCACTGCCCACGAGCAGTGGCATCAGGGGCTTTGTTGCCCAGTGCTGTGCCAGAGCCAGCCCCGTGGTCCTATCAGGTGTGGTTGCGGTGCAGGAGTCAGGTGTGAGGATCCTTCTTTCGCCCGCCGGCCCCAGGACACTCCGAGTTCTGGTCTTCATCCCCCCTGGCAAGCAGTCTGTCCTGGGTCTTCCCTCCAACAGTGGCCGTGGCCCCTGCCCCTGGCCCCCCTTGGCGCTCCGGCCTTTTAGCTTGCGGTGGCTCTGCAGGTGGATGACTGTGTCCAGCCTCTGCCCTGGGCCGCAGGTAAGTCAGTCATGAGGATGTTGGCGCTGTACTGTCTGCTGCTCCCCGGGGCCGCAAGGCCTCTGAGCAGGGAAGCCCCAGGCCTCATGGTGGCACCCTGGGGTCCGTGGCAGCAGCCTCAGGAACCTCTCTTGGCAAACAGACACGAGGTAGGGTGGAAGAAATAAAGTTAGGTTAAAAAAGACAAGAAAAAAAGATCTTAGTTTTAAAATTGTATTTTTTGGGTTGGAGGACTGCTCAGCGGTTAGAGCATGCGTGAGTTCGATTCCCCAGCACTGCAGGCGTGGTGGCGCACGCCTGTAATCCCAGCACTCTGGGAGGCTGAGACAGGAGGATTGCCGTGAGTCCAAGGCCAGCCTGGGCTCCACAGTCAGTTCAGGTCTAGCCTGGGCTGCAGAAGAAGACCCTGTCTCAAAGAAGTCATTTTTAAGAAAGACTGCATCTTCAGAACATAATGTTATTCAAGGTTACTGTGCCATTTCCCTTCCAGGAAACTCCAAAAAAAAAAAAAAATTCCTCAGCATGTTAAAGGTGCGGTTGAATCGCCCTGAGCTCAAGCCTCTTTGCCCCTGTGGCGGTTGTGAGTGGTCAGCGCCGTGCCGAGTCTCAGACCTGCGCACACGGCTTCATTCTGATGTAGCCCACCCAGAAGGTGGCCTGACAGACACACATCAGGAGCACATGTGCCCCGTTCCCCCGTCTAGGGCACCCCAGGGCCACTCAGGCCCCCTGCGGCTGCATCTCTCTCGCGAACCTGTGCTCCCGGCATGTGTACAGCTTCTGTTCTGCCTGACAGACCTCCATGCCTGTCACACGCGTGACGGCGGTCAGTGAACCCACAACCTACCCCTTAGGTGAGATCAGTGTACGTCCCCGTCCTCTTGGAGGACCCTGTTCAAACCCTGTGCAGTGACACAGCATTCCTAGGGGCTCCACACATGAGCCTGCTGGCAGTGAGTGCAAGCTGGGGGCTCTGACCCTGGCACTGCAGGGGGCGGAGCGGCTGCCTGGGATGGCCGGTCGTGCTGGCACGTGTACGTATGTGCCTGCGCGCGGTGCCCGAGGTGTCTGTGTTCTCCAGGCCTGCAGGAACAGACTGGAGGACCCACTGGCACCGGGCCATTGGTGGGCCAGGTCACAGTGAGGGCTCCACTGTGCCCTCCCCTCTCCAGTTGTGGCCCTGATGGCTGCCTGGATCTGGGCCTTGCCAAGGGTTTCTTGTGTGTGTATGAGATGGGAGGTGGCCAGAGCTTCACAGCTGGTGTGGCGTTGTTTCTGAAGTCTTAGCCATTCATTCCTGTGGGCTGGCGGCAGGGGCGGGGCCTCCCCGTCATGCCCTGAGGGCCGCCACCTCCTGCTTGGTATTATTGGCAGGGCCTTGGCTAGGTGTCACCTGCTGCTTCCTGCTTCCTGGTGATGCAACCGTGTGGCCCAAACCAGTAGAAAAATTATACTCCCAAGTTGAATGATATGCAAATGTAGTCAATTAAGCGAGGGGATTTTAATTAGCAGTTTAGGTTCATGTGTGAAGCGCCGTGCCTTAATTACTTGACAGTTTTGTTGTAAATTTGCAAAGTTTTTTTTTGCAGAACTATCAAAACTGTGATTTTTTTTTTAACATCCTTGTATGCAATAAGTGTCGCCCAGCTTGCCTGACCCTAGTAGATTTCGACTCAATTTATAAAGCTCTTTAAACTGTGAGGACAAGGTGAACCCTGCGGGTTTGACCTGGTGTGGCTTGGTGAGTCAGACAGTACCCCCTTGTCTACCCAGGCATTGTTGTTGGGGTAGTGCTCTGCCCCCCACCATGGGGAGCAGGGAGAAGCTTCCACCCGGGACGGCTGAGCCCTTCAGCTAATGGAGTGCCTGTGTTCTGCCCCAAAGTGGAGGGACCCTCGGGATGGGGTGGGGAGGGTTTGGATGTGGGCATGGGGTAGGGAGGGCCTGCGTCCTGCCAGCCTTCCTTGGACATTTGTTTTCACACCCTTGGGATTAGGGGTTTGTCCTGAGAGGTGAAAATGCCTAATTCCCAGGTTCCTTGCCTGACCACATGGGAGCCCTCAGGCCAGGAGCCTTTGTCCTGATTCCCTTGAGCCAGGGAGCAGTTTCAGTGCTGCCCGCCTATGTCCAGGCTTTGTGTTCCTTAACCCACCTGACCACCCTGCCTAGATGGCCCAGTGTGAGAGGGTGGTAGGTGCAGTTGCATTCATTTCAGGCTGGAACGTGCTTTAACTTGTCTGTTCCTGCTATTAAAGTTCCCTGTGCTGTGGGGGAGGTGTCCGCTTTAGTTTTTGGCCCCCCCCCCCTTTAATTACAGTGCTGTTGCTTAATGAAGTGATGTGTTCGGTGATTTTGTCGTGGTGGGAACGTCCTGAGGTGTGCTGACACAGGCCTGGGGCTGCAGGTGCTCCAGGCTGCACACCTGTACGGCACCCTTGGGAGCAGTGCGGAGTGCTCAGCATCTGCTCAGGCCTCAGACACAAAGGCACAGCAGTCGAGAGCTCTGTTTGGTTTTCGTGGGGCCTCCATGGTTATGTGTTGTCTGTCCTGACCGAAATGTCGTTATGCCATGTGTGCCTCCACCTGATTGGCTGTAATGTCATTACGCCATGTGTGCCTCCACCTGATTGGATGTAATGCCTCTGGTACGTTTGTTATTTCCCCGTGTAAACATTTTTATTTGGACCGTGATTTTTTTGGGGGGGAGGAATCGACTTAACTTGGCCATAAATATTGGAGGACTAGGTAGGTTTTCTCCCTGAACTGTCTGGGCTCCTTGTTGAGGAATGGCCCTGGAGGGCAGAGGACAAATGCCAAGACCCTGCAGGGTAGCTCCAAAGCATGGAATGCTGTCTCCTGGCTCTGCTTAGTCCCAGCTGTCTCAGCCTTCTGGGACCTTGGCCAGGGGAGCCCTGAGAAGGTAGCTGTGGGTACATATTACTGGGTGAAACTCAGGCAGAGAGGAGGCAGTGGGCCTGGGTGGGCAGCACCAGGCTCCAGGGATGGTGATCACATGGGCATCGGTGGTGGCTGGCTGGCTGGGTGTGTTCCATTTCCAGAAGCAGATGGCAGTAGGTAAGTAGCTGGGGAGGGTGCTGCTGTTTCCCCTGTGGACGCAGGGCTGTGAATGCTCACGGGAGGACTTGGGGCTTAGGTGCTTGGGCAGGGCTTCATGGGCTTTTAAGACACAAGGCTGTGTTTGACCTGAAAACTGGGTTATTGGAAGGGAAATCCTTTGCCCCGGTTGGTAGGGTGGTAGGCGTGGGATCCAGTGGAGGGTATGAGGACACATTGCATCCTTGGGGCCTGGGCCTACGTTCTCCTTGCTAGGACCTCCTGTTGATGGGTCAGAGTGTGTCAGGTAAAGATGAAAGTAAATCATAGCTGTGGAACTGAGTGAGGACACGTGACGCCCAGGGCAGAGGTTGTCTGTACACACCTGCCTGTCTCGTCAGCTGCTGCGGTCCGTTCTTGCTGCCCCGGAAAGAATGGCCCCTTCTCTCAGTCTCAGCTCCAGTTGGGGCCCTAGATGGCTCTGCTCAGGGCAGGTGGTGCTTTCGTGCTGTTGGCCGCCTGGCTGTTCCCTGTGCCGGCTGTGCCCCAGCGTCAGGGTTTGGGCTGGCAAGATGCCAGTCTCAGGTGAGGGGCGGCAGAGGCTTTGTGGTGCCTCTTATACCTGACCTCTGCCACTTGGAGCTTCTCCTTTGAGGGCCTGTGGTGGACATCCAGGAAGCTGTAAGCTCTGAAAGTCTGGGTCCTCCTTACCCTCCTGTGAGTGTGAGGACTTGTTCTTCCACTGTCACTATGACCTCAGGGCTCTGATATGTCTGTGGACTTAAAGCAGTTTTATGTGGGAAATTCTCGCCCTCCGTGGACTTTTAGAGACTACTGTGAAGCGTCCTGTGTACTATTTCTCTGGCTTTTAATACCCTACTGATTTTTAAAAAATCTTATTCCTCTCTCTCTCTCTCTCTCTCTTTCTCCCTTTTGAGTGGACTATAATTTTAAAAAGCAGATCTCAATGTCATATGTATGTCACTATCTTTGTCTAACAAATGTGGAAATGAACAAAGCCACACCCATGCTATTAAAATTCCTGCTGAGTTGAGGAGAATGCCTTAATGGCAGGCAGTTTGGCCCCTTGGTCTCAAAAACCCTTCCCGTCATCCGAGAACGCTGTGATTATGTGCGGCTGCCTGCCTGTGTGTGTATGTGAAGCTGTGATGGGCCGCAGGACTAGTCTGGAGTGCTGGCCTGAGTGTGGCTGTTCAGGGGCTGTGGGGGCAGGAGAGAATGGCCTGTTGCCTCTGATATTTGGCTCTGGAGCTGAAGGGCCGGCCTCCCCGCCTTCTGATGGGCCCGTGACATGCAGGTCAGCTCAGGCAGCTCACAGGCAGTGAAGTAAGCCCTGAAGACTGTGTGTGCAAGTATGTGTCCCTGAAGATGGCGTGCGTGAACATGCCCCAAGACATGTGCAATGAGGAAGTGAGTGATACGCGCTCTTCAGGAGTACCAACGAGGCCGGCAGCGTTCAGAGCAGCTTTCTCTTGGGGCCTCTGCCCTGTGACCTCTGCCATGTTGTCTTTTTTAAAGTGGGTTTTTGCGTATATATTGTTTCACCGTGGACTTTTTTCCACCAAACAAGGCGTCACGGGTATTTCCCCACACTGTTAAATCTCCTGTAGGAGGGCCATCTCGAAGTGCAGGTAGGACGGAAGCCGAAGGGCACGGAGACTAGTTCAGAAGGGCACAGAAGGAAGCCGGAAAGGGCCCGAGGGCTAAGGCGTTCCTGGTGTGGTCAGTGGTCTGCGTCCACACGTCTCAACTTAATGCTTTTCTGGACGGAAGGTTTCTGGGCACAGCACAATCTGAGCACTCGGTGGTATTGAAGGTGCTGGGGGTTTTGAATGTCGAGGGCCTGGGCGATGCCCTGGTGCTGCTCCCATCGTGAGCATCTGCATGTGACTCTCTCAGGCTGTGGTAGTCACTGTGGCCCACTTTCTGTGCTGTGTCTTGGCTGCATTCCTTCTCTTAGGTGACGGATGTTTGAGCGGCTGGATGGGCACCTTGGCGCCAGAGTGCCGAGTGCTGTTGGCACACCTCAGCAGGCATGTGTGGGGAGCTGGCCTAGAACTGAGCCAGCTTGGTTAGAGGTGTGTGGACTGGGCAGTGACCTTCTGTAGCATCCTTACCTGCCAATCCTTTGATATTGTTAGCTCAGACGCAACCTCTCCACTGTGTATAAGGCCAGGTGTGCGGCACATTCTTTGGGATGCTTGGCTGGCACGGGAAATGCACACTGGCCTGCACATACAACAGCACGCCTCTGTATACTCCACACCCGCAGAGTTCAGCCATGATGGTGGTGGCGCACACTTTTAGGCCGGAGTGTAGCTCAGGGGTAGAGCAGTGGCCGAGCATGTGCGGGGCCGTGGGTTTGATGTCCAAGGTCATAAAAGATAGACCTCTGTGCACATTTGCACTAACTTTCTGGGTAGATGCTGATCCCCCAAAGCAGGGCTTTGGGTTTCCGCTGTACCAAGCAAGACTCCCTCCCGGCAACTGGGTTGCCAGTTGACACATACAGACTCATGCAGCTGTTGAGGGGCTACCCACCCCCCTCTGCCTTCCTGGAACCTCAAGATACTCTCATTGAGAGTATCTTCGTTAGTTTGGAGGTTGAAAAATCTAATTGTTGGTTTCTACTTCCGTGCTTTAAAAATTTGTTTTAGTTAATATGCCTTGTGCATTAAAAATAATTATTATAAAATATCCCTAAAACAAATGAGACATTTTGACTCATGCCTGTAATTCCAGCACTCTGCAAGGCTGAGGCAGGAAGGTTGCAAGTTTGGGCTCAACCTGGGCAACTTAGTGTCTCTGTCATACCTTGTCTCAAAATTAAAAAAAATTTAAAAAGAGTTCGGGATATAGTTTAGGGCAAAGATCCCGGGTTAAATCCCCAGTACGACAAAGTCAAAAAATGTTAGATGGTAACTGTATATATGTTAAGTTATGTGCATGTTTGCATATGTATTTATACACACACTTAGATGGCATATATATATATATATATATGTTGTGTGTAAGAATGTGTATATTCATACACTATTTTTGGTGCATCTTAGGCTCTTTTTTCTTTTTATTTTGAGTAGCATCTTGCTGTGTAGCATAGACTGATCCTGAACCTAGTAAATAGCCCAGGCTGGCCTCAAACTCAGGCAGTCCTCCTGCCTAATCCTCCCCAGTGCTGGGATTCCAGGAGTGCACCTTATACCCTGTTTATGTGGTGCTGGGGCGATGAGCCCAGGGCCTTGCACCTGCTGCTATAGTCACTATGCTGCGTCTCCAGTCTTCGCATGCTCTTTTTGAAAATTTACGATCCCCCTGCCTCAGCCTCCCAAGGACCATCTTGCCCACTTTTTCGGGTACGTTCTGTGGCTCTGAGCAATTCACATTCTTGTGCAGCCATCACCACAACCCTTCTCAGACGTTTTCATTTTCCCAAACCGAGACCCTGGCCTTATTAAGCGCTGAACCGCCAGCTATTTAATCTTCTGTTGGCCTTTGTGAGCCTGGGATTCAAGGGACCCTGCAGGGGGCTGTCATGCAGGATTTGTCCTCTGGCTGTGACCGCAGGGTCACTGTGTGACGGCGTGGGTCAGCACTGCCTCTTCAAGGCTCGTGTGTCCCTCCTTTGACTATAGCACTTTCTCCTTACCCGTTCGTCCGCCAGTGGGCATTTGGTTTTGTCTACCTCTTGGCTGTCATGAGCATGGGCGTACATACAAGTGTCTATTTGAGTCCCTGTTTTTAATTCTTTTCTCTTTCTTTCTTTCTTTCTTTCTTTCCTTTTTTTTTTTTTTGAGACAGGGTCTTACTTTGTTGTCAGAGCTTGTCCTGAACTTGCTTTGGAGCCCAGGCTGGCCTTGGACTCTTGGCGATCCTCCTGTCTCAGCCTCCCCGTTTTCAATTCTACCTGATTTTACGCAGACATGGGATTTCTAGATCTTGGGGTAGTTATATTTTTAACTTTTGAGGAACTGCTGCCCCGTTTTCCACCTTGGCAGTATCATTTTGTTTACTACCGACGGTGTGCGAAGTTCTGGTTTCTCTCCATCTTTGCCAACCCTGGGTTATGTTTTGATGATAGTGACCATTCTGATGGGTGTGAGGTGGCGCTGGTGGTGATTTTATTTTGCGCTTCCCTGGTGTGATGAGCTTGTTGGCCGGATGTATATCGTCTTTGGAGAAAGGCCTGTTCCTCCTTTTTTTGCCCTTTTTGAGTCTGTTTGGGCTCTTTTGTTCAGTTGTGGCTCCTACCTGTTGTGTAGTGAATTCTTCTCATTGTCTCATCTGTGCAGCTTCACGGTGGAGGGCTGCCCCTGGCTGTGGGCTGAGTGGACCCTTAGGACTGGGCTCCTGTGTGAGAGGAGACCTCATGCCTCAGGTTCTGAGGCTGCCCCCCTCTGTTGGCTGAGCACAGGTGTGCGCAGGGCTAGCAGGGGATTCTAGAAAGGGTGAAGGGCCGAAAATGTGGCTTGATGGGTGGTAGGAGGTGGGCTGAGCTCTGTGGAGCACCTGCCGTGCACCTGGCTGTGTGACTCGAGTTCCCTTCGGTCTCTGGGCCTGGCCTTCTTGTGCCTCTGGGAGGAGGGCTGGGTCTTGGTGTGAGCCTTGGGCGAGTCGTGTGTTCACGCTGGGATGTCCATGTAGCAGGTAGGAACTGGGGACCAGGATTCGGTTGAAGAGTTTTGGGCTCCCAGCAGTGGTGGTGACCCCTCCTCCCTACATAGGCCTTCCTCCTCATTCCCAATTCTGTGTCCCGGGTGGATTCGAACAGTCTTAAGAAAGATAAGCGTGCTGAAAGGAATGTCCTCCCCGCAGATCTGCCCTGTCCTCTGTAGTCGCCACACATGGCCAGCCTGGGGGCCTGGAGCACGCTGCCTGAAATGGCACCCTCTGGCGAGGGTCAGCTGCCAGGCAGGACGTGGGACACTCTCTTGCCTTGCTTGCCGGCCGGCTTGACCATTCTGCCCAGAGAGTGGAAGGAGAGGGAGATCTAGGACTCCCCTCTCCCCCGAAGGTGGGGGGGGGCGGGGAACCCAGGATGGACCCTGGCTCAGCCCTGTCCTCTCCTTGGTCACTCTGAAGGGAGGGCCCCTCCTTCCCTGCCGGCTTCCAACCTGGATGGTTTCTGGTGCGTTTATTTGCCCCTCTCAGGAGGGCGCTTGGGCTGTGTGGCCCATTCTTGTGCTAGTGACAAGTGGCCCTGCTGGATCCCGAGGCGTGCGTGTGTGTGCGCGCGTGTGCGTGCGTGTGTGCGTTCACGTGTGTGTGTGTGTGTGTTGGAAGGGAGGCTGGCCATGATACCGAAGGGAGCATGCTAGGTGGGTACGCAGCCTCTCTGTCCCTTCCTTGGAGCCCTGTGGCCTGCCAACTGCCTCCACTTGTGACAAGGCCTTGAGGGCCTGGGGTAGCTTCTGGGGCCGGATGCCAATGTGGGCAGTGCCCACGTTATTTGGTCCCTGACCCCATGCTTGCACTGACCAAGCTGGTGACGCAGCCAGCTGGCAGGCATTTCCCTTGTTTGGTTTCCAGGCGCCCGGCTCGGCCTCCTGTGTATGTCAGGACCGGCCTCCTGGGTCAGGACCGGCCTCCCTCCTGTGTCAGGACCGGCCTGGACCCTGTGTGGGGCTGGGTGCGATTGGCCGGCCCCTGGCTAAGGTGACACTCTGTTCTTTGTCAGGCTTTGTTTTAACTGTTGAATATTAATGAGGGGGGCTGGGTTGAGAGGGTGGCCGCCGGGGAAGCTCTTGAAAGGAGGGTCCTTGGTTTTTGTTTTGCAAATACCACTGGGGTCCCCTGCAAGCTGTGGGGGTGGCCATTGGGGGTGGGGTGACACTTCTGGTTGGATTCAAAAGGCCGGCCTTTTGAGAGGCTGGCCTGCAGGCTCTGACCCGAGATGAGGGCGGCTCTTTGTGTTGGAGTTGAAAGCCGCCACGACTTCAGCTTCTACAGCCCGCTGCTCCCTGTGAGGTGGAGGTCCCGTTCTGCGTTCTGGAACCAGATTTTCT
Source organism: Ctenodactylus gundi (assembly GCA_004027205.1). Classification (NCBI taxonomy): domain Eukaryota; kingdom Metazoa; phylum Chordata; class Mammalia; order Rodentia; family Ctenodactylidae; genus Ctenodactylus; species Ctenodactylus gundi. Next base: position 188,111 of record PVKB01001428.1, read on the forward strand.
CTCCCGTCTTCCGTCCCCACCATCCCTGCGCAAACTGCTGTGTGCTGGGAGGCAGCACTGCTGGGCGACAGGGGCTCCTAGAGTAGGTGGCCTGGTGGGTCGCAGCTGGTATCCTCGCCTGTCGTCCGGGTCACCCTCCTACGCCAGGTCTTAGCTTCCCAGTCAGTAAAGGGTGATCTAAAAGACCCCCAGAGACTGCCCCACTCTGCTGTGCAACAGCTCCCCACATTGAGCTCTTCCAGCCCTCCTCGGGGATGCAGCTGGGCCCCACAGCTGGCCTAAGCATGAGCAGTATGACCCCCGGCCAGCTGGGCCAGTTGGTCAGTGATGGACGCCAGCAGGTGCTGTTACCAAACCCACGGGATGCTGTGGCCAGCCAGTATGGCTTGTGGCCAGCTGGGTAAGCTTCGGTCTTGGCCGGCTAGAGCTTTGGGCCTGTGCTGGTGGTGATTCTTGGTGCCACCAGATGCCAGCCACCCAAGGCTTTGCTCCAAAGTAGAGGTCAGCTACCACCTCGCCTAACAGGTGGTACCAGCACTGGTTCAGAGTGAGGCCAGCACAGGGCGTCTTTGGCCATCAAGGCCGCTGCTTTTGTTGTGTCTTTCTGTTTTTGCTGCGAGAGGTCTTGCTGTGTTCCCCAGGCTGGTCTCAGACTTAAAATCCTCCTGCCTCAGCCACTTGGCCTGGCTTGTTGCATCGCAGCTTCGGGTAGCTCTCAGGACATTGGCTATGGTGCATGATGCCCTGCATGCTGGGCTCCTCACTGACATTAGGCGACTTTTACCAGAAAGAGTATTTTTCAAATGAGGCAGTGTGTGGAAGTCTTGCTATCCTGGGTAGAAAACTTGAGGGTGGAGAGCCAGTGAGTAGTCATGATGGGGACCTGTCCTGTGAGCTGGGCCCGTCTCCTGCCACCTGTTCGTCCAGGCCCACAGCGCTGCTGGACCTGCCGCGGCTGCCTGGACTCTGAGATCTGTTTTTATAGCCGCAGTTGATTGTTGACGGGAGAGGCTGGAATTTTTAGTTAGGTGTTGTGCTTCGGTTGCATGCTCCTGGCTCCTGGTTTCATAACTGTGGCTTGATCTTGAGGGTGTCCATTGTCCCACATGCCTGTGGCCACAGGACTGGGCAGCCCTGCCACGCTTGCTGGGCCCTGCTGCAGACTGATGATGTCCCTTCTCATAGCCCCTCTTACTCGTGGCCCCGTTGGCCAGGCGTGCCACCGCCACGACTGCTGGGCAGCCTTCTTCGGTGTCTGTCGCCTGCTGCCTAGGGGCCAGGGCCCCTTCTTTGCTCCCCACCATCCCTGTGCAAACAGCTGTGTGCAGAGACACAGCGCTGCTTGGTGGAAAAGGCAAGGGCTCCTCAAGTAGATGGCGGCTGCTCGCGGCCATTCCCCCGGCCTCCTGTGCATGGTGTTCGATTTGAGGTACCGCAAACCTTTGGTGAACTTTGCGGACCCGCGTGGAGAAGCCCTGCTGGCATCCTGTCTTCGTGTGATGGGTCAGGCGGTTGGGGCAGTTTTCCCAGCATGCCTTCAGTGTGCATTCCTGCAGACAAGGGTATCTGTGTAGCCACTGTGTGGTGAGCAAGCTGGTGGCCAAGCCACCATTGCTGCCCAACCTCAGCAGGTCAGGTCTGTGGCTCTGTGGTGTCAGCCTGCCACATGGCCTGACCTTTCTCCTGAGCTTGGCTGGCTGGACGTCCCTCAGGCAGGTGGGAAGAGGCACTGTGGGCACAGAGAGGCCAGGAGAGGCCAGTAGCCGCATAACATGCTTTCCCTGGAGCCTTTTCCCTGCATGTTAATAAGTAGCCCTGGGGAGACTTTCACCCCTGCAGGTCTTCTGTTCCCATGAACCCTTCTCCCGGTGGGTGCAGGGGCCCCTTGGGTTCTGCCTGCCTTAGCTTTGGTGTGTCTGGGTGTCGTGCCATGCTACTGCTTCCTCCTCATATCTTGCCAGCAGATTTCCAAGGGTTTGTGTTCTCTGAGAAATCATTGTTACATTACAGATCATATTTTTTTTTGTTTTTTTGTTTTTTGAGACCGTGTCTTGCTCTGTAGTCCAGGCTGGTCCTAAACTCACTGTGTAGCCCAGGCTGGCCTTGAACTCTCAGCAGTCCTCCTGTCTCAGCCTCCCAAATGCTGGGATTACAGGTGTGCGCCACCACACCTTGCTTATGTGGTGCTGGGGAGTTGAACGCAGGGCTTCAAGCTTGCTAGGCGAGTGCTGTAACCGCTGAGCTCTTCCTCTCCTGCCCTTCCTGCGGTCTTGTTGATGCCCCGACTGTCCCTCTGTGGTCATTTCCTAAGCAAGGAAAGCCTCCCTGGGAGGCCCTGTGCCTCTGCGTCTGGTGGCTTGCTTGTGTCCGGTGCGGTGGCCATGTAGTGTGGACGTGGTGCAGCTCACCCCATGTGGACACTGTCCGCCCCAGAGCCCATTCTTGCCTGCCTCTATGGGACTGCCGTTCATGGTGGCTGAATCCTGGCTGTTAGGGGCCTGCTGCTGCATTATGGGTGAAGCCTGGCTTGACACACTTAGGAGTCCCTGTGACAGGTCATGCTTGTGCCCTTCTTAGGGGCCTGCTGCTGCATTATGGGTGAAGCCTGGCTCGACACACTTAGGAGTCCCTGTGACAGGTCATGCTTGTGCCCTTCCCTTTCTCCTGTCCCTGGCTCTGAGCAGCACGCTGACCGGAGCTTGTTTCGTGGCTGTCTGTGGAGGCTGTCCCCACGGCTGTGCTGTTGACATTTCACTGTTCCTTGCGGTTGCTGTGACTTGTGGGGACTCGGCCTCCTCTTTGCCACATGGAGGCTGTCTCAGAGCCTGTAGGCAGGTCTGTGCGGCAGTGTCTGGGTGCACGGGTCTGAGAAAGGAAGAGGGCTAGGCCTTTTGGGCCTCTTTCTTGGGTGCTGTGGATTTGCAAACAAACTTATCCTGCCTTAAGACTTTCAAAGTTCTGGCAGGTAAACTGAGGGTCCTTAGCTCCTCCAGGAAAGGGGAGAGGGCTGTGAGTGGAGGGCTAGTGTCTTCAGAGCAGGCCTTCCTCCTAGCGTGGCCCAGAGGCGGATGTTAGGGTCCTGAAGGACTCCTAAGCAGGAGCTGGTGGCCCTGGCATCCAGGATTTATGGGCCTTCGGCCCCATTGGGCACCAGCTGTGTGGGCCCAGTGTGGTAGGTATTCAGCCTACCGGGGCTCCCGACCACAGATGATACCGCAACAGTAAATACAAATTAAATAAAGAAACATTAAATACAAGTTACATACGGTGCCTGAGGAGAAGCCCAAGCAGGGCGGCCAGCTTGCCCCTGGGCCTTCCCAGCACGGGCCAGGGGTCCCTAGGTGCTTCTGAGCTCAGGGTCTGGTGCTCAGCTCTTCCGGGAGGACCTTCCACTGACCAGCTGATGGCATTGGAAATGGGGACAGTGGGCATTGCTGAGCTGGGGTGAAGGGTGCATGTTGACTAAGCGCGCTGAGCTGCCTTAGGAATACAGTGCTCCTTCCTGGCAGCCCCAGCCTGGGTCCAGACACCCGAATACTGGGAGTGGGGGAGACAAAGGCCCCACAGGCTGGTTGGTTTCTAGTCATCCTTGAAGGGGGTGTACCAAAAGTGCTCTTTTGATTTTGGTGTATCCTTTGTTCATACCTCAGAGAGTGGCTCCAGGGGACTTGTGTTTGGCAAAAGTGCATGTGAGCACAGGTTTGTCCCCCAGGGTGTTTTGGGGGGTGGCGGGGTACACACATGCAAACACTGTCTCCGCCCCTCAAGTCCCAGGAGGCTGTCGGCTCACTTTTGTTCCTGGAGACCTCTTTTCCCAACATGAATGTATCGCTGGTGCCTTAGCCCTGTGTTCTACATACGAGCAGCTAGTGACAGTGACGCAGAGAAGAGGAGCAAGGCAGGGCAAGGAGAGGAGCACTAGCTGACACTCGGTGGGGCTGCAGGAGGCTCTGGTGGCCCTTTCGGTAGAGCCAGGTGTCCAGAGCAGGCTGTCAAGGACGTGGCTCCAGGGGGTGGTGTGGACCCATCTGTGAGACCCCGTTGGGGTGTGTTCTCTGTGGAGATGCAGTCCAGTCTCCTGGACGTGCCTCAGGCAACCACCATGACAGATGTGGCCCATGTACATTGGCGTGCTTCTGCCAGCGGTGGGGGTTCTCCATACTGACATTTACCTCATAGGACAGAAAGCCTGCGGCCGCAGGGTGCACATCCTGCTCACCTCTGAGGTCTGCTTCAGCAGAGGGACTGTTGGGTGCGAGCAGCTCGTGTGACCAGGTGGCAGCCTCACCCGTAGTGGTGGTCGCTTTGGGGATGGAGGAGAGGGGGCCGCTGTGCTTCCTGAGGGGTGCTGGGGGGGGGGGTGAGCATGTGAGTGTTAACAGGTCTCGCTGTTCTGCTGACCCGTATTGCTCCTCAGACGATTGCTGGCTGGCGGTGACTGATAGGGTCTGGGCAGCGCGGCCCCATGGGGGAGCCGACACGTGAAATTGCCAGTTTGCTCACTTCAAGGCATTGATCCAGAGAGTCTTGAGGTTCAGCAGTACGGAGAGGCCTGCAGCCTGGCTGGACACACCTGTTTGGAAAGTTGCCCTAGCTTGTGTCCCCAGCATAGGTACTTACGGGCAGCCAGAAGGCTTCGTTCTGCCCTCCTTCCGGTGGACCCCTATGCTGTAAGCTTAGAGACCTCAGCCCCAGCTGGTCTCCAGCTTCCTACCTCCCCACCACGTGAGCTGCCTCATCCCTGAAATCGCCCAACTGTGAAATCCCAAATTTTGTTCAGGTGTTTATTTCACAGCTTTTCCTTTTAGCTGACTGGATGTCCGGCTGTGGCAGGCTCTGGATTGGTGGCTGTGCGGTGTGCTGTGTGCAGGTGACAGACAGGTCTTTGCTTCCTGCCTGGGCTCTACTTCTGGAGTGTCTTAATTACTTCCTTGTTGCTGGGACACAGTACTTGACACCTGCAATACAGAGAAAGAGCTCTTTTTTTTTAAGCTCACAGCTCAGAGGTCTCAGTCTATGAATGGTTGCTGGCTGTGGCAGAAGAAAGCACCTAGTAACAGTGTGGCAGCCCGAAAGCAGACAGAAGGGAGCTTCCAGGGAGGGAGAGACGGAGCCTTCCAGGTGGTACCCCGAGTGGCCCGTCCCTTCCACCCGGCCCACCTTGTAACAGCACGTGGAACCATCAATTAATCCTCTAGTCAACAGGGCAACCCTGTGATCCCGTCACCTTCCAAACACAAGGCTTGGGGGACCCTTCAGTTTAAATCTACCATGGACTCTTAGCTGTTCCCTGCCACTTCTGGGCCCTGCGAAGTCAGCGAGGGAAGGGATACAGTGGTGGTCAGAGCCTGTAGGAATCTTAGCGCTGTCTGGTGGGTCAGTAGGGCTGTGGGCACGGCCTTCCTGATGCATGTGGCTCTGCGTGGCTGTGGCCTCTCTGCTGTGTGCTTCTGGGGCCCGGGTCAGGGAGAGCACTGCACCTCTGAGGACGGGGACTAGGTAACGGCTCACACTGTGCTGTGCAGCAGGTGTGGGTTGTCTTCTGATAACCGCAGCCTTGTGCCCCCAGTCACGTGGTCCTTGGTGTGGACTGGCTGCCTTGCCCAGGGTCCCCTGAAGTCCAGCCCTTGGCACTTCTGTGCGGTGTTTGTCCCAGCACAGGCCAGGTTTCCCTCATCTTTATCAGTAGTGAAGGAATCCATGGTGACGAAGTCAGAGTGCCCAACGTCAAGTGACCCTACCCGGGTGGCCCTATCGTGCCTCCCTACTCTAGGCTGCAGGCAGGGTGCTTCACCGTTTGCACTGTGTGTCCTGGTGGCCCCACATTTCTGAGTGGCAAGCTCGCGCTGCTGGCCACGCTGTCTCTCCCCCTGGTGCTGCCTGCCCGTGTGCCGCCGTGCCGCAGACTTGGGTGGGTCTGTTCTCTGTGACTACTGTGACTGGGAGTCCGTTTGTCCGTTCTTTCTTTTCGTGGTAATGGGACTTGAACTCTGAACACTGAGCTACATCCATGGCCTCTTTTCTTTAAAAGGCTTTTTTTTTTTTTCATTTTGGGAAATTGTTTTTGCTAAGTTGTCCAGGCTGGCTTCAAACTTGTGGCCTGTCTTCCTCAACTTCTGAGTGAGAAATGGATTGCAGAAGGTCACCTGTCCAAACGAGGGATGGACATGGGGGGGTGTGGAGGACAGAAATAGGCTTTAATTATCTTTTTGCAAAAAGAGATGACTTCGCCGCACATAGAGAAAACGTATGGTGGATAGAGATTTTAAATGCTTAAATCGTGAGTTCCTCCCCCTGCCTTTTCCTGTTGGCGGGACTCACAGTCCTCCCGATAGGATCTGAGGTAGTGGTTCAAGGTCAGTGGGTAGCTGTGATGTGGTCTTTATTCCTTCTTCCCCATTTCTTCTCTTTTATCTAGTCACCTAGTCGAGTAAAGCGCTGAAACCCAAAGATCTTCCCTTTTCATCTGAAAAATGTGCCTCTGCTACCCTTAGGTGGCGCTCACACTGAGTATCTGGGGTGATAGGTGTGTGCCGCCGTACCTAGCCTGAGTGGTGTCTTGTGACCTCCGATGTTCTCTGGAACACTGCTTTGGCCTCATTTTCTGGTTTAGCTCTGCCATCTTGACTTCACTTCTTGTTTAGAATATCCCTCTGTATCTTGATGTCAGTTCCTGTCTGGAACCTTGCTTTGATATCATTTCCTCCTGGGTCACTGTATTCTGACCTCATTTCCTGTCTGACACGTAACCCTGATGTCATTTTCTGTTTGGAACACTATCTCCATGTTACTTCTTGTGTAGAAAACTATCCTGACCTCACTTCCTGTTTGGAACACTCCATCTTGACTTTACTTCCTGTCTGGGCCACTTTGGGCCTTGACCTCACTTCCTGTCTGGGCCACTTTCTGCCCTGAAGTTGCACTCTAACCCTATTTTCTTTTCATTCTGCATGCGCTTCTGAAGCGAGCTGTTGTCTAGCTTTTGCTCGCCCTTTGTTTCCCTGAGACGTCTGGTGCTCTGTCCCTGCGCTCTCCACTGCTGCCAGGCCGCGCTCCTCTTAATCCCCTGCGTGGTCGGGTAGCTAGGTGGCCTGCTGGCCCCTCCACCTGCCTTCTTGCTGCCCGTTCTTTCTCCTGGTAAGTCTTCGTTTCTGGGTATTGTGAGTTCCAGGAGTCCTGTCAGGGGCCAACCCTCATCTCAGCCCATGGCTACTGCACATACCATTGGGGTGGGGCTGGCACGTCAGTGCTAAGGGCCCTGTTGGCCGAACATTTGGTATTTTACCCTATATTGGGTGGGCTGGGACAAGCCTTTCCTGACCTTCCTCTCGGTGCTGGGCCCCAGTGGCCCCCTGAAGTTAGGTGCTACCTGACTTGGACCTTGGCTTGCCAGGGACATCTCTGTCCCAGTGTTCCTGTAACCTGTCTTAAAGTGAATCTTTTGGGGACCCCAAGTTGAGCCTAGTTTTCAGTGTGATGCTGGGGAGCATTTCCTTTCTCTCTGATCCTTTGAATCCCTTTTCTTTCCTTTCGAGATCATCCTGGTTGGATATTGGCCGGTAATTTCTTGTTATTTGGCTTAATTTTCTGAAGATTTCCTTAGTCTTACCAACTACCACTTTATTTTTAGTTGACTACTTCTAGTTTCTTTGATTTCATTTGTTTCCAAGTTACCTTTTTTGATCTGTGTGTCTTCGTAGGAACATCCACCTGTTTGCTCTCATGGAAACCATTGCTCGCGCGCCTCCCATTGCCACAGGTATTAGTGGTATATACTTTGTTTTTGATAGTGTCTTTTGTTGGTATCGCCTGAATTCTTTCCTTCGCTTGGTTTTGAACCTCAGGTTGAAAGGGGGCAGGACTCCACACCCTGGCACCTCCAGACTGGCTGGTCCCATCTGGGCTCCGGGAGGCAGGGGCTAGGAACATAGTCCATTCTTCCTCTGCCTGTGGCAGTCCGGCCAACTTTGCCCTGGGAAAAAAGTGTCCTTCCTGTGTCCTCTGGCCACAGATGACCTTCTGTGCTGAGTTGTCACTGAGGCTCCCTGGACCCTTCCTCCTCTGCACTCCTCATCTAGGTGACTTCCAGTTCTGAGCTGTCGCTGAGGTTCCCTGGTCCTTTCTGCCCCTGCACGGCACAGTGGGTGGCCTGGGGACCTCGAGGCAGCTCCCCATCATGGCTTGCGGGCTTGTGGTGGGGTTTTGTTCTTCCATCCAGAAGTTGATTTTTTTTTTTTTACTCACGATGCTCTTGATTTATTACATCTTGTGACCTATTCTTTTGGATTTTGGGTAAGTCCTGATATTTTTAGCACTAAGAAAGGAAGGATGTAAAAAGCCCTCCACAAAACGAAAATACGATCATGCCCTTGACTTGTGACTAGCCAGGAGTGGTGACCTCTGGCAGCCAGGGTTTGTCTTCCCAGGCGGGCTTCCCGCCTTCCCGCCTGTCCTCCTCATCCTTCGCTGCTTGTGGCCTCCCTCCTGCCCTTTCTTCTCCCTCCCCCTTTCCCTCCCTCCCCCCTTCCTTCATGTTGGTACGCGTGTGCTGGCGTGCCTGCAGAACCTGTGGTCCTTGTATCCTGATTTTCCAGTCTGTGGCATGGCTCGGGCTCAACTGTTGTTTGAAGGGGTGACTCAGATACCCCAATTCTAAGGTCCTGGTCCTGGTTGGTTTGGGGGCCAGAGTTGAGGGGACTGGAGCCAGTGAGCTTCAGAATTTTCTTACGGAACGAACAGTCGAGGGCTCCTGGCGGAAAATGGAGAGAACCAACAGTAGCCATGGCCAGAGGCAGGTGTGTCCAGGAGTCTTGGCTTTCTTCCTGTTTCTGTTTTTTGCGTTTGCCCTGAGGAGTGTTCCTGGTCAGTGGTGGGCTGATCGATTGAGGTGCTGGGGATGGAACCCCGGCCTCATGCACACTAGGCTGGCGCTCGTCCTAGCCATGGCTTGGTGTCCTGGCCTGGCTGTTGGTCTGCAGCTATGCCGTGAGTGGTGGCCTGTGGCTGTTCCTTTGGGATGTGGATCAGTCCATCATTTACAGGTTTTGTAGGCCTGTGGTTTTTGTGTGAGCTTTGTAATAATGGGATGACTCTTCCCCCCCCCCCCCCCCCGCCCCAGTATTGAACCAAGGGCCTTATGTGTGCTAGGCAAGTCCTCTACCTCTGAGCTATACTTCCTTAGCCCTTTTTCTCCCTCTTTATTTTGAGATAGAGTCTTGCTGAGCTGCCCTGGCTCAGTGTCCAGAGCAGCCTGGATTACAGGTGAATGCCACTGTGTCATGGGTAGGTGGCCTAAAGGACACGTCTCTACGTCAGCGGTCAGGCCTGAGAATGTTCATGTCTAACAAGGTTCTGCGTAATAGTGGTGACTGTGTCAGGAACCCTGGAGGGAGAAACCCTGATTCAACACTGGGTCAGTGGTGGCCTTGGGCCAAATCCAACCCTGTCTGCTTTTGTAAATAAAGTTTTATAGGCACACAGCCATGCCCATTTGGGCTTGCAGGGCAGAGCTGGAGTTGTGAATGAGATCACGTGAGCTGCATACTCTGCGGCTGTGGTTTGGTGGCGCAGAGCAGAAGCGGGCAGGTTGCTGAGCTGGAGAAAGACGCGATTGTAACACAGGGCTGTCCTGGTGTCGTGAAGCTCTCTGGGGTGGGAAAGCAGCTACGTGGTGTTCGCTGCAGAAGAAACGGCAGCCTTGTGTCCACAGTTGGCATTGGTCTTGACCCGTGGAGTCTGTTGATGGCCGCAGGATAAGGAGCGAGCCCTGGAACACAAAGGGTCCGATTGGGGAAGCTGCGTGGTTATGTTTTAAAAGTTTCCTTGAGGTGCAGTTGTTAGCAACGGGTACTTCACGCAGGTGTAGAGCTGAGCTCAGTGCGAATGGGATATCCTCCCCCCAGGCACCCCAGACCCCTCAAGCCCCCACCCCCGGCTTTTTCTCAGCCCTCGCTTGCCTGGCAGACATCCCCCGGGCCTTCTGTCTACAATTTACCTTCTGTCGGGCAGTTGATGCGCAGCATTAAGCTGGTTGATCCTTTGGGATCTGGGTCCGTCCGTCATTTTACAGTTTTCACGTCCTATAGTTCATACATGACACGTGAGCTTTGCAGTGTGTGTGTGTGTGTGTATTTTGAGGCAGGGTCTTGTTCTGGAGCCCAGGCTGGTCCTGAACTCACTGTGGAGCCCAGGCTGGCCTTGGACTCGGGGCAGTTCTCCTGCCTCAGCCTCCCGAGTGCTGGGATTACAGAAGTGCCCCACCACACCCAGCTTATTTGGTGCTGGGGAATCGAACTCGGGTACTCAGCGCTTGACGTAATGCTTGCTAGGCAGGTGCTTCAGCCGCTGAGCCGGTCCTCCAGCCCCTAGTTATTCTTATTATTTTTTTGTTTTGGGGATTGAACCTAGGGCCTGTGTAGAAGTGAAGTCGGCCTGTGCCTTTTTGTGTCGGTCTGGCACCCCGTTCCGGCACAGTGACTTTGAGTTCTTCCACATCGGAGCCTGCGTCCGTACCTCGCTCTTGGTACTGCCGGGTGGTGTTCTTTAGGGGGGATGTGCCATGGGTGGTTCTGTGGTCACTTGCCCGTTGGGACGTTTTGGTTGTTTTCTGTTCTCGGCTGTGAGAGATGAGCCCTGTTCCCTTGGTGTGAAATGCTGGGTCAAAGATTAGTGTTTAGGTGTCACTTTTTAGAAACCTCTAGTTGGTTTCTTTCTAATCACCTTCTCACTCTGAGAGCCTGTCCACCCCCTCCTCCCTAGGCCCAGCAGTCACCTGGGCAGCTTGCTGTGCATTCCCAGGTGACCAGTGAGGCTGGGCGTGCGCGTGCGTGTCACCTGCCTCGTGCGCCCCTAGGGATCTGTCTGTGTGGGTTTGCTGTCACGTTGCCTGGCCGCCCCCTTGCCGTTAGGAGTCCTGGATGCCATGGGACCCTGTTAGTCTTCTGCAGGGCCTTCCCAGTCATGGCTTTTCCCTGGCCGTAGCTTTCTTTTTCATCAGTGTCTTGAATAGAATTTGAGAATCTTCTAGCCCAGTTTTCATCTGTTCTTTTGGGTTGGACTTTGTTTTCCTGGGTAAGAGATTTTTCTCTAACAAAAGATCACAAAGATTCTCTCCTGTTTTCTTCTAAAAGCTGCAAGTCTTCAAGGCTTTTGCTTTTTTAATTTTTTGAGATAAAACTATCCTAACTGAATGAAAAAGCACAGAATGACAGTAGCAAACAGGATTTCACCATTGATTCCTGCAATGTGACTCTAGCAGTCCTACATCTGAAGCTCAGGAAACAGCTGCATTTCAAACAGCTAAATGTGCAGGTCCAAAAAAATGAACATTTTTTTAAACTCCCACATTCACTTTGAAGCCCATCCATCTCCTCAGTGCCCCAAAGATGCAGCAGTGTCTGCTTACTCAGACAGCGAAGGGCGCACAGGGCACCGGTGCCGCCGCCGGACAGCTGCCTGGGGACCGACTTCGGACACCAGCGTCCAGCGTCCTCACAGGCTGCCCTCTCTGTCTGGGAGTGCGGTCCCTGCCGCGGCCTCTGAACCGTGCTCCTCTGTGCTGCCAAGTGCTGGGTCCTGCTGGTGGGCAGAAGCACGCGTGGCAGTCCTCTCCCAAGTTTGGGTCCCCAGTGGGCCACAGGAGAAGCTTCTCAGAGTTGTAGTCTCTTCTGACGGAAGTGGCGTGGTCCTGAAGCGTCTTCTGTGCCACATGTCCACTTTGTGGTCACACCACATGGTGGGAATGTTCTCGCATGCTTTCACGGCGTCTCTGTGCCAGCTGGGCACATCCTTGTACGGCGCTCTGTACATTGCAGTAGACATTACATAGCTGAACTGAACTGGGGTGTCGTGATGCCTGCGGGTGCCGAGCCTGTCCTTGGCAGAGGAGCTGCACACACTGAGCTTGCTGTGGCCTCTGTTGGTGTGGGGCAGAGGGCGTGTGTCTGCCTCCTTCTCCAGCTTTCCCGCCAAGGGACGTTTCATGAACATGGTCTTCAAGGCGCCTCTGGCACCCGCACCAACGTGAAGACCAGCAGCCGTCACTGCGTGGCCGCCGTGGCGTCCCCGTGTGTCTGATGTAAGGTTTCCGGCCTCGGAACTTAGGTCTGCGGTCTGCTGGGAGTTGGTTTGTGTGCATGTGCCTGGTGTGGGCACAAGGTTATTGGTTTGGATGCTGGATGTTGGGTGACCTCATGCTGCGTGTTACAAAGACCGCTCCCACACAAGCTTGGGCCGTGAGCGGGGGCCCGGCCGGTGTGTGCTGGTCCTCTCATCTGTGCTGGCCACTCCCCTCTTCCTGGTGAGCGGGAACACCAGCTTCTGTGCCCTGCCCTCCAGAGCCATGCCCGCTGTTCTACCTGTGCGTTTCCACACAAACGTCAAGATCTGTGTCAATTTCTGTGAAAAACAAAAGCCTTGCTGGGGTTTTGGTAGTGACTGCCTCGGTGGGCCCTGGGGGAGACCGGGCCCTGCGCAGGGCAGCTGGCCTGGCCTTGCCCTGGGCCCAGTGTGCCCGCCCCAAGGGCCACCTCATTTTCTCAGTAGTGCGTCTGCTCACAATCCTTTCATATCTTTTGTCAGTTCTGTTTAAGGTTTTTAGGTTATTCTTTTTGTAAATAGTATTTCTTAAAATTCAGTTCCTGATTTTAAATTACTAGAACAGGTAAATTTCTGTATATTGACTTTGTATTCTACAGCCTTGCTAATCTCACTTGGTGCTAGGCAGTTTTTGTGGATTACATTGCGTTTCTACCTACAAGAGGTGCCTGGCACCCCCGCTGGGACCCCCAGGGCCATGGGGAGCAAAGCGGGAGAGCCTGGTTCCTGTTTCTGATCTTAGGGGAAACAGGGGTCTCCAGCCATTAAGTAGATGACACCTGCCGTGTTCTGTTAGGCTACAGGGTTGCCACAATTCTCCTCCTCGTTTACTTCTACTGGGAAAGGGTATTGGGGACACACACACACACACACACACACACACACACACACACACACACACCCACCCCCACCCACCCACCCACCCCTCTACTACCCCTAGAACTAGGGATTGAGCCCAGGACCTTAGCACTGGCTGGATCACCACCCTGGTCCCCTCTCTTTCTGGCGATGGGGCCTTGCTGAGTTGCCTAGACTGGGTTTGCGGTCTGATCCTCCTCCCTCAGCCTCCCAGATATCGGGGTTTGCCCAAGCATGCCACCACACCCTGCTGGATATTGGATTTTTTTGTGTTATTGAGATTATTGTGAGCGTCTTTCCATTTTGGTTTATGTGTGTGGTGAGCACATGCCATGGGCTTTGAATGCCAAGCCAGCCTTTCCATCTTGGGATAATTTCTGCACCCTGTCTCATGAGGGTGTATTATTCTTTTTTTTTTTTTTTTTGAGGCAGCGTCTCGCTCTGTAGCGCAGGCTGGTCCTGAAGTCACGATGGACCCCAGGCTGGCCTTGAACTCAGGGCAATCCTCCTGCCTCAGCCTCTCGAGTGCTGGGATTACAGGTGTGCGCCACCACGCCTGGCTTATGTGGTGCTGGAGAATCGAACTCGGTACTTAGTGCTTGACTTAGCACTTGCGGCAAGCGCTTTAACTGCTGAGCCATTCCTCCAGTCTGAGGCTGTATTATTCTTTTAGAATATTGTTGGATTCTGTTTACTAAAGCTTTGCTCACTCCTTAACTCGTGCTCATGACAGGTGTGACGGGTGTGCAGTGGTCCCATTCTCCTAGTCACCGCTTTGGTTTAAGCGGCAGAGTGCTGGCCTCTTCAAATGGTGAGCTGCTCTGAAGTGACAGTTCTTTTCCGGGCATCTGGTGGAACTTAGCACTGAAGCTGAGCCGGCCCGGAGTGTCCCGCGGGCTCTGCTGTACCCGGTCGCGAGTCGTGGTGAGTGATGTGCTCAGGTCGCCTGACTCGGCCCCCGTGCCAAGTGGCCCACTGGCGCTTCCCCTAGCTGGAGCCAGCGGTGCCACCTCGCCGCCTCAGGCCACTGCCTGTGCCCTTCGACCCCCTTCCATGCCCGTGTCCTGGCATCTCGCACTGTGCCTCTGGTCTGTCTAGACATTTATTAAGCGTGTTGATCTTCCTACTTGAAAACAGCTCCTGATGTCATTGGTTGTTTTTTCTTTCTTTCTTGTTTTTTCCCGGTTTTCGCTTTTCTTCATTCACATTTTGCTGTCCTTTCTTTGGCTTATTCTGGGTTGAAGCTGTCCTTTTCCAATTTCTTACTTTGGAAACAGACTCATTTATTAAAAGACACTTGTTTTCTAACATAGTGTTAGTGCTGTGAGTGGTTTCCTAAGTCTTTTTTTTTTATTTGGAGCCAGGCTCTAGCAGTAAGGCGCTTATTTATATTTATTTGTTTATTTACTTTGAGACAGGGTCTCACTCTGTAGGCCAGGCTGACGTTGGACTCCGGGACTCAAGACAATCTGTCTGCCTCAGCCTCCCAAGTGCTGGGATTACAGGTGTACACCACCGCGCTCGACTTTATGGGGTGCTGGGTAATCGAACCCAGGGCCTTGTGCTTTAACTGCTGTGCTGTTCCTCCAGGCTGCCCTTTGTTTTCTATTCACTCATTTGTTTTCTACAGTTGTGGGTCATGGGACACCACGCCCAGCCCACGTGGTGCTGGGGAGTTGAACCCAGGGCTCCCCCTTGCCAGGCCAGTGCTCTTAGCCACTGGGGATACCTCCAGCCTCTGCTGTGCCTCGATGTCAGGACAATCCACAAATTCTCGTATGTTTTTTCAGTTTTCATTCCCTTCAAAACATTTTCTAGTTACCGTTAGCTTTTTGTGAGTGGGCTACTTACGTGTGTGTTCGCATGTGCGTGTGGCTTCGTTTGGTGAGACATGGGACTTTCCTGGAGATGTTTGTTACTGGGTCCTGGTGGAATTCTCGGTAGTCAGCGGGTGTTCTCTGAGAGCTGCGAGTCCTCTGCAGTCTGCCGGGGCTCCTCCTCGGGTGAGAGGGCAGTGGACCAATGGTAACCCCGGTGTGCTGCCGTGGGTGGCCCGTGCTGCCACCGTGTCTTCTGGGTGCCTGTCTGCTGGCTGCTCAGCATTTCTAACACGGGTGTGTCGAAGCTGTCCCTTGCTCCTGTGGGCTCACTCACCTGTGCTGTTCTGCCGGAGTTTGCTTTGCATGCTGTGAAGCCTTGGTGTTAGATCCGTCAGTGTTTGTGGCTGATCGTGTTTGACCTCTGGCCTTTTCTCCTCATGAACTGTCCTTTAGTCTGGTTAAGGCTCTGCGATACCCTTTCCCCGATGCGAAGGTTTGTTTGGACTGTCGGCATAGTGTGCCTCCTTCCACCATTTACGTCTAACCTGTGTGTCTTTATATTTAACGTGAGCGCTTTGTGAGCCTTGTGGGATTTTAAAAGAGCTTCACAGTCCCTGCCGTTTAATTGGCGTGTGTGCAGGGGGTAGCTGGGCCTTAGCAGAAGTTGGAGGTTTTCACTTGGTCTCTGTTCCCCATTTTCCCTGTCTGTCCTTCATACACAATTCCCCCTTCTTTTGGTCTGATCAAGTACTTTAACGACGCCCCAGGTCTCCTTGTGTTGGAAATGGCTCGTAGAAATTTTCCTGTCCAAAGGATGCACATGGGAGGCATGGACGGCAGGGTAGGAAGCTTTCATTGACTTTTTGCAAAAAGGGTGACCTTCCCACGTCCAAGTGGAGAGAGTCACACCGAAAACACGGTCGGTACCAACTAAAATCCCTAGGTTGCAGGTCCCTCCCCCTACCTCTTCCTATTGGCAGGATTCACGATCTTCCCAAGAAGATCTAAGGCACTGGCTCAGGGCCAAGTTTATCAGAATGTCATGACCTTGATCCCTCCTTTCCCTTTCCGCCCTTTTCTGGTCACCTGGTCAGGTAAGGTGCCAAATTGTAAAGATCTGCCATCTTGAACAATGTGCCGCTGCTACTGCGAGGTGACACTCACACTTGTTGGCCTGTCAGCAGTTGATTCCTCCAGGTGCACACATGCCTCCAGGCTGGTCCCCTTCATCTTCACAGGGGCTGCTTCCATGGGGCCTGTGGCACTTTCGCTTACCCAAGAACTCCCTGTCTCTCCTCACCTGGCATCTGTTTACATTGGGGTTATGCAGTAGACCTCTGGTACACTGGGCCAGTGAGTAAGCAGCCATCTTTTAAAAGGATGTCAGCAAGAGCCAGTCTTACAGTTCCCTCAGAAGCGCTTCTGCTTCTGCTGAAGGCTACGCTAGCATCTGTGTGGTGTGGCCTGCTGGCACGAGCATGAGCCATGCGTGTCCAGCAGCAGATGCCCTCCCTTCTTGTCTGTGAGAGATGCCCACGTGAACAGAGAGCTTGAGGCTGGCTTTCAGAAGTTCAGTCCTCGAAGGAGACTGCCCCGCGTTCTTCTCACGTGAGTTGTTCCGGCAGATCTGTGCCTGCCGTGGCCCCTCTGCAGCCTGGCTTTCGGGCCTCTCCACACCTGGCCTGCAGCTGCTGCCTCCACGGTTCACTTTCTCCACGTTCTGTGTACGTGGGTTGCCGAACTTCTTGGGTGTATAATTTTGGTTAAGTTTGGAAAATTTGGCCAGTCGTTCCAAGGATGTTGTCCCACTTTCCTGTGTCCGTCATGCACCTGTATGTCAGGTGTTTTTCTCATCCTCTTGGGTTCCGTGTGGTGCTAGAGATTAGGCCTGGGGAACACGGTGTGACAGCTCCTGCCCTTACTGTGTTTGTCTCTGTGAGACATGGTCTCCCTGCATGGCCAGGCTGGCGTGGAATTTATCCTCCTCCTTCATAGCCTTCTGAGTAGCCGGGAGTACCGGTACTCGGCACCATGCTGAGCCATCTCCAGTGCCTGTGTGTGAGTCGTGCTGTCAAGGGGTTCGGGGCCTTTGTTGGAATCCATCGCCCCCATGAAGCCTTGCGCGTGGGGGCCCGCTGGGGAGAGGCTCTCCACGCTCTGCTCCCTGCTCTGCTTCTAGATGCCATACACTTTAAATACAGAATGCTTCTAATTCTTACAAGGCTTGAGCTTTGGCCTGAGATGCAGCTAAATTCTCTGAGCACTGTAATCTTTTTTGGGCTTCATTCTTGGAGATTTTTAGGTGGGTCTGTAGCAGGGCTCAGTCTCCAGCCACACCTTCCAAATGCCACAGTGCCCTGTGAATTGGGGGCTCCTGTCTGCCACGTGGGGACAAGGTTGCCCTCAGCCTGGCGCAAGCCCCTGTCTATTCCCTGGAATCCTTTTGGTTCTCCTCCAGCCTTGTGGAGTTTATGCACACGCCCGTGCTGGTCTGCAGTCTGCTGAGCTCTCGAGGGTGATGCTGTCCTGGGCCCCTCGGTGCTGCCGGCTTCTCCCTGCCCTTTGTCTCATGAACTTTAGCTCTCCCCACCCCCTCCCAGCCCCCTGCCTTGTCCTTGGGCCCTGCAGCTCCTTCTCAGGTCACGTGCCTGAGTCCTACCCAGGGTCCCTCCCGGGCGCGTGGCTGGCACATCCTCGGAGAACTGTCCTCAGGCTCGCCTTGCCCCCGGTCTCCTGCCTGGGTTGGTTTCTCAGGTAGAGGGTGAAGGGCTGTCGCGCCGTCCCAGTTGCTGCCACATCCACTGAGGGGCCTCCAGTTAGGCACTTTCCTCATAGGCTGCACGAGGCGGGTGAGGTAAGGAGGTGCCGCTGTCACCTCGCCACCCTGGGCTGGGGCTTGGTCATGTGAGGATGGTTCCTGGCTGCTCTGGGACTGAAGGTGCAGAAGGCGGAAGTAACGCGAGGCCCTGCATGACGGGTCCTTGGGGTGTCCCGGCAGTGTGGAAGGAGGTGAGCTGGTTGTTCTCTGCAGCCGCAGGTTTTAAAAAAAAAAAATGACCAAGTTGTGCTGACTGGCACATCCATTGTGAGGGGGTGTTTTGCTTTTGCAATAATTTTGGCTGCATTAAATTCGTTTTGTTAACATCTTCATTACTGCCTTTTCACTGTTAGTCGGGATTGATTATGAACAAAGTGCCGTGATTTGGACTATTCAGACTGGCAACTGCGTTGAGCCAGCGCTCTGCTGGTTTTGTAACAAGCGTGCGGTCCGCACAGCTCCGAGTGCCATCTGTGAGCGCGGGCGGTGCGCCTGGAAGAGCGGCCGGCAGGAAGGGATTACCTAGTGCCACTCAGAATGCAGCTCAGGCGAGATAGGATTGGAGTGTTTGGTTTGTTGGCAGAAATTTCCAAACAGTCTGATCTCCTTCAGATCGAGCAAGGGGCACGTCCACAGGGCCATTGAGCTGGCATTCGGGGGTGTGGCCGGCCAGCCTTCAGTACTGTGTCCTCAGGATGTGGATCTGGGCACCGGGTTCGCCTTAGGGCCTCCCCACAGTGGGAAGCACAGTGGATGGCCCTGGCGTCTGGCCAGGCCTGAGGGTGGTATTGTGTTCTCCAGGGGTGTCCTGGTGGGGAGGAGGCTTTGGGGACTGCCACACTGCTCTGCCATCGGCATGTGGGCAGTGGCCAGCGTACTGGGATGTGCCTGGGCTGAGGAGGGCCCTCATGAGGCACTCAGTACACCCAGACCGCATTCGGGGCTGCAGCTGGCCTGGCTGTCAGGAGATGGTGCTCGCCCCACTTTCAGGCCATTTGTGATGCTGGGAGTAGTTACGTGGAGGAGCAGTAGCCCCAAGATTGTACAGTAGCTCTGTTTTTTAGTGGAGCTTGAGGCCTCCTCCCCGGAGGATGGAAATCTTCCCACGGCCTGGGGCCTGGTGCTCTGTGGCCACTGGTGGCCAGGGCTGCTTGGGCGCTGGGCAGAGGCCTTGTAGATTGGGTAAAAGGCCTTGGTGGCCACCCACACCCTGCCACCTTCCCTGGGGTTGTCACCTGCCATGATGCACTGAAGACTGTTGAGGGACTCATGGCCTGTCAGCCAGGGGCCCTGGCCATGTGTGTGGGGCTCCCGGGGCCTATCCCGGTGTACTGCAGGCTGTGCTTCTGTTGCCATGGTGGCTCTGGGCGATGTTTGACTTGGGTCCGGGACAGGGAATGAATGTCCGTCTTTTTTTTTTTTTTTTAAGCTGTTTTCTCCTGGCTTTGAGGACAGGGATATTACTGAATTTCCCTCCAAAGAGATGAGTGAGAGTCCTGGCCTTCGCTGCACGCTCGAGAGCTTCTGAGCCGGGGACAGGGTCTTGTGCGGTTGAACGGGAGGCCTCAGCAGAAGGGGCCAGGGGCTGGGGCCAGGCCCCAGGAGGCTGGCGCTGAACAAGCACGTGCCTGTGGGGCAAGTGTGCTGACAGTGGTTGTGTGGTGATGTGAGCATCAGTCTGGAGGAGATGGCACAGCTTCCCTGGCCTCCATGGCACTGACTGGGAGTTCAGCCGTGCCCACAGCAACATCTGCCTCCCCAGGCGCTCATCCCCAGCTACCGTGGCAGCTCTCTTAGTGGACCATTTCACGGTCCAAGGCTGTCCTTGCTTAAGGCACACGGCTCTAATTGGCCTCACTCTTGGGTATGACCGTGAGCTTTGCTGCCCCAGAGATGGCACTCCCTAGGGTTAGGGGTGGTGTTGCGGACACACCTGAGCAGGCTTTGCTGATGGAGATCCAGTCTGGAGAGTGGCCCCCCGGCACGCCCCAGCTGCTCTCCTCTCCCCTTCTTGTCTGTTGCCTCTGTACTGGCCTGGGGCACGGGACGGCCATGACACGGCCTGCACTGGGGCCCGGCGTGTGGTTCCTTTAGGCTCTACACTGGAGTCGTGTGGGCCCAGGGTGCACAGACCTGACTGTGTGCCTAGGTGTTCTGCAGGGAAGGGTTTTGCCCACGGGAGGCTAAACCTTGGTTGTACCCATTCCCCTCCCCGACCCCAAGGTCTGGCCAGCTAGGCACTGCCGGAGTTCAACAGAGGGGTCTGCTTGTGCAGTCAGAACACCTGCTGGGCGGCACGCTGCCTGGCCGTGTTGGGATCTGGATTCTGCCAAAGTGGGGCTACTTCAGGCCCCTCAGATCCTGGTGGATCTCCTGTGGAGAGGCCTGGGAGGTGTTGGTCTGTGAGTCCCAGATAGTGAGAGTTGCAGGCTCAGCCTTGGTGACCAGAACTTCCTTGCTGGTTCCTGAGGGCCGGAGGTGTGGCTGCAGTCCTGGGCTTTGTCCTGTTTATGGGAGGTCATGCGGCCACATGGGCGGAGGAGGCCTGTGGCCCCTGGGCTGCCATCTGGTGATTGTAAAAGGGGCAATCCACATTTTTAGAGGGGGCTGGGGGGGAACAAACTGCAGACTATCAGGAGGGCCCTCCGCCCACAGCCTCCCAGGCAGACTCCGCTGTGGCCTTTCTTCCAGTCTGTGCCCAAGGTGAAAAGTTCAGGCTGTCCCTCTCCAGGGGCCTGGAGGTGGGGTGGGAGTCCGTGTGGGTTGGATGTGGCTGCACTGGCTCTATCTGCCCAAGAGTTCCCTCGGTCAGAGAGGGGTGGGCTGGGTCCTGGGCCCTCCTGTGGGCCTCCTGAGAGCTGGGTGCCTGGGTGTGGGGACCATGGGAATCTGGGGGTGAGCCCTGTGGAGAGAGGTCCAGGATCCTCCTCGTGGCCGCCAGCCGACTGCCGTGTTGCCTCCGTCTCTCAGGGGCAGCTTGTCTCCCTGATCCTGGTCTAGATGGCGCGGTGTGTGGGCCTCTGTCCATCCCCTTCCCCGGCTCTCTTTTTAAAGGGGATCTGTAGTTTCCAGGTTTAGGATTGAAGTTTCAGAACAGTTGCACGCAGGATGCACATCCCAAGCCCTTACCCCATCCCAGGGCTGCATGGTGGGGAGAGCTGCCCGCGACTGACCGCAGAGTGCCCTTCCATGCTGAGCTGCTCATTCCTGGAAGAGCCTTTGTCTCTGAGCCTGCCAGCACCTGAGTCCCCTTGCCTGTCCTAGGAGGCCCATCCCAGGGAAGGACCCTGGCGGCTTCAGGGATCCTCCAGAGGCCCTAGCTGCCTCTTCTGTGTCCTGGCCAGTTGCTAAGAAGACAGGAGGGTTTTTTTCTTTTTTCTTTTAATCTTTTAAGTCAGTGCCTTGCCAGTCGCCAGATTGTTTATCCCGGGCTTGAACTTGAAAACCTCCTGCCTCAGCCTCCCAGAGTGCTGGGATGACAGGTCTACATCACTAGGTCCCACAGGAGGTTTCTGACACTTATGCCAGTGGTTCTAGGTGCTGGCATCCCTGCAGAGTTCTGACTGGTGATATTTCCACAGAGTAGTTTTAAAAATGCATCTGGTCCACAGAACAGGCAGAGTCCCAGGGACAGGGATGAGGATGGGGAAGGCAACATCCCGTTTCTGTTTTGTTTCTTTCTTTAGGGTGGGGGCACTCGCCCATTTCTTTCCCTAGGGAGGGGTTGCTCACCCCTGCAGGCAGGCACAGGGCAGCCTGGCCCAGGGCATTAGGCAGAAGGTCGGGGCACCCACTCCCCGCAGAGTGGAGAGGCCACACCTCTCCAGGCCTGCACCCTGCGAAGAGGCCAGTTCAAAAGGTCACTGCCCTGATTTTTATTGCGGACTCCTGTGTTCTCACGACCCTTTGCCCCTTGCCAAGACCCGCGGCACAGGAGCTTTGACAAGGCCCAGCTTCAGGGGACTTGAGAGCACGCGGGAAGGTTGGAACCACAAGCCACCAAGGTTAAAAAGGAAGCAAACGTGTGTGACTGTTTATGCGATTAGGGCGCAGAGAACCCAGAGCTCCTGGAGCCCACGCCACCTCCTAAGACTGGGTGTGAACTGGGGTGTGTCCTCACTGCCGTGTCCGTCCCGTAGCCTGTGGGTCGCCGTCTCCACCATTCTTCACAGGCCCTCTTTGCACTGGGGGCTTTGGAAAATGCTTTGTGACTTTTTTTTAATTTTTAATTTTTTTTTTTTTAGTAATAGAAGGTGAGTTGGTTCCTATTTTTGCGTTGTAATTGATTGCTGAAAAAAGATCTTGGATTAAAATGCATCTGGGCCTGGTGTGTCCTGACCATACCGCAATTGTGTGTTTTATTGTGACCAGGACTTTTCCCGTTGCTGTCTGTCATTGTCAGTGACGTGTCTGTGTGCCTGCTGTATGTGGGCCCTGTTCCTCTGGACCTGTGATGCCAGTCTCCCTGCCTGCCATGTGTTTTCTGTCCCTGGTGCCTGTTTTTGTTGGGCGCGGGCTTCTTCCCAGAGGCACTGGGAGGGACTTAAACCAGGGAGACTGTCCTTGCTGAGAGACCACCTGGAAACACAGGCCGCCTGCTCCTCTGCAGACATTTGTGGTGCTGCCACCAGGGCTGGAGTGCGAACATCGCGGGGCGCTTTCTTCGTGAAGTGACCCCTGAAGCCATTTGGCGCTTTATCCTTGTGACAGATGACAGAGGGCTGGTCAGCTCAGTCCCCCCAGGGGCACCTGGCCTCAGCCACTGCTCTTGGCTGGCGGGTGGAGGGGGGCTCCTCTTGCAGCCCCCCTCATTCCCTGTGTGCTGGTGGGGGTCGCTGCATTGGACCCCATCCACGAGTACCCCCTCTGCAGGGGTGTGACCCCATAGAAGGTGATGGGCTCCCCTGCCCACTCTGGTCCTGGGAAGGCAGGCTTAGCCCGGAGGAGGTGGAGTCCTGGCCCCGCAAGCACTAGGCTCCAAAGCTGGATGGCGGTGGCAAGAAGTGATGGGCCCCTTGTGAGAGAGTGGGAGTCCTGGAAGGCAGCCTTGCCTTGTGAACCTCACCTTCCAGCTTTCTGTCTGAGTGGGATCTGGGCCGCTGGCAGATGGTTGGGTGAGTGAGTGGAGGCCTTTGGCAGTTTCTCTGAAGCCCTGCTGAGGCTGAGATCGTGCAGGGTCGGGTGGGGGGGTAACCTTAGAGAGACAGCCATAGTTCCTTTACCCCCATGGCCCCAGGAACAGGCCTGCCAGCGTCTCGGGGGGTGGTCGCGCCAGGATCTGGGTGTTGGAGCAGTGGACCCCACTCCCAGCCACGCCACGGCCCCAGTGCGTGCGCGTGTGCACGCTTCTGCATGCAGATGGCCGGGGGTGTTCACCTGCGTGCACGGCGCGTCTACGGGATGCTGGGTACAGACCCCCTCCCCATCATGTGACGAAAGACGCTCGGACTCACTTCGCAGTCCCACCTGCCCCACCCCATGGCGGGTACGGGGATGAACCCTTGGCTTTCACATCACGCTGCCTCCCTGGTCCGACCCCCCGCGCCCCCCCACCCCCCCTCCGCGCGCGCCTTTAAATTTTGAAATGGGATCTTGTGACGTCCTTGAGTTGCTCAGGTGGGGTGTGAACTTCTGGTGTCCTGCTTCAGCTTCACGGAGTCCTGGGGTTATGGGCTGGCTGGCTTGGTGAATCCTTAACCCTTTCAGATCTTGGAGGTGATGGTGGCCTGAGACAGCCTCCCGTGTGATTCCTGCCTTCGCACTTCCGTCGTGGACCGGCACCCCCGCCCAGGTGCTGGTTGGCAGAAGCCTAGGAGCTGCGGGTAAGCAGGGCAGGTCTTGCCTCACGCCTCCCTTGTGTGGCCCGTGCTTTCTCTTCTGCCTGACCCAGCGGCCGGGAGCAATTTCGGTGAGGAGGTGGCCAGGCGGTCAGTGAACCGGGTGTGCCGGTGGGCTTCATGATAGCCCACAACTTGGTCCCTTTGTGGGCTTCAGGCCTGCCTTGATCGCCAGCCTGGTTGGAACTTGCAGTGCGCGCCCAGGGCGTGTGCCTGGCCTTGCGCTGTGACTGAGCAGCAGGAGCTCGACCCAGGGGACTGGGTGATGGTGGGTGGATCGGGAGGAGGGCGCCGCCTCTGGGCGCCTGCAGTCTCCTGCGGTGGTGACCTGTGCCCAGTCCCTCCTGGTCTGGGGTTCCCTGTCCTGGGTCTTGGCTGTGAGTGTTCCGGCATGTGGACGGGCAGTCCTCCCCAGAGGCCTCCTGGGTGGTCATTACTCCTGTTCTGCAGTAGGTAGTCTCAGGGACGCTGGCTGCGGGTTACGGAAGCAAGGTTCCAGGCCGAGTCTTCGAGGTGTGGTGGACGTTGCCAGCCAGGCTTTGGGTGGTCGGTTTGGGACTTAGAGAGGCCTCTGGATGAGGGCTGTATTGCTGGGCCCCAGAAGAGGCACTGATGGGGGTGGCATTGCGCTGGGGGTGCTTCGCAGGAGCAGGAAGCGGCTCCCACCGCCCCCTACACGGCTGCCTTCGGTCCTTCCCGCGGCTGGTCTGTGATGATGCCTGTCCCGTTGCCGGCCATTGAGAGGAGGGTGGGCATGGACATCCCGTTTGGAGTCTTGGCTGTCCTTCGCTGCCACCGATGGCCTTTCCAGGCTGGGGCAGGACTGAAGCGGCCACATGGGGTGGCACCAAGGCTTTTTGGAGCTGAACAGGCTGTGCTGGAGTTCCCGGCCCGTAAGGGCTGCCGTCTTCTAACAGGGCCTCGAGACGTGGAGCCTGGCCTGGGAGTGGCGGCCTTGCTGGGAACCAGCTCTCTTCTAGGTACCGGGCGCAGTGGCTGGGATCGATGGCTCCCTGCACCTGTGCCGTGAGGCCGCTGTCTGCGTCTGGCTGCTTGTGGTGTCGGGGAGCTGGAGAGCTCGGGCCCGTCCGCAGGTGAGCAGGTCTCTTGGTGGGACCTTCTGCCTAGTTCACCGTGGAAGGAGCCAGTCCTGTCCCTCTGCCCCCTGCCACCTTCCACCCTGGGAGCACCCCACTCCACCCTGCTTGCCCAGTGGTTCCACCATTTAAGGCCATTTTCTCAGGGTGGCAGGCTCGTGGTCTCTACAGGAAGGGCTGCATGTGCTAAGGCCCAGCGGCCAGGACGCGCCTCCTGCTTCTCTTGCTCATGGCCCTAGCTCCTGTGCACCCAGGGTCCCCCTAGGCCACCTCCACAGAGTGTGACTGGATCCTGGAAACACTGAGTAAGAAAACTTGAAGTTTTCCATTTGTGAGGAGAAATGACGATGCTTCTGTTTGGGGTGTTTGTAGCCTGGGCTGGGGGCTGTGGACCCGTGTGATCACCACCTCAGTAGGACTGCCTTGTGCCTTTGAGAAGAGGATGCTGGCGGGTCCCACTTGGTAGATCGCCTGGGTGTGGCTCACTTGGGAAAGTTGCCTGTTCCGATGTTCGTGAAGAGGGGTGCCGCAGGAAGCTGGGCATGAAATGCAGGGCCTTGTGCGCTGGGCAGGCGCTTCACGGCTGAGCCGTGCGCCGAGCCTCCCTTGGCTGCACTTGCCCACCGGCACCACTGGGCTCTCCCTGTGATGAGCCTCTCTCTGGCTTCATTGCTGCTGTGTCCACCACGCCAGCGGTTCTCTTTAGATTCTGGGTCTCGGGCGTCGCTTGTGCCAGGGTGCTTTCCTTGGGTTTTTGGGTCCCAGTGGTCCCCGCTTTGTGCTGGAGGGAAGAACCTCAGAGCCTTTTCCCAGGGCTGCTTCGCTGAGGGGGTGGACAGAGTGTTCGGGGACTCTTATCCCAGGAGGGCGACCGAGGACCTCAGTGTACCAGATGGCAACCTGTGGCCTCCTCTTCTCGCTGGCCACCCTGGTCCTGCGGCCTTGATGAGATGGTGCAGGCGCCTTCAGGTGGTTTCCACCAGGAGGTTTGGTTGCACCCAATGACAGTGCCCACAGTCTGGACTGGTTGCCTGGGCAGAGGACGTGGACAGCTCCGGGCCCTGCTACAGGTTCTGCAGATCGTAGCTCTGTGTCTTCAGAGCAGTGGCCTCCGTGGTGGGTGCTCAGCTGGTCTTATGGCGGCCCCCTACGCCACTGGCAATTCCGGTGGCCTGCTGTCTACTTTTTTCCCTTGTGCCCAGGGAATGCTGAGCCCCACAGTGCTTGCCAGCAGAGATCTGGCCTGGTCCCCCAGAGAGACCCAATTAGTTTAAGCCAGCTTCTGCTGCCTTCACCTGCTCCTGCCCAAGAGTTGCAGGTGTGTATCAGCGGTAGGGTGGGTGCATACCTGTAATCCCTGCGAACTTGGCAAGCTTGCCACAGCAGGAGGGTCTCGGGTATGAGGCCAGCTTAGGGAACTTAGTGAGGTGAGACCCCAGGTCAATATACAAAAAAAAGAGGGAGGCTAGTTCATTGTTTGAGAGTCCTAGGTTCCATCTCTCGTATAATCCTTCCCCTCAGCAAAATGGTAAGACTCGAGGTGTGGCTGGTGATAGAGTACCTGGGTTTGATCTCCAGCATTGCAAGAATCTTGTTTAAAAGGCCAGCTGTTGACAAGTGTGGCCAGGAGCCCACGAGCACCTAAGAAAGGAGGCTGCCTCTTCCTTACCTCCTGTGTTCTCTTGGGGCTTTTTAGGCCAGTGGTTCCCCAACCCACCACAGGGAGCAGAGATTGGAGCGGCTAGGGCAGCCATCTGCCTGCCTTGTGCCCGAGGGGCCTGAGGTTTGACTCTCCTTGAGGAGGGAGGGCAGTGAGGCTGAAAACCTCAGGGTGGCTAAGCCCCACCGTAGGGACAGCAGCCAGCTCTGCTGGGCCTCCAGGGGGGTGGCTGTCCCCTCCAGGGTGATGCCTCCTGAGTCCAAATCCAGAAGGGGTCCTCCTTGTCCGACTTGGATGGAAATGTGGCATTCGAGGTGCCGCTTGGCACAGGAGAAGATGTAGACTACAGGGAGGCTGTCATTTGGGACGCCAGGCTGCTCCCAGCAACTGACCTGACAGCCTGGGTGATTGTGAAGGAGAACTTGTGTGTTTGCGACCCTGTGGGGGCCCTGGGAGTGGGAGCAGTCGGGAAGACACCTGGTGCCTGGTCGAGCCCAGAGATGCCTGGTTCTCCAGGACAGGGAGCAGCAGCTTCCTAATTGGGATACCTGCTTCCCACCGCAGTCCGCGGAGGGCAGGAGGGGCTGGGCTCATTGTTTCTGCTCCAGGATCCGAGCAGCCAGTGACCATTTCGTGCTCACTCACCAGCTTTCTGTCAAGCCTTGGCCAGACTGGCCGTGGGACCTTCTGGAATTCTCTGAATGAAACTCATGGGACCCAGCGAGCCTTGAGAGGATCTCCTGCCTACTGGAGACCCCCGCCACCCTTTCTTACTCCCCCCCACCCCACATGTTCTGTTCCAGGGATTTTCATGTCAGTGGTTCCCCCAGCAGGAGCTGTCCAGGCCTGTGGGGTGTGTAGGCCTTGCCTCCCAGTCCCCCCCAGATCCCCCCTTGGTTCTTACTCTGCCTGTTGCTTGCCAAGAATGCAGGGGAATAGGGGGAGGGGACGCAGGAAATGCCTCCCTTCCTCTGACACACTCCATCTGGGGGGAGGGGAGGTGGGGGAGGCCAGGGAAAGGGGAGCTTCCCCCCACTCCAGGCCTGAGCACAGCTCAGCCAGCGGACAAAGGGCTCTTTCTCCCTAATTTTGGGTCAGTGTGCATGGCTTGGGGACCCATGACTTGGTGATCCTTGTTCTCATGCGGCCTCCTGAGCCAGAGTTCTGGGTGTTTTACAGTGGGTTTTTTAGGAGCAGGTTAAATTGGGCCCCTTCCCACGCCCTCGCGGTGAGTGCCACCTGAAGGCCTTGCCCAGGTGGAATTGTCCGTGTTAGACTCCTTCCCCTGTGGCACACGTGTGCAGGCCCCTGGCCCTCAGCCCTTCCACAGGGGTAGTGACTTGGAACCTTGGGCAGGGGGGCACAGGCCACCTTGGTGTCGGATGAGAAGCGGCGGTTTCATCTGATTACTTGGGAGAATCCAGTGCTGTTCTGGAGAGACTGGTGGTCCCGCCCTTCTGTGTGTGCCAGAGTCCCTCCCCGGCCCTCCCCCCCTCGGGGGTGTAATGGCACTTCCTCTGCCTGGCCAGATGCTCTGAGGCAGGCCAGGGGAGCCGCAGCCCGAGGTCTTGGCCTTCTGTGAGTGGGCTTCCAGCTCGAGGCTGTGTGGGCCTGGGGTACGGCCTGGCTGTCCACTCCCGGAAGTGTGGCAGTGCCGTGCCAGCTCTGAGCTGCCCACAGGCCAGGAGGGCCATCCACTTAGTGTTGTGTCTGTTTCTATGGAGAGAAAACACCGTGGGCGTTGGCCTGCCAGAGAGGGCGGGAGGGAGAGAGAGGAGGAGTGGCCCGGAAGCGGAGCTGAGGGGCGGGGCTGGCCACTTTCCCTTCCTGGTAGAGCAGGTCAACGCTGCCATCTCCAGGCCTCCTGCCCAGGACTGGTGGGGCAGGGCTGTGCCTGTTCTGTTTCCTCCAGATTCCAGAGTCTCCTCCACTTCATGGTCCAAGTCTCTTCTGGCCATCGGGCCTTCTTTTTTTTTGATTTTCCTTTCCTTTCCTTTTGATTTTTAATGGGCACTCAGGCCTTCTCTGGGGGCATTGGCCCCTTCGGAGGTGACAGGCTGGTAACTCACTTCCCTGCAGGTGTCTCCTGCCCTGTTCCTGTTGCCGCCCTGGAGGCCAGGCCACATGCAGCGCCCTCCCCCTGGAGGCCAGGCCACATGCAGCGCCCTCCCCGGCTCGGGCCTCTGGGCGTGCGGCTGTGGGGTTCAAGGCGGTTCCCCGGTGCCGAGCTGGCTGCCTTCCTCTTGCAGCCTGGGCACCTGAGGCGTGCTCTTAGACTGCAGTTCAGGCAGCTTGGATCCGGGCGCTGGTCTTGCCCTGTGAGATGTTTGTCTGTGCTCTGGAGTGAGGCAGATGTGGCAGACGCCCTGATGCCAGGCTATCCCCACTCCTCAGCCTTACCCCAGCAGGGAGCCTGGTGCTGGTGATCCGTAGTGTCCATGTGGTCTCTCGGCCTACAGAGGGAATGCCAAGACGTTCCCAGCAGGTGGGCTGGGGGACGAGTGACCAGGGCCACTTCAGGCCTGTGAGGAAGCTCTGGCTTGGGCTGAGGTTCCACGGACCCTCTATCCTCTGTGCCAGTGCCACACAAGCTTTTCTGTATGAGCATAACCCTAAGCAGACCTTTCTGATAAGTCAGACACTATTTTCTTATAATTTAAATTAGCAAAAAGCCTTTTTGTTCCTATTGAAATAAAGTTGAGGATGGTGTTTGGGCCTGGGTGTTGGAGAGGTGGTGGACAGTGAGGGCCCACCGTGAGTGGCTGTGTGGGCTCGACCTCTTGGGCAGCCGGGTGGCCAGCCACACCCCCCGCTGCCCAGTGATTTTCCACCTGCTTTGGGGTCGGCTGGGTGGCTTCTGACATGCATGGGGAAGGTGTTAACTAACAACCCTAAAACTCCTCTTTTGGAAATGGACCAGAAAATCCTTTTCAAGTTCCTGGCCAGACCAGCCCTCAGGCTGAACCCTGTTTGGCCAGGTCCCTGGGAGTGCTGGGAGTGGTCAGTGGTGCTTCTCAGCTGGGTGTAGGCCAACACATTTTGGGTGCTTTTTGTTTGAGAACAATTGTAAAGTTGTGTCTGAGAGGGACCTCTCTCCATGACTCCTGTGCCCAAGCTTCTGGAGGTTGTGCAGCCCTGGTCCAACATCAGTGCTGGGGTGACCAGGCCCCTCCTGCTCACAGTGGGAGTTGGCTCTAAGCTGCTTCACATGAGGGCCCCTCATCCCAGTAACAGGAAAGCCCAGCTCTAGCTACTGAGATATAAATTCTGCAGCTCCTCTGTTTGCTCTTAACTGGTTATGGAGGTAACTGTTTTGGGATGAGGCTTAGAGGAGATTGAACCCTAAGGTCTTTGCTGTTTTTTTAATTTTGGAGACAGCTCTCGCTCTGTAGACCAGGCTGGTCCTGCACTCACAGCATAGCCCAGCCTGGCCTGGACACAGCCCTTCGTTATCTTTTAACTTTTGAGACAGGGCCTCGCTGAGTTGCTGATTGGAACCTGCAGTCCTCTTGTCCTAGCCTCCCGGAGTGCTGGGATTAGAAGCAGGGTGGTCTTAGTTGTAGTTTAACCTCATTGCTAGTAGAGGAACATCGGAGGTGAAAGTTTTTACCAGTCATCCTTACATTGCCCTATGCCAGTTTCAAATGTAGATGTGAGCGCTCTGAGCGTGTGTGCGGTCGCCACAGTCGCACAGTTCATATTTCAAGCCTCAAATATGCATCTGCGTATTTTGTTCCTACCACGTATGGAAATGCTCATGCAAACAGCTCAGCTCTGTAACTCTGCGCCTTGATTCTGCACACTTGGTGTACTGCCCTCTGTGCTCACCGAGAGCGCGGCGGAGCTAGCGGTGCTGGGCCCTTGTTCCCTTTCTTCCCAAGCCTGGGCTTAGCGTCAGGTGTTGACCGGCACAGGAGAGTCGCTGGGGCGGGAAGGCCGTGGGCCTCCCGGCTGCCTGTGCTAGCCACCTTGCAGCATCAGCGTGGACGTCACGTGTGATCACGTGTGAAGAGGCCTGGCTTTGTGCACCCTGTTGGAACCCAGCCTGACCTGCTCCAGGTTTCCCTTAGCTCTTGCACAGTAGGTGCTCTGTACACAGGTGGTCTGGGTGGCACATTGCGCATGTTTTGTCGTCCCGTGGGGCTTTGCTTATGAAATAAAATTCTACCAGAGCGTCAGCAGGTTAAACTCGCAGCCGTCTCTGGGACATCCTGGCATGGGTTCAGAAGGTGACCTATGGAAGAGTTGCTTTCTCCCAGGGGTCACGCTTGAGCACCCAGGACAGGCCTGGTGCAGCCAGCTCTGGGTCAGGCATCGCTGTGGTCCTGTCTCAGCCTCTTGCCTCTGTAGGTGCCCAGGTGGGCTGGCTCTGTTTGCCTGTGGCCCGTTGGCCCTTAGTGGCTGCGCAGGCCTGGCCTCACCCTTTTCCCACTTTGTGTGGAAAGAGGTGGAGATCCCCTTCCAGTAGGAACCACTAGGGGATGTTTTCATCTAGGTCTTAAAGATAGGAAGATATTGGCCCCTGGACAGGAAATCTGGCCATTTGTTTTTCCTGGGCAAGAAAATTTCTAACTCCGAGAGAAATGAAAATCTCCAAACATTTCGTTCTAGTCTGGGCATCCATCACTGCATGAGGAGCCTCTGCTTGTGGCCGTGTCCTGCTGGCCTGTACTTGGAGGTCCCAGGCCAGGGTCTGCACCCAGCAAGGGTCTCCCTCAGCAGCAGCTCCAGGTGGTGGTTCTGCCTGAGCCATCATTCTCCCACTGGGGGCCCGCCCTTGAGTGAGTAGGCTGGGCGGTGGGGCCTTCGGCCATGCCCATGGAAGGTCTCATGGGGCCCACCAGTGCTTAGCTGTGCAGGGATAGATGGGGGAAGGGGGGCTCTTCCTTTGAGCTGAAAGGAGGCTCCCCTGCAAGTGGCCCTGAGATGCAGAGCTGGCACTTGACCAGGTTGTAAGCAACCCCTGCCTCTGGACATCCCTCAGGTGCCTTCAGCTCTTGCCCAGGGCATGTTGTTGCCACTGAGCCTAGTCAGGGACTATGGGAGCCAAGTCACTGAACTCATTTGAACAGGCGTGGGGGTGAGTGCCGTCCTGGCCTCTTGGATTCTTGGGCCTGTCCCTGAGGAATGAGCTGCTTGGAGCTGGCCCTCCCCACACAGGCCTGCTTCTGAACAGTGGACACCTGGGATTCCTAAGTCCCGTGTTAACTGAGGCCAGGACCCAGAACATTCTCTGTAGCTGATCCCTGCCCCGCTCCACTATGGAAACGGCAGCCAGTTGCCCCTCGACTTGTTTTCCACGTGTGCGGGCTCCTGTGTACATGTTCCCCATGTGTGTATGCTGTTGGTATGAGCTCTCCACGTGCGTGTCCTGAGGTGTATGTGTTCCTGCATGCACACATGCAGGTGACTGGTGCATACCCCAGGCTTCTCCTGGGCAAGTGCTCTGGCTTTGCAGGCCTTGCCTGTGTCCCTCCTGTCCCCTCCCATCCCCTCCCGTGGCCTCTTGGTTTTCTATAGGCCCATGAGCTAGGCTGGAGTGTAACTTGCCTCCCCTACAGATGGGGCTGTCCATGGTCACTGGGGTTCATGACAGTGCCTTCAGGACTCAGGTGATTTCAGAGGTGGGTGTTTTTCTTCAGAGACCGAATTCTCCTTTGGCTCCTGTCCCAAAATTAAGCTGGCCGACCTGTTACCTGTAAGGTGGGCAGGTCTGCAGGTGAGGAGTATGCGGCAGTGGGTCTCCTGCAAGTGGCTGGAGCCTGCACCAGAGCCAGAGCTGCCTGTCACCTCCTGCAGGTCGCGCCCTCTGCCGCTTGCTGCATGCCTGACACTGAGCCGAGGGTGACGTGGTGCACGAGGAACTGAGCACTGAGGTAGTGCCTCGCAGAGACCTGGTAGCTCAGGCCGTCCCCCGCTTGAAGATCGTGTGCCTTGCAGGTGAGGTTCCTGTGGGGTGTCCCTGCTGTACCCGAGTGGGACAGAGAGCTCTGGGCAGCGCCGCCCATGCTGGGCCTCCACCGAAGGCCCTCCTTGCACCCCCGTGCTCTGCCAGAGCCTCAGCCCCTCACTGGCCCTGAGTCATGGACCCTTTGGAAAGGAAGGGGCCTTTGCTGGGTCTAAGAGGTGGGCTGTTCCCTGAGCCTCGGGTGTGGAAAGGCACTCCAAATCCAGCCAGTGGGGAGCTGCCTTGGACTCCCCGCGTTTTTAACAGATCCAACTGTTGGCACGTGTGGAGGCCCATCATTTACCATCCTTGGCTGCCAGGGGCGATGGAGGGAGTTTAGGAGCCTACGCCTGTATTTTAGAGAACACGTGAGGGCAGTGGCAGGTGGTGGTCCCCACATCCCCCACAGGGCTCAGGGAGCCCTGGTCCAAGGCAAGGACCGGCCTGAGTGCTGCCTGCAGTGACTCTGGGCACGCAGAAGTGGTGAGAAGGGAGGACACTGGTCTGAAGGCTTAGCCAGTGGGAACCCTGGCCGTGTGGCGCGTGCAAGGTGAAGTTCTGGGTCCCTTGGTGGGAGAGCAGCCTGGGGTAGGTCTGGAGTGGGCCTTCATGTGCAGAGGTAAATGGGCTGGGCCAGAGCAGGCGTTTGAGGGTCAGATCGGGTTTCCAAAGTGATTAACAGCCACAGAAAGCTGCCTCTTCTTGCCCTAAGAGGGAGAGGAAGGCCAGACAGGCGGGCAGGTGAGAAAGCTTTGCCCTGGGGCTGCTTGGGGGGTGGCGGGGTGGGGCTGGGGGCTGGGGCTTTCGCAGGGGCTGGAGCTAGGCCACTTCACCCACCCTTAGGAAGGGCCTGTGTTACTCCCTCCTGCCGTCTTCGCAAAACATTCTTTTGATTAGGTCCAGTTCTTGGTGAATCAGCCTTCTAAGAACAGCGCCCACAGGCCTGTGTCCCTTGTTCCTCCTTCGGCCTGGCCCTGGCCGGGAAGGTCTGTTTGTCTATCGATCTGGGGAGGATCTGGGGAGGGTGGGTGGCCTGCGGCCAGGCTCCATTACAGGCTGCCCCGCCCGCCTGCTAGTCATCGCGATGGAATGTCTGCTGGGAGCGAGGGACGCTGGGAAAGAAAGGATCCCAGCTCTGGGCTGGGCTTCCACCCAGACAAAAGCACTGAGGCCAAACCTGCCTAGATCGCTAGCTGCTGAGCCAGCTTTGCCTGCTCGGGGATTCTGGTTTTTGTGTTCTAAGTGTCTTCATGGCTATTTTCTGGTGACTAAGGGGAGCACCCCCTAGTCTCTGGTTCTGAGAGTGAGGTGTGTGGGTGTTGAGGGTATTAGGGCCCTGCACGGGCAAGTATTGGGTGGGCCACGATATAGGTCAGGACCCTTGCCCGGTATCCTTATGTACCCAGGAATGGGCTGCACTCAAGCGTTTGGCCTGGACTTGGGTGGGCACAGCCCGCCCCGTGTTCCTGAGAACCTGGATCTGTGCAGGGAACAGCATCTTCATGCCCAGCTCTGCTCTTGGGGCATCTGTTGGGGAGCTGGGTCCCTCCCAGCACATGCCTGGGGGACCTAAAGAAAAGGGGGCTTACTGGGTTCTAGACCAGGCAGAGCTGGTTCTGTTGACTCAGTTTCCTTGGAGAAGTCTTTGCCAGCAGCGTGGCAGTAACCACAGAGATGACCTACTTAAGTTGAAGCGAATTCAAACTCAATCTTCAAAATTGGCATTTTTACTTCATTTGGGGGTTTGGGGTTGCCTTATAAATTTAATCTGCTTCCCCTGCACCTCTGTAATCAGAAAATAGGTTAACTCCAGCATGAGATGAAATGTGAATTACCATGTGTAAAATACTAACGGTACTTATAAAAATAGCTTTGTGACTTCTAGAACTGGGTTTTTCAGAAAAAGCCCAAATCAGGGTGGGGTCTTGGAGCCTACATACAGAGATAGTCGTGGTGTCCTCAGGCCTTGGTCCTGCAGCCCTCTGTCCCAGGAGGCTCGGCTTGCTGAACAGCTGTGTCCCTGCCAGTTCTGCCAAGGACAGGCTTTCTCAGCCCACGTTCTCATGTGCTGCTGGGCTTGCCCAGGTCCCGCAGAAGCCTAAGGCCCGACTGTAAGTAGGTGACTTTAGTGTCCTGCCTCTGGAGCGCCCCTTCCCCCACAGGGCCAGGAAGAGCGGTGGTGTCCCTTGCATTCATCGGGGACTGGCTTTGGCCAGGCTGAGTCTGTGCTTAGAACTGACCTGGATCTGGGGGGTTCCTCCCCTCCACCAGTAATCTACTTCTGCCTTCTCCTTCTTCTCTTCATGAGCAAAAGCAGCATGAAGGGGGATACTCAAGACCACAGCTGTCCTTGGGCCCTTGATTGTCCCCCGCATGGGCTGCTGTGACACAGGCACTTGTCCTGGCTGTTACTGGAGCTCCCCGGTGCCTTTGATAGGACCCTTGCCTATTACGTGAGAAGGAAGAAGACCTTGGGTCTGGCAGTGTCCACTCCTGGCCCTGGCACGTAGTGGGGAGCTGCAGCCTGCCTGCTGCTGTCTGCAGGTGTAACAAGCAAAGCTGGGCCCCATGAGTGGTCTCCTGCACCGCCTGGAATCTTGGATGGACAGTGCAGAGCCTCCTTCATTTGGTGGTGCCGCTTCCGTGGGGTTGGTGGTGGTTGCTGCAGGAGCCCCTGGACGGCTGTGAGCGCCAGGATTGGCTGGGTCTTTCCCATTGGGGGAAGGACGCAGAGGTCCTGCGTAGGGAAGAGGGGAGACTGACAGGAAGCCAGTGGGATGAGGCAGCCAGCTTGACCCCGGAGTCCTGGTGGTAGAGTACAGAATGGTGGAGGCTCCAGGCTGGACACCCGCTTTGAGGGGCAGATGCTGGACTCGCCCTCCAGGCCTCCAGCCGGTCAGGATTCATCACGCTGGACATCAGCAGGGGTTTAAGGCACGCACCGCCATTGTGGCAAGGTGGTGGCCTCAGCCCACGAGGTCCATCTCGGCTTGGCACCTGCTGGTCCCCCTCACCTGCTCTGTGGGAGGGGAGGCGAGTCAGCAGGGCCATGCCCAGACCTGGCGGGGTCCTCTCCCAGAATTCTCCCTGGAGCAGCTGGCGCTGTCCTGCTGGGACAGCTTTGCCACGTTTGTCTGGACTGTTTCCCAGGGAACCTTTCGTTCTGCCTCCATCTCTCGCCTACTTGAGCGGCTCCGTTGCTGTGTTTTTCTCTCTTCTTTCTTCTCTGTTGACTGACCTCAGGGTTGCCTTGGTTGAGTGGGGCTGCCTGGCACTGGGACTCCTCCTCCCTGTGGCCTGCGTTCCTTACGGCTGTAACCATACGGCCTCTGTGCATAGACCCCCGCCCGGGGTCCATGTGGCTGTGGGGCTTCCGTGCACAGGGACCTCTGCCCACCTCAGTTCCCACTCTGGCCTCTGTAGCCATTCCCTTGAGCTGAAGCTGTGAGCGTAGGCTGTAGTGTAGACTCCGGGGAGGCTCCCTGTGTCCAGAGCCCCCTTCCCAGCACATGGTCTCCCGGATCTCCGGTGGGGTCTGGACCTTCTGGTGTAGGTGGTGGGTCACTGTAGAGCTCTCAGGGCCGCTGAGGCCGCTACGTCACGTGGGCCACGCTGGGCGTCCATTCTCCTCTCAGCTGTGTCCAAGAGTCCCTTTGCTAAACATGCTGTCCAGGAAGATTTGAAGGGCCCCAGCGATCCCGGGAAGCCGGTGTGCGAGGTTCGGCAGCTTCTCTCCTTTCAGACTGGGCGCTCAGAGCCAGCCAGCAGCTCAGGATTTTGCTGCTAGGGCATCTAATTCACGCATGCAGAACTGTAAGGATGCACCTTTGAAGACTCACTCGGTGTTCAGGGTCACCCTGCGGTGAAGTCGCCACCTGCAGTTGCCGACTGGCTCATCCGCTAACCGATGCCTGGATTGTTTCCTTCCTTGGCCTGTTGCACAGAGCACTGCCGTGAACACCGTGCGCGTGGCGTGTGGACGGGGTCATGGCTGTTCCAGCGGGATACACATTATCCTGAGTGCATTCCTAGGAATGGGCCCACGATATACTCCAGGCTGTGTGTGTACCGGGTTGGGGTCCTCGCACTGATAAGGCGAGACTGTCACAACACCCCACCCCCTGCGTCCCTTAGGGTAGGCCTGGCTCTCCTGTACCCCCGTCCTCGGAGGGCTGTGTATACACACCATCCAGTTCTGGACTGTGGTCACTGGCCACGCAAAGATCCATGGAGACCATGGGATCAGCATCTCCAAGTGTGTTTTATTCTCCAAACCACCAGAATCTATGGGCGATGTAGATACTGGGTCATACCTCGGTTCTAAGTCCATACCTATTTGTGGTATGTTTACAGTGTCACTGTGACATAAAGAAAGATAAATTTGAGACATTTGTAAGAAAATGGGTGGCCCTTGAGACTGCCATTCTTAGTGAAGTGAGATACGGGAGGTTATGACTCGTGTGATTTCTCTAATAGGAGAAAACCAGACTACAAAAGTAAGCACAAAATAGAAGAAATGGCAGAAAGCAGGAAGATGACGGATCGTGCAGAGGTCAAGGGGGCGTAGGAGGACAAGGGGTTGGA
Organism: Ctenodactylus gundi; assembly: GCA_004027205.1. Classification (NCBI taxonomy): domain Eukaryota; kingdom Metazoa; phylum Chordata; class Mammalia; order Rodentia; family Ctenodactylidae; genus Ctenodactylus; species Ctenodactylus gundi. Next base: position 224,828 of record PVKB01001428.1, read on the forward strand.
AGGGGGGAGGGAAGTTAAACATGGCCCAAGACGCAGAGAGAGAGAGTGTACGTGTACCAGTTTCTCAAGCTGATTCTTATCCTTGCGTATCACAAATCCATACAATAAAAATAATTAATTTTGAACAAGAAAAAAATGGTATTTACTTTATAACTTGAAAGTCTTACTTAAATTCCATAATAAATTCCACTTATTGAAAAAAGGAATTGTTTTCTAACTTAGTCTCTAAATTAGGAGATAAGATGTGTTTAAGGTTCCTAGATGTGGTTTTTATATTACATTCTTAGTTTTTTAAGGAACAGTACTTTATGATGTGTAAACCTGTTTCTGCTGGAATCCCATCTCTTGAAGCCTTCCCACGGCCCACCGTGCCCTGGCCCCCGATGAGGACCTGGCCTACTGTAGGTTCAAGGGTATGGGATGGCCCTGGGGCCCAGCCTGGGTGTGACTGGGAACCCTGGGGGAGTAGGACCATTGGAGACTGGATGAAGGGGGCCGGGACACACTTGTGCCCTGGCCTGGTGGTGGTGTGGGCCGTGGTGGTCTGTCACAGTGAAGTTTGCCCCAGCCTGTGACCTGCCTGGGCTAGCAGGAATGCGCCTGATGTGGGCTCACGAGGTGGAGGCTAAGGGACCTCTGGAACTGCTGAGATACTTTCTGTAGGAGGTGCCTGGTGGGGGACCGGTGCCCCTCCCCTGAGCCTCTAGCTTGGATGCTGAAAGATACGTTTGAGCAGAGCCGCCAGTATATGAAGGCCAGTGTACTGGCCTTCTTGCCAGTATACGTTGCCAGTGGCCTCCTGGGTGTATCCTCGGCGGCTGGCTCGGCTGGGCCCCTCCCTCGGTCTTGCCCAGGAGCTGCCCGAGGGCTGGTTGAGAGTGGGCCTCCCCTCACCTCCCACTAGCACCTCCTCACGCCGTCTGTGCCAGGTAAGCGCCCACGATAGGCAGGAACCCTTCCATGGTCCTGGCTGGTCTGGCCTGCTCGCTCGTGCCCGCACAGCCACGTGTTTGCCCTGTGAGGGCGTGGCACCTGGGGACCTGCAAAATACCTGGTGCCGAGGGCTGGAAGCCAGGCACTCTTCTCACAGGGGCCATGTTTTCCTCATGGGCTGTGCTTTGGGCAGTGGGAAAGCTCACTGTGTGAAGGGGAGAGCCTGGTCTTAGCTTCCACAGCCACGTCAGGTGTCGTGTATGTTACGCGACGTTTGTAGGTTAGACGCTTGTGCTTCTGCAGTCCGAGCTGGGATGTTCCCGGTGCCCACCACGGCTGCGGCATCTGGGGTGACCAGACTGCAAGTCACCACTAAGCAGTCATTGTGACACATGGAGCGTTCAGGCTTGGGTTTGTTTGGGGTTCTTGGTTGGGGGCGACCCCAGAGCCTTGGTGCTGAGCTCCATCCCTTGTCCTGCGTCTGCTTTGAGACCGGGTGTCACCAAGCTACTAAGTTGCCCAGTCAGAGTTCACACTTAGGATCCTCCTGCCTTAGCCTCCCAGAATGCTGGGAATAAGAGGCCTCTGTCACCAGGTGTGGCACATTCTTAGTTTTTAATCATTCATTTTTATCACTACAGCATTCTCTGTCAGAGAACAGAGTTGTCGTTTTTGGTGTATGTAGCCATGACCATTAGCGGATTTAGATTTAGAGTGTTTTCACCTCCCCAGAAGGGAGCCCTGCATCCCCGGCTGTTGCTCTCCAGACCCACCCTAACCCGCTACTACCACGGAGCCGCTTTGCCCCTATGGGTTTTCCTGGTGCAGGCATGTCCGATAATAGAATCGCAGGACACCTGCCTTCTCCAGCTGTGTTGTCACTAGGCCCAACTGGCCCGGGTAGCCTGCGTACCTGTGTCAGTGCCTCTCCCTCCGCGGCTGAGTAACAGCCTCTTGAGGGGTTGGACCGGAGCGTGTCCTTGCGAGGGCGCTGTCCCCTTGGCCTTCTGTGGTAGCGCGGCAGCGATCACGTGTGCCCTTGGCTCCGTGTGGACGTGTGCTCTCGCTAGCCGTGGGAACCTCAGGAGTGAGCTGCTGGGCTGTGGTGATTCCATCTTAACTTTCTAAGAAGCTGCCAGCCTGTTTTCCACAGCAGTTAAACCCTCTTGTGCTCATACCAGCAGCATTGTTAACGCTTTCTCCTATTTTAAAAAGTTAGGCCACATTTGGTAGGTACAAAATGCACCTTGTGCTTTGCTTGGGTTGGTGGCAGGGTCTTGTTACTGGTAGTCCAGACTGGCCTTGAACTGAGGACCTCCTGGCTCAGTCTCCTGAGCACCAGAATCACAGCTCTACCACCACACGTGGCTCATATGGTGTTTTGTTTTGAGTTGTCGTGATACTGGGCTGACAAGCGTAGATTTCTCGTTGTCTTCTGCCTTCTTCATGGCAAACATCTCACAGAATTACAGGATGCTCGTTCAGCCCCGTCTTCAGTTCTCCGGGTGTTCATCTCAGAGTGGGGTTCTGTGGGTGACAGGTCACGGTGCGTTGCCCTTTTCCACAGTGATGGCACGGTTTTGTGTCCTCACTGCTGAGTGTGAGAATTCCTGGCCCCACGTCCTGACTTGCCCTCGTTGCTGGCTGTGGTCTGAGCTGCCCCCGGGAACATGTGGACACTGTCCCCTAGGGCGTGTGGTGGGACCTCGTGGTGGGTGCTGAGCATCTCTCCATGTGCTTACCGGACATTGGTGTGTCATGTTTGGAGAAGCATGATCTGTCCAAGGCTCTGTCCATTTTTAACTGGGTGGTTGGTTCTTTGTGCATTCTGATACGGCCTCTTCCGAGATAATCTGATTCATACTTTATCTCTTCACTTTCTTGATCGTGTCCTTGGAAGTACAAAGATTTGGGGCTGGGAGCATAGCTCAGTGATTACAGTGCTTGTCTAGGAAGCATGAGGTCACGGATTGCATGCCTTGGCACCACTGCCCAGCTGGGCGTGGTGGTGCGTGGTCATCCCTTTGTAGGTTGAGACAGGAGAATTGCCATGAGGTCAAGGCCAGTCTGGTCTCTCTAGTGAGCTCAGGACCAACCTGGACTATAGAGTGAGATCCTATTTCAAAAAAAAAAAAAAAAAATGGGGCTGGACGCATAGCGTGCCACGTGAGAGTGCTTGCCTGGCATGCCCAAGGCGTGAGTTCAGTTTCCCCAGCAATGCATAAAATGGGTATAATGGCTCAGGCCTTTAATCCCCACACTGGGGAGGCGGAGTCGGAGGATTGCCATGAGCTCAAGACCAGCCTGGACTACAGAATGAGCCACTGTCTCACAAAGGGGAGGGACTGCTGGAGAAACCGCTAGCGGAGTGCAAGACCCTGAGTTTGATCCTTTAGTCCCACACAAGCCAGGTGTGGTGGTGTACACCTGTCATCCCAGAACTGAAACTGGAAGATTGCCGTGCGTTGGAGGCTAGTCTGGGCTGCTCTGTGAGTTCCAGACCAGCCTGGGCTGTAGAGCAAGACCCCTTCTCAAAAATAAAGTTTTAGAAAATGTTTATGAAATCCAGTTTTTCTGTGTCTGTCTTGAGCTCGTTGTCATCGAGGGGTCTGGCGGGGCTGGGACAGTGTTCTTGCAGGAGAATCTCCTGTACGCGGTCCATGCCTTCGGGGCAGTTGGCCAGTGGCAAAGGAAATACTTGGGCAGAGCAGCTTGAGGGGCAGGCTAGGGGGTGGGGCTCTGTGCCGTCGTGGGGTGGTGGTTTTCCTGGTGTGGGACAGGCCAAACCACCCCCACCCCCACCAGAGGGTGTGGCCAGAGGGTTTTTGGATCACTTGCTCAGAGCCGCCGTGGTCCAGGTACCATCCTTTGGAGGTGGCGTGCAGGAGCCCCAGCAGTGCTGGCCGTGGTGGCTTCGTTCAGAGGCCTCTCGGGTGTGTGGTCCCAGTCACCTGGCGGCCGCCCGTTCCCCTCTGAGAACTCGGAGCGCACAGGGCGTGACTGGGAAGAGTGTCAGCTTCACCCCGGAGTCTCTTTCGTGCCTGTGATTTGTGGTATCTACAGTGGCGGCCAGCAGCATTGTCCCTGGGTCACCAGGTCTACAGGACTCCACTAGAGCTGCCAGCGACATGTGACAGGGGTCCTGGTCCCAGTTCCCGTCAGCCGTGATCTGTGCCTCTGTGTGAACACCCTGAGTTAGGACATACAGGTGCCTGCTGCACCAGGGCGGGCTGTGCTGTGGGGACGGCGGGGGGGCTCTGCCTGCTGTAGGGTGAGAGTGGCTATGTGCACAAGGCGGGATGCTTGTGCCAGTGGAATTGGGCCAGGACCGATGCTGAGCTGGTGAAGTGGGCCTGCTCTTCCCTGCTGGGTTGGCCAGCTTCCCTCCATATCTGTCTGAGCCTGACCCCCTGGGACTTGCTGCCACACCTGACTGCGTGACCATTGGGCTCTGGGGCGCGTGGCATTGGGCTGGGGGCCACCCTTGTGACAAGCCAGTGGGCTGTGAGCAGGAAATGCTTTTGGTTTGCCGAGTGCCTTTCTTTGTGGAGTCGTAACATCAGTGCGGGTTGTATTATGACCCCTTCTTGAGGACAGGCACCGTCCCATCTCCTGGGCTTGGCACCTGCACCCAAGGATGGCAGCTGTTCGCTGCCCAGGCGGCTTCTTCAGGAGATTCTGGTCTGGGTAGGGACGCCACATCACCCTGGGCGTTGGCGTTTGACCCTCTCAGGGGGTCTCCACCTGCAAGCTACCCTTGTAGGCTGTGGGTCAGCCTCCCTGGTGGCGAGGCCCGGGTGAGTCACACACATTTTGGAAGTGGGTTTACACTACGCTGGCATCACTGTGCAGACCTGCCTTGCACACGGAGCCCTTTCGTCGACATGTGCCACGTGAAACGCTGTGGCCGGGTGGTGGTTGCCAAGCCTAGCCTACCACCCACCTGTGGAACTCCGGGCATTCAGTTGTGCCTCCGTCTCCCTCCGGTGCTGTGGGCCTCTTCCCCAGTTTCCAGGTCCCTCCTTGAGGCTGACGGCCCTGCTTGTCCCCTCGGCTGTGCCTACCAAGCTCCCACCACCGCCCAGCGTGGGTGCCCCAGGAGACGGGCGTGGAGTTGAGGCATTACTGCCTTTCTCTGCCTGCCCTGCGGGTCCTCAGTGAGGGTGGAGTCTTCTGCTTTAGCTGCTGCCCTCTGGTATCGCCCCGTGTGGACTGTAGAGTTCATGTCAGAGCTCTACCAAGAGCCTCCTTCACCAGGAAACACCCGCAACTGGAGCCACGGGAACCCCACATCCCAGGAGAGACCAGTGTCCCCACCGTCTCAGCATGTCCGCCTGCAGGACTGCTGCCTTCCTGCTGAGGACCAGTCATCACCTTCGAGGGGAAAGCAGCTAACCAGAGCTTGTAGGGGTGGCTTGGGCCTCCCGGCTGGCCCTCCCAGCCAAGCCACGTGCTTTCTGGTCAGATTTTCTCCCAAACATGGTGACTATGAGTTCCTTGTCTTGGGGGCCTCCCAGGTTGGGCCATCCTGGCTGCAGTGAGACCCCAGTTAATCTCCAGATGTCACCAGTAAGGCCTCTCGAGGCTGGCTTGCAGAAGCCAAGCAGGTCATGTAGGGTTACATCAGGCTACACATGTGGCTGTGATTCGTTTCTGTACAGGTGTGTGGCAAGGACCAGCTTGAGCTCCCATGTTCAGGCGGTTCTGGGCAGTGACCCTCGTGTGAAGTAGCCAGTGAGAGGGAAGAGTTGGGCGTCTCACGTTAGGTCCAGCTTGTAGTTAGGCACCGAGTGGCCAATGCCAGGTTAGACGAGGGTACAGCAGCGCACAGGACTTGGCTCAGCCAGAGTGACCGTCCCCTGCCTTGGGGCTGTACCGTAGGACAGCAGGATCTGTGACAGAGCCGAGCCTCCTCTCCTGATTTGGGGGCCACAGCCACACATAGGACACTGATCTGACCCCTGGGGGTCTCAGCACCTAGCTGAGGAGCCATTATACTGGGCCCGGCTTGTCTAGGGACATTTGGGGTAGACTGGTGCCCAGGCCCTTACACCTGCAGGCAGAGGCCACTTGGAACCTGCTTCAGAGCTGGTTAGGGCTCCCACGGCACACCTCTTTGTGGCAGCTCTGAGATTCTGGTTTTCGTTGTGTTTGGTTCCTCTGGGCCTGGGAAAGAGTGGCCACGCCTCCCACAGTGAGCCAGCGTCTTGGTAAGGAGATGGCAGTGGCATGGCTCGGTTGTCTCCCCTGATCTGGGAGGAACTGGCCATATCCAGTTCACCCCAGACCATTTGCATGTGCTAGCCCGAAGGGCCCCTGCCTGGTCTTCCCAGTGGGTCTTCTCTGCTGTACCCGGCATCTCACGGGCGTGTGACTACCAGTGCATTCCTCCTGCTGCCCTGGGTGCGAGCTCTTGGCGCACCCTTCTGCACGGTCACCACGGGGGCATTAGATGGGTCGGTAGCCCAGCCCCGCTCTTCCTCTGTCTCCTGTGTGGTCTGAGTAGCGCTGCTCACTCCCCACAGCTGGCGGAGGTGGAGTGCCCGGCCGTGATCCTGGTCCTCAGAACTGGGCTGGCGCTGGATAGAGTAGTTCAAGTGCTGGTAGTTTCCTCCGTGGAGGTGGAGCCATTCTGTGGCTGCGGTCGTAGACCTTGGCACCCTGGGCCCCTTGGCATTGGACAGCAGCCGGCTTTGGTGTACAGAGCCGCGCCTTCAGGCCGCTGTGCCGGAGTGACCATCGGCATCAGCTCCCCTCAGCGGGGCCAGAGCAGTGTGGCCTCCATCCTTGGGCCACAGACAGGTGTGACAGCTTGGCGTGGGCAGAAACGCCAGGGCATAATGGGCATCGTCCGCTGTCAGGTCGCCCACCTCTGCTGAGGAGCCCTGACTCCGCCCCGTGTACCACCGGGCCGCCTTGCATTGCATTTGTCTTGAGTTCTCGGACATACGGCGCATGTTAGGGGAGGGAAGGCCCTAAACCCTGGCATGAGCAGAGGATGGCACTTCCGGGTCGAGGAGGCCCCGCGGACAGTTTGCGGCAGATGGCCTCCCCAGGGTCCCCCCAGCAGAGCTGCTGCCTCTTCCACCAGCAGATGGGCCTTTCCATCCATAAGTGGTGTATAGCCCAGCTTCCACAGCGGCCCGTGGAATGCCAGCTCCCTGCCCCTTCTCAGACCTGAGCTCTCAGCCTGGGACACATCTCCCGTGGAGCCTTCGGGTCTGGGAAACAGCTGCTGCTGCTACAGAAGCAGGTACAAGCTGGGCACCCTTGGGCCCTGGCCTGTCTTCTAGGTGGCTGTGAGGCACTGGGCAACATCACCTAGACTGCTTTCTCTGTGTTGGTGGCTGCTGAGCATGGGGCCCCCTCATAATCTGGCCTGCTGGGTCCTGGCCACCAGGGACCATCAGGTGGGCTGAGGGCCCTAACAGCAACCAGGCCAGCTTTAACTTTCTTTTTTCTTACTTTGAGACAAGGTCTCACTGTGTAATCCAATTGAGTGCTGAGCTGACTAGGTAGCCCACGTGCCCGTGAACTCACGGTCATGCTGGCCCCTTACACTGTGAATGCTGGGATTACAGGCACGCACCACCACCACACCCAGCTCATGTGGTGCTGGGAGTCAACTCGGGACCTCTGCCGAGCTAGTCCTCAGCCCCAGCCGTACTTCCGGGACTCACTTCCGCCGGCCTGCCTTTCTTAGTGCCTTGAAGCATGACTCGGGGCAGCTTCATGCCTGAGCTCGGCCCTGGGGAAGACGGGTACTGCCCCTGCACACTTGGGTTGGCAGTCCTGGGTCCTCTGTGCTCTCTGTGTTTTGGATGGACACTTGAGGATGGGGACTTTGGTGGTTTGGATCTGGGATGTCCCCCAAGGATCTTACGTATTTGGCTGTTATAGACAATTATCTATGGCACCACCAGGTGCTGTTGGGAGCCCCCGTCCAGAGGGGCAGCTCATGGATATGTAATGGGTCATACGTGTGTAGTAGATGGCAGAGTACAGGCATGGAGTGGACTAAGGCCGTAAGCTTGGAAGGGGCAGGGCACCGAGTCTGGACTCAGCTGGGGCAGGTCACTGGGATGTGATCGGAAGGTGTATGCTACTTCCTCCTTCCTTCTGGGCACTCACTTGGCCCCCGGTGTGCAATGCTGCCTCCTCCACCGCCGTGGCTTCCACAGGTGCCCGCTGCCTGTGAGTGGACTGTGACCTTCTGCAACAGCAAAAATGAACTCCGCACTTAATTTGTACTTAATTGTGTATTTTGTCACAGCAACAAAAAAGTAACTTTCAGGAGGAAACAGCCACAGGGCAGCACTGGGCCCACCCATCTTCTCCCCCCGTGCCACCCGCCGTGGCCTCGTGACAGTGTCCACTGTGGTTCGGGGGGGGGGGGGGGGGCGGTGCCCTGTCAGCCTCTGCGGCGGCCTAGCTCTGCCTCTTGGCCCAGGCTCTGCTGGTTTCGAGCACCTGAGAAGGGTTCCTACAGGAGATGAGTTTCAGTGGCCCTCGCAGAGGGGAGCACAGACGTCTGTCACAGGTGCAGCTTTGTCCTTGACCATCAGCTGACCCTGGGCAGCAGCGTCCCAGGCCGAAGGATGGCCTTTCCTTGCGGCTCTGAGAATGGGACGCCTGCCAGTGACACTGCCACAGAGCCCTCCCGGCAGATCTCTCCCCCCCCCCCCCACACACACACATCTGACAGATGCCCCGTCACATTCTGCACTACCGCTTGTGAGCTGGTTCTGGCCGTAGCCTGGCTCTTCAGGAGGTGCTGCCTGCCGTGGGGCAGGAGCAGACCCTGGCCCCTCAGAACCTCATCCCAGGGTGGGGGGACTTAGGCGGCTCGGGCCTCACTGGGCCATTTGCGGAGCCGTCACAGCCCTGTGGCTTAGCAGAAGCGTCTGGCACCTCCCCCAAAGTCTCTGTGGTTTGTCACGGTGTTGGGGTGAGAAGTCTGCTTTCTGCACCTACCCCGGGTCTGAACAGACAGGAAGCCCCACCCTGGGGTCAGCAGCCACTACCCTCCCCCTGCAGGGTGTGTGCAGTGCCAGAAGGCAGCTGCCCCTCAGCCAGTGCGTTACCTACCCCTTTGCCTCCATGGGCAGGGCCTCTGGTGGTGACGCACGTTTGTCTCCTGTGAGTGGCCGTTTGGCCACTCTTTGAGAAAGCTGTCCTCCGGTGAGCCCGTGGGTGAGCCTTGCAGCCCCCTGGAGCAGGACAGGCCCCTGGCACAGCAGTTCTGGGTCCCTCCTGCTGCCCAGCTTCCTCAGGCCGCCCGGGTCTCTGCTTATATGCCCAGGTCTCATCTTTATACTGGGGGTTTGGGGGGGTCTGTTTTTCTTGCGAGGGAGTGTGGACGTCTGGGTGGAGCAGTCACTGGACTTCCGACGCGGACAGCTCAGGAAGCCACTCAGGTGGCATCATTTGCAACACTCGTTGGCTAAGTCGATGTGCTCGGTGGCCAGGGCGGGCAGGGCAGGGCCGGGTGCGCACACGGCCTTACCCCTGGTGCTCCAGTGCTCCTTGTGCGGAGGCTGATTTCCTGTGGTGGGCAGGATGGTGCCCCTAGGTTGTAGGGAAGAGCACAGACAAGGCGGGGGGCAGGGGCAGGCAGTGCGGCGGTGCCAGTGCGCCCAGCGCTCCACCCCGACCCACTGCAGCTGTGGTGAGGTCCACTCACGGCAGCCCCACGAGGGTCACAACGGTGTCTGCTGTGTTCTTGTGAGTGGCGGGTGGCTGGCCTCTTCCACCACTTTGTGTGGCATGGTCTGGGCTGAATCTGGCAGGGAGGCTCTGCCCTTGGCCCAGAGGTACCAACAGTCCCTCTTGTGTTGATCGCAGGTCTCCTCCGAAGCCCCAGCATCCATAAGACCCAAAACAGACGATGTCTCCTCCCAGTCCCCCGCATCTTCTGAGAAGGACAAGCAGTCCAGCTGGCTGCGGACCTTGGCCGGTTCCTCCAACAAGGTGCGGCGTGGGAACCTGCCGGGGAGGTGGGCGTCAGGGCGCTACCCGTGGCCCAGCGCCGGGTATGTGACATGACTCTTTCTGCAGAGCCTGGGCTGCATTCACCCTCGCCAGCGCCTCTCAGCTTTCCGACCCTGGTCCCCTGCCGTCTCCACCAGTGACAAAGAGATTTCTCCCCGCCTCCCAGCCCTGGTCCGCGACAGGTCAGTGCGCCTGTGCCTCGGGAGCCGGGCTGAGGGGTGTTCACACCAGACCGTTGGGTTGGCACGGGGTGAGTTGTCTAGCATGTTCTGAGGTCCTGGGTGGAGTCGTACCGTTCACAATCTGTAGAGCGTGGGGTTTACAGGGAGCGTGGGTGCACTGTGTCCCATCCCTGCCAGGCTGTGAGCTTTGTGGATAGGTATTACCGGCCTGTTCTTGAGTGCCCTGAGGAGTTAGAGATGGAGGAGAGAATGTTTGTCCCCACAGGCGGGGCTCGGGGTGACAGGCGCACCCCAATCTGATGCCTGTGCCCCCCCATAGCTTTTACTCTTACAAGAGCTTCGAAACAGCGGGTGCGCCCAACGTGGCCCTCGCCCCGCCTGCCCAGCAGAAGGTGGCAAGCAGCCCGCCTCGTGCCACCCTGGTCTCCCGGGCCCCCGAGCCTCTACCCACCTGTGTGCAGCCGCGGAAACGGAAGCTTACCACGGACACCCCGGGAGCCCCCGAGACGCTGGTGCCCGTGGCTGCCGCGGAGGAGGACAAGGACTCTGAGGCCGAAGTGGAAGTAGAGAGCAGAGAGGAGTGTAAGTGTGAGCCGGTGCTCGCCCTGGTCTTGTGGGCCGTGGGTGCTGGGGTGTGTGGTGGGGAGCCCCAGGGGTCCCCTCTCCTGCGGCGGCCCTCCCTGTGCGCCTGGCCCTTCGCTGCAGTGCCCTCTGACTCTGTCTCTGTGTCCCCAGTCACCTCCTCCCTGTCCTCGCTGTCCTCTCCGTCCTTCACCTCGTCCAGCTCCGCCAAGGACCTGAGCTCCCCGGGTGTGCACGCCCCACCAGCGGGTGCCCCAGAAGCTGCGGCCCACGCCGATGCCCCCAGCGGGCTGGAGGCGGAGCTGGAGCACCTGCGGCAGGCCCTGGAGGGCGGCCTGGACACCAAGGAAGCCAAAGAGAAGTTCTTGCATGAGGTGGTCAAGATGCGTGTAAAGCAGGAGGAGAAGCTGAATGCGGCCCTGCAGGCCAAGCGCAGCCTCCACCAGGTGAGGCACAGCCCCGAGGTGCCCCCCCTGCGCCTGGAGGTCCTTCCAGGGGGCCCTGCCACCTGCTGGGGCCACGCCACGTGCCACACGCCCTGCACGCGGCCTACTGGGCCAAAACATCGCAAGGGCCCGGCCACGCCAGCGCAGGAGACAGGAGGGCCGCCAGCCCTGCGCAGTGCCCCCAGGGCATCTGGTGTCGGGTTCACCCCCAGGCCTCTGAGCCGGAGAGGTACTCCGGACCACGCGCGCGCACTCGCTGTGTCCCGCGCCATCCTGCACCTGCTGCCTGTTCCTGCCAGGCGGGGAGGGACCCCAGCACCGGAGCCGCCCGGGGCTGGGCACTCGGACACTTGCCGCCAGGCTGTGCCTGGCGGCTCCGGGGCGGCTTCACACGCGTGGACGGAAGCACCACAGGGACCCCACGGTCCCGGGCCCCGTGTTCACCGTCCTAACTGTGGCGCCTGGGTTCTGGGCGGAGGTGCGGTTTCCCATGCGCCCTGTCGGTGCAGGAGGTCTTCGCGGGTGGGGTGAGAGTCACTGGCGGCTGGCGGAGCGCGTGGGCTTCTCGCAGGGGCCACAGGGCCCAGCGCGGGCCGACGGGGCCCAGGCCGGCTGGCCGTGACGCTCCCGGGTGCCGCCCTGCAGGAGCTGGAGTTCCTGCGCGTGGCCAAGAAGGAGAAGCTGCGGGAGGCCACGGAGGCCAAGCGCGGCCTGAGGAAGGAGATCGAGCGCCTGCGGGCCGAGAACGAGAAGAAGATGAAAGAGGCCGCCGAGTCGCGCGTGCGGCTGAAGCGGGAGCTGGAGCAGGCGCGGCAGGCGCGCGTGTGCGACAAGGGCTGCGAGGCCGGCCGCCTGCGCGCCAAGTACTCGGCCCAGGTACCCTGCCCGGGGCGGGAGGCCGGGGCGGGGGTCGGGGGACGCGGGGCCGGGGCACAGCGCGGCTCACGGCTCCGCCCCTCGCCGCAGATCGAGGACCTGCAGGTGAAGCTGCAGCACGCCGAGGCCGACCGCGAGCAGCTGCGCGCCGACCTCCTGCGGGAGCGCGAGGCGCGCGAGCACCTGGAGAAGGTGGTGCGGGAGCTGCAGGAGCAGCTGTGGCCTCGGCCGCGTCCCGAGAGCGCCGGCGCGGGGGCCGGGGGCGGCTCCCCGGAGCTGGAGCCCTAGCCCGCCGCGCCGCGCTGCCAGGCCACACAGCACAACGTCTCTACGTGCCTATTACCAAGCGAGTGTTCGTAACTGCACACTTTTGGAATCCACTGCGGAGTTTCCTACGGGCCAAGTTCAGGCGAGTGAGCCGCGTGCCCCGGCCGCAGCCGGAGTCCAGGCCGCCCGCAGCTAGTCCCCGGCCTGCTGGGACACTCTGACATTACACTTTTGTTATAAGCTATTTAAAACCAATAAGGAGACTTGATATTCGGAAAACCAACACGTCTTTTTTACGACTTCTAAAGACCCCCACACACGTCGCCATCCGGAGAGCCGCCGTGGCGGGGGCTGCCCCGTGCCGGCCCCACCCTGGAAGCCATCTGCTCATCTGTGCCCGCGGCCAAGACAGGACAGCAAGGGTTTTTCTTCAGAGTCTATTTTTTCAGCGACAAGGACCTGGCTCTTCCACCAGGGACAGCAGGGAGAGTGCCGCGTGCGAGATGAGCCCCAACACTGCCCGCCTTACCGCCGCCCCCGCCCCACAGCTGCTGCCCCCTCCTGCAGGCTCCGGGACGGCAGAGCTGCCCTGGGCTCCTGCGAGGCGGCCGCCCCCCGCCCCCCCACCCCGGAGCCCGCTGCGGGGCCCAGCGCCCCCTCTCCAGTCCAGCAGACGTGTCTCCTCGGTTCTGACTGAGGCTGCAGCATTGGAACGAGACAGCATTATCACCACCGTTTGTTCGGTCATGTAACCCTACGTGTAGACCTGCACTTTGTCAAAAATCTCCCCTTCTCTTTTTACTCCCCCACTCACTGACTGAGGTTTTTACAGATTTCTAGAGCAGTTCAAACCTGATGTGCTTGAGTGCTTAGAAACCCCCTGGTGCTTGGTTGAACAAGGGAATCACAAGGAAATGGAATGCTGAATCCTAACTCGGGGGTTGCTCTGTGCCTTCCAGCATCTTGTACAGCAAGCCCTGACTGCGTCTTCTACCCCCAAAATACCGTCTTCAGTAGCAGCTGATCTGCCACTGTCAAAATAAGTTACTTGCATTTATTCCAAATAATCTCGTTTACGCTCAACTGTTTATGCAATTGTATAAGGTTTCTTATGCCCGAGCTTGAAAATGATTTCCCAGTCGACAAGGGGCGGCCGCCTGTCCCCGAACCCAAGTGGTGTTTCTGGACGTGAGGAAGGTGGTCTGGGGGGGGCTCGGCCGGCCCCTTCAGCACCGCGCGGCTGGGGTGGGGTGGTGGCCTTGGCGGCCGTAGACACCTTGAGATTGTCAGCTCTCGGCAGCAGCCAGCAGAGACCAGAGATTGCCACACCCTGGCCTTCGGGTGACGGAGTCGTCCGCAGGGTCTCGCCCTTGGTTTACCGAGGGGGGCTCGGCGGCTGCCGGGATCCCCCTTCCTGAAGTGCAATGCAAGGGGCGTCGTGGACGCGCTGCGTCTGCTTGGAGTTGTCCTTTTTCTTTTGCAGTTAGGAACCCTGTATGCATGAGATTTCACGCTCTGCCACAGGAGACCCGCCATGGGCATTACGGCCGTGTCTCGTAAGGGCCGGCTTGTCGCGCAGCGCTCAGAACGCCGTCTGCAGCCTTGTTTCTCCAGAGTTGTGTGTTTCCGGTCACTACTTCAAGGGAAACGAAACGGTTTAGTTTGAGCGAAGTGTTAAGTGTGTCGGCGTGCTTCTGTGTGCCGTGCCTGTCCTTGTCGCCAGGGCCGGGGAGGGGCGGGAGTCTGGAGCTCAGCTCCGGAGGCACACGCGCGTCGGCTCTGTCGGGGCAGGACCAGTCCCACCCTCACACCCCGGCCCCCGGCCTGGTGTGGGAAGCACTGTGCCCGCCGTGGCAGTGCCTGCACGCGCCAGGGGCCCGGGCCCTGGATGCAGTCCCACAGGTTTGTCCCACCTGGGCCCAGGCTCACTCCACCGGCTTGGGCACAAGCCCTCCGGGCAGCTCCGGCTGCCTCTGTGCACTTCCTGGGCACCTGCCTGGGTGAGGCTGGCAGAGCAGCTCCACAGCAGGCCCAGGTGCACGAGGGGCCCATCAGTGAGGCTGCAGGTCTGTTTCTTTGCAGGAAGAGGGAGAAGAGGATCCCTTCACAGGCGCGGCCCCTCCCTGCGTGTGAACTCCATTATCGAAATGATTGTGTATTCAGCTTAATTACTCATTATTTCTATACTGAAAGATTTTTAACGAAGGGAAAAAACCAACAGCAATAACATATCTGTGGAGCAGCTATCTCATACACGACACCCTGCTTTTCGTACAGAACTAGCCAGTGTAAAAACAGCTAACGTGTAAATAATCGTTTCATTTTACACCATTGTATCATACGTGTATATGGTAACTCCTTTTTCGGAAACTTTTCTTACCTGGGAGTTGTCTTGTTTTCTGGGTTGTTTTTAACTGAGAGAAACACGCTCATTGGCCGGGGGGACGGAGAAGCACCCACCGCGCGCCCCCACGTGGCACCTCCCCGGGCCGAGCCCACGCCTGGTCCTCTCGTCCTGCCCGTTCCCACCCTCCCCTGCCCGGTGGGTCCCCGGCCCCCTCCTCCCTCCCTGATCCGGGGGCTGGGAGGCATGCCTCGTCTCGCTTTAAGTCAGGAGTCTCAGACCATTTTTTTTTTTTTTCAATTAAGGGAAAAGCCCCACCTCCACCTTTATAACCGCCCGGTGTCCCTGCATTCCTCCTGTGTCCTATGCTGCTGCTAATGACAATATGATGGCTTACTCCGCTATTCGAGAACTATTTTTATGTAATTAATGTATGCTTTCTTGTTTATAAATGCCTGATTTAAAAAAGGAAAGCTTGGCATATTTATCTATTTCGCTGTGTATCTGTTAGTCCTCCCCACCCCCTTTGGAACAGATGACGTTGTACAATAAAGGACTTGGAGAGCAGTGCGGGCCAGCTGTGCGTGTGCCTGCCCACGGGTCCTCGGGGCCAGGCCCTGCGGGAGGGGGCCGGGGGTGCCGAGGGGCTCTGTGGACCTCAGCTGAGGCCTGGGTTGCCTTGACCACACTCGACTGGGAGGGCCCATCTGAGCGAAGCCATCCTGGGCCTTGGGTCTGCCAAGCATCGGGCTCACCCTTCCCCCCCACCCCCCTGTGGCCATCAGCCCCCTACAGAGCCTCCTCTGCCCTCAGGAGGGCCAGCCCAGGCCCCACTCTGCCGGGAGGGGCTGCTAGCTGGCTTTACAGAGGAGTAGCCCACCACTTGGGTCCCTGATCACAGGTGTCCCATTCCTGGGCCTCTTACGGGGTACTGGGGGTCAGGCCTAAGGCCTTCCCACCGAGCCATATGCCCCCCAGCCCTTTCTGTTCTTGGTGTTGAGGCGGGCTCTCACTAAATTGCTCAGGCCAAGCTTGAACTGATTCATTCTCTCAGAGTGCTGGATTACAGGCATTCACCACTGGGCCTGGCATCAGGGCCTCTCGGGCCCCCCACCCCAGTTAGCCCGGCCCCAAGTTGAAGGGCCTTCAGCCGCATCCTGCACCTTCCTGCAGGATCTCAGACCCCCTGCTTAGGCACCCCCAGGTCAAAGGAGACTTCCCCCTAATGCCCGTCAGAGCTTCCCCTTGCCCTGGTCACACTGCCCCTGGCCAGGCCAGACTCTCCATGGGTGACAGGCTCAGGAGGGGGTTGCTGAGGGCGGGTCACGTCACAGGCACCCTGTGGCCATGATGTGAGCTGGGGGCTATCCAGCTGCAGCAGAGGCAGCCAAGGGCTCCCTGGTGCCCCTTCCAGGGCCTGTGGGTAGATAGCGGAGTCAGGGATCACCTGGCTGTCAGGGGCCTGGCTAAATGATGAGGGGACACTGCCGAAGGACAGGCGCAGGACCAGCAGCGGTGCGCAGCCCTGGGGTCAGTGCGGCCAGGCCTTGGGGAGAGGTGGTGGCAAGGGTGGGTGGCCAGTGTGGGCACCAAGAGGTCTGTCAGTGGCCTCCAAGGCTCGGGCACGCTGTGCTACCAGCATCTGCTGTGGCTCTAGCCCTGCTCTTTTCAGGCGACCCTGCCTGAACCTGAGATGTGAGCTCAAACCACTACAGGGCCCAGGGCACTGCCAGTCAGGACAAGAACAGAAGCCCCTGCCCCGAGCTCGCCTGAGCGTGCGGAGTGGAGAAGGGCAGAGCAGCCCATCCTCCAGGACTTAAGGAGGGCACAGGCCTGGCCCAGGGCCCCCGCTGTTCACACCGGTCAAGGACCTGCAGGGACCCCAAGGCAGCCCTCTCTGCCCTGGCCCCTGGGAGCTGTTACCCCTCTTAAGCATGGTGCCCGTCTCCAGATCTCTGGGACACGGGGCAAAGATGAGCCTTGGGCCTAATGGCGACAGCCTGGAGGATGGGCTCCGAGCAGGTTGCTCAGGCTGGGAGGGCATCACTCACCCCTGACCACCCAGCCCAGGTGCCCCTGCCTATGCCTCAGCCCTCCCCCCTCTCCTGGCACCTGTTAAACTCACCTATCCGTGCCAGGGACACTGGCTTCTTTCTGGCCAGGACGAGGCAGGGTCTGCCACACAGGCCCACCTATTCAAAATGATGGCACTGCTGGGGTGGCCTCGGACTTCGGGGGCCCCGCCACCTGCAAGAAGCTGGAGGCTGATAAGGAAGATGGGGCCCAGTACATGTGCACCCTGAGGGGGGAGGCTTGGGACCCGACTGCCGACACTGAGGATACGAAGCCATCCTCCCACCCACCCAGACACCACCTAAATCCACCGTCCTCCGGGAGGGGTGGGGACAGGACATTCAGGACTGAGTGGCTGCTCGCCCCTGCCACCCTGCAGTCTCGGTGACGCACGCAGCCATCTGTGGTCGGGCCTGTGCCAGGTGGGCGAGGGCCTCTGCGCAGGGGCACCCAGGCCTAGAGCAGATGGCCCGCTGTGGGTGAGGATAGGCAGGGGGTGTCAGCAGCCTGGCTTTTCTCGGTGGCGTCCCCTGTGGGGACAGGTGTCTGCCCCCACGGCCGGGCTGGAAGCCTCACTGGCAGGAAGCTGGGCTAGGCTCTAGCCACACTGCTTCTGCCACCACCAGGCTTGTTCAGGGCTGGGCGTGGGGGCAAGAGGGGAGTTGTGTGTGCAGATCTCCCAGAAAGGGCCCGGCAGAGAGGAGTCACGCTGGGCCAGGCCGGGATAAATGTAGGTCTGTGCGTGGGGTCTGTGTTGCTGGTGTATGTATGTGTACCACATGTGTATCCTGCATGTGTGCATGCATGTATTGTGTGTGGTGTCCAGGTGCACTCTGCATGTGGACCACGTGTGCTCTAAGGGCATGTGTGTATACTGTATGTGTGCCCCATGTGTGTCCTATCCATGTGCTTCAGGTGTGCATGTATGCCTGTTGGCATGTGTCTGTGTGCACACTTGGTGCACTGTGCGTGCTCCATGTATATGTGTATGCACTGTGTGTGCACTCCCATCTGTGGGACTGCAGACTGTAACGTCGAGCCAGGCAAGAAGCTACCCTCTCTGGCCGCCCTCTGATCCTACACACATTCACCAAGATACCCGCCGGGCCAGGAGAGGCAACTGACTGAGCCCGCTCAGTCAACGGGAACTCTGGAGGGGAGTGCGGATTGAAGAACGCCGGACTCTCGCAAGGAACGCTGCAAAAGCCGCTTTATTAGCTACAGCCTTCCTCTTACACCCTTCCTGCCTGCCCGCTTGTTAACAGTCACGGGTTTCCACACCTGATCCAAATTTCAAACGGAAAACAAGCAAAACAACACGTGACTCAAATTTAGTAAACAAGCAACACCTGGAATTTCAAACGGTTCAAACGGTAAACAAGGAAAACAACACGTGATTTAAAGGGACTTGGCCAAGATCAGCAATGCTGAGGCTCTCGGGCCCTGAGGGCCCCAACAGGTGACCCTGCTGTTGGGGTCCATCTGGGCCAAGTGGCCTGGCACAGCCAGGGCACCCTATCATCCCAGCACAGCATTTGGCAGCTTCCTGGTGGGCCTCCTGGACAGCACACAGGCCTGAGCAGGCAGCCAAGAGTTCGGTAGCCAAGGCACAGCCCCACCTTTCAGGGCGGGAAGACCTGGACCTGCCTGGCCAGGGGTCATCCCTGTCCAGGCGTGTTTCTCTCCTCAGCAGGCCCCAGGGAGCACGGGCAGAGGCGCCTGGAGCTACCAGGAAGCCCAGCTCCGCCACTAAAACCAAGCTGGGTCTCGGGGCCGCCGTTTGGAACGGGAGTGCAAAGGACAGCGATCCTGTGCACCCAGCCGTGTGCCAGGCTCCGGCAAGTCCTGGCGCCGCATTGTGCTGCCTCCCTATGGAGTGGGGCTGCTGTCCTGGCCAGGCACTCGGACACCGCCCACCGTCCCGGTCTAGCTCTGGCTCTGGGTGCTGGGTCAGATGGGGAGTCCTAACTCAAGACAGGGCAGGCAGATAGGGGCCCAGAGCCCACGGCAGACAGGCTGCACCCACTTCCATCCTGGGACCACCTCCCTCTGGCCCGATCTGGGGGTGGAAGAGCCAGGCTTCCTGCCAGGGAGGGCAGGAGGGGGGGGGAGGGGAGCTGGTGTGGGGACGACAGGAAGGAGACGGGAGATCAGAGGGCCACTGAGCAGCACCCTGCGTCTCCCAATTCCTGCTGTGTCTGGCTAGGGACTCTACCAGGCAAAGCCGCTTATGGCGGCGGGGGCGGGAGGCTGTCCAGGGCCCTGGCAGCTCCAGTGCGGACTGCAGTTTGGCACACCGTGTCTTGGGGCATGTGTGGTGTGTGATTGTTGTCGGCAAGGCCTGCTCCCCACAGCTGCCTCCTCCTGTGTTGGCAGGGGCGTCCACCTGCAGTGAGGGCTTCTGCATCCCAGCTCTGCAAAGCTTACCATGCCGGCAGTCACAAGGATGACCCCCCTCCCAGAGCCAGTCACAGCTGTCCCCTGCCAGCCTCACGGGGGACCTGGTGGCGGGGAGGCCTTGGACCCAACCACAGAGGCTGTCAGTGACCCCTTCTGCACCCCAGAAACACCCCCTCCTCCTTCTGAGACCCAACCCTGGGTCACATGCCTTCAGGGTGGTGACTGGTGCCCAGCACACACCTGTCCCTGGTGTGGCCACCTGGACTCCCCCAAGTCCCACCAGGACCCTTGTTTCCCTCACTTGGAGGGACTGGGTCAGAGCTGGGGGTACCGTGGGCCTTCTACCCTCTCCCTCGCCCTTCTTTCTGGGCTGCTCACTGGATGCCTGGCCTCCCGTCACGGCCCAGCTGGCCCAGGGCTGAGTGCACCCTCTGCGGAGGCTGTCAGGTCCTCAGCAGCGCTCAGAAAGGACTTGCCCATCTGATGAACCTGTAGGGACAGAGTCCTGATCTACAGAGGCCCAGGAACCTGTGGGACAGTTGCACTGTCCCTGGGCTGTGTGGCAGGGTTGCTGGGAGCTGGTCCTGGGTTCTGGGGCAGGCTGTGGCTCTTCGGTCCCCAGGAGCCTCCCTGCGAGCAAGGTGCCTAGCCAGGGTTTGGCAGTGAGGCAGCAGGCGCTTTCTGGGAACCACTGTGGCAAAAGGGGTAGGACTCTACATATCCTTGGAGCCAAGGGTCTGGGAACTATGTCCCCAGACTCGGGACTACCCCAGGTGGGGCTTGGGCTGCATTTTTGGGAGCTTCCCTGTCCTGGTTGCCATCTCCACTTGTCCAGGGTTGGGAGGAGGCTCCAGGTGGAGAAACACCCCGAGTTTCTGAGGGTGGCACTACCCCCTAGGGGGCAGTGGTGAGGGCAGCCAGGCCCACGTGTTTGCACAGAAGCTGTCCCCCAGGTGCAGACTCCACTCCGCTGCAGCACTTCCGAATTCCCTGCTGGGCCGTGTGCGTTTGGAGCGCTCAGGCCCGCGGGACTCGGGAGCACCGCCACCGGCAGCTGCCGGCTGGCTGCCCTTCCCCCGCATTCCTCCTTCCAAAATGCAGACATCATTTTCTTTGTTTTTTCTTTTGACAGAAATCTGGTTTCATCTTGATGATGAGAAAAAGGAGCCACAGAGGGAGGAGGGGCAGGGGCAGATGAAGCCGCACTCGGGTGCCGCGAGTCAGGACAAGCGTCACGGTGCCCGGTCCACATGGGCCCCGCACGATCGTGTCTGCTGGGCCCCCTGGAGGACGCCTATGGGATTCCCGGAGGCGGGTCAGAGGTGGGTCAGAAGGCCAGATGAGCTTGAGACCCTTCCTGGTGGGTGGTGGCCAGCCCCAGGCTGTGAGGCACGGGGTTGGGGGGCTGTGGCTACCTGCAGAGGTGCCACCCCAACCCTGTGCT
This sequence comes from Ctenodactylus gundi, assembly GCA_004027205.1. Taxonomy (NCBI): domain Eukaryota; kingdom Metazoa; phylum Chordata; class Mammalia; order Rodentia; family Ctenodactylidae; genus Ctenodactylus; species Ctenodactylus gundi. Next base: position 245,366 of record PVKB01001428.1, read on the forward strand.
CTGGACAGTGGAAGGCAGGGAGGGTAGTGGCCTGCCTCTTCTTCACATGCGGGTGCCCTGGAGACTGGCAAGGCCACGGGGCGCTGCCGTGCCAGGTAACACGGTGGGTAAACACGAGGGGAAGAGGGCAAGGGGTCCATGGGGCAGGAGCCCATCCCCAAGCACAGAGGGGACGGCCAGCCACTGGCACAGACCTGACTAGCAGGCGCCAGCCCTCAGGCCCCATCCTGTGTCTGGGGCAGGATGAGTGGGCCAGCTGCGGAGTGCAGGGAGCAGAAGCACCCAGGCCAGAACCGGGCAGGCAGAGTGCCACCCTGGCAGGAGACGCACGGGCCTTGGGCACAGCCCCGCCTGGAGAAGAGGCCACCTCCAGTGGACAGGATGGCAGCTGCCCTGGGCGTCCTGGGTGGCGAGGGGCCCTGAGCCCCTCAGACAATCCTCCATCACCAGTGCAGGGTTGGGCCAGTCATAAGCCCTGGGACTCGTCCCACAGGGTGACTGGCCGGAGAGGCAGCTGGGCGCCATGCCCTGCCAGTGTCTGTCCTCAGCTCCAGTGTCGGTCTCCCGGGTGTGCGAATGGCACGGGCGGAAGAGCCAGCTTCAGCGAGGACTGGCCATCGTGCACAGCCCCGACGCCACTGCATCCCGCAGGGTCCCCGTGCTGGCCAGACTCTGCCTGTGCATGGCAGCGAGGGGGGGGGGGGCGGTGCAGCGCATGGAGGTGACACTCAGAGCTAATGCGCAAGGTTTTATTTAAGTCAGTAGAGGGGAGCTTGGGCTGTCGGGAGCCGCGGAGGATGGCCCCGCTTCCACTTCAAGTGAGGGTGGCTCTCGTGACTCCTGGGTGCACCTGTGTCAGGCTCCCGTCTGGCTTAGCGCCCGGGGTCATCTTCGGGACCCGAGGCCTTGGGCTGCCCCCCTTGTCAGGATCCGCAGGTGTTTAAAGGCAGTAGGCAACGTGCGGCCCAGGAACGGAGGGGCAGTCACATCCCAGATCATGACCACATACTCCCCTGCAAGGGACGGTCAAAGGCTACAGGTCCTGGCGGCTGCAGGGGCCCAGGATGCTGCCCCTCCCTGGGGGTTTCACAGTCTGGATATCTCCGCCTGCTGCCCGGCCTCGGGACCCTGCCCCACGGCAACCTGCCCAGGCTCCGGCCTCCTCAGCCCGGGCACTTTAGGCCCGGGCATCCGATGTCCCCGGTGTGCAAGGGCAGTTAGAGGCCTGCCGCGGCTCAGGCATCCAGAGGCCGAGCTGGCCAACCAGGAAGGGAACGGAGACTGGGCAGTTCTGAAGGCCAGGGCGGCTCAGCACCCTGCCCAGGAGCTGGCCCACCGTACGTGCATGGTCAAGGGATTCTTTCAGAAATATTTTCCTACTTTTTTTTTTTTTTTCAGGACAAAAACAATTCATTTCCTCTAATTTGTTTAGGACTCTGACAAGATGGGTTGGTGTTTGGTTTGGTTGCGAAGCCTCAGCCTCGGCCTGGGTGTGGAAAGGGCCAGCCAGGCTCTTGGGCCAGAGTCGGAGGGCGGCAGGGCCGGAGCTCCAGAGGAGGAAAAGTACTTTTCCTTTCTGTAGTCTGTAAACTGTCTGGAGAGTTTCAAAGTTGGAGAAACCATAAAAAAGAAAATAAGGAATAACAGAAGGGGAGGTTGCCATAGAAACGGCCCTCTGCCCCTCCCCTGAGCCCAGCAGGGCTGGCACGGGAGAGGGGAAAAGTCCCTGCGCTGGCCTGCCTCACACCAGGAATGCGGCCACAGCTGACCGGGAAGGAGTCGGAGCACACCACGCGGCAAGCTGACATTCCAGACGCCAGGCTGGAAAACGAGGGGTCGCTCTGCCGGGGCCAGCCGGGGCCACGCGGGTGGGAGGACTGTGCGGGGCTGAGCCGATGCCCCGGGAACACTGCAGTTCTAGCAGACCCGTGGCCGGGGCTGGGGGACTTGGAGAGGGAGACTTAGGGTCCATCCGCAGCCCAGCCGGCCGGCAGCAGGCCAGGCTCCCTGGCAGCCCCGGGAGAAGCTGCACATAGCGACGCCACCGTGTTCCCAAGCAGCCCTGTCTCCAGGCGTTCCCCAGAACACACAGCTGCGCCAGCTGCGGCCAAGGGCGGCGGGCCAGGGGAGCCGGCATGAGCTCAGTGGGCAGCGGCTGTGGAACCCGGGCCGCAGGCCTGATCTGACCCCGCTGTGAGGCCTGTCCCTGTGGGATGGGAAAGGCAGCAGAGGGGGCCTGGCTGGTTGCTGCCTGCCAAGGCCCGGCCCTGATGGCCACATCCTCTGTCATGGGCCCTGGCATCCTTCAAGGCCAGCTCTTGCCCAGGGACTTTGCCATTGCCCCAAAGTCTGAATCCCCTGCCTCAGCCCTGAACTGATGGCCCATCTCCTAGAGCCAGGGGCCCCACCGGAGAGGAGCTAGGAGCTAGAACTGGCAGACTGTGCAATGCCCAGAGGAGAGGTGCCCCCCACGTGCAGGGGTCCCCCAGCTTGCCCAGCTCGTCCCTAGAACACCCCATGGATGCAGGTGTGGACAGTGTGGGGGCTGCTGTTAGAACGCTGGGGACACTGTCCCGAACTCCCCGTCCCTGTACAAACCTCTCTGGTGTGGCTGGCCAGTGGGGACTGGGTGGCCCAGGAACTGGGCAGTGGCCTTGTCTCCCCCTGGCCTCAGAGCCTGCTAGTAGTCCAAGGGAAGATGATTGGGGTGGTGCCCTCGGGATGCCCAAGGTCCCAGGAAAGGCAGGCCTGGACTCTCCTCCTGGCCGCCTCCAAACTAAGGCCCCAAGGGTCAAAGATGTCAGGGAGCCGATGGAGAGGCACCACCCTCTGTGGACAAGAGGCCCCAGGGCCCATGCCCTCCTACGGGACTGACCCTTGGTCTAGACAGTGTCACTCTCCCATTTCTGGAGGGCTCCAGGGCCTGGGACCCTTGGTGCAGACAGACTCAAGCCCAGGCTTGTGGCTGAGTCACAGCATAGGAGGCAACCCAGTAGGGGCCCAAGGTGTCCTCCAGGCTGTGCTCAGCCGTAGGCTATCCCTGAAGCCGGGTGAAAGCAGTGAGGTACTTAGGGAGACAGGTGTCCGCAGAGTCCAGAGACTCCTGTGGGCCTGTCCCCAGTCCCCCTGCCCCTCCAGGACCCCCAGGCCAGGGCCCTGCTGCAACTCACTCTTGCCCACAAACACTCCCAGCACCACTGGCCCTGGCCACCTGGGTCCACTTTTCTGGGTCATTCTCATCAAGGGTTGTGACACCACTTACCAGAGAGTCTCCCTGGACCCCAAGCTCCCACCGCCTCCCTACCCTGTCCCTCCCAGGCCCAGGCGAGCTCAGATGCTGGGTGTCGGCCTCTCCTAGTCTAGGCCTGGTGCTGGCCAAGGCCAGCCGGTCTGCCTACCTGGGTATGCCTCTGCTGCCGGCTCAGCCACGGTCCCATCAGACCTGCCAGGAGAAGGAGGGTGCCTGAGCGTCCTGCTAGCCCCTCCACTGGGCGGGCCTCCTGGAGCAGGGCCAGCAAGCTCTTCTTCACACTAACCACGTCTCCATCCGCACTGGGGAGTGGGCATGGGACAGCAGAGGGTCACCACTGTGACGCCCGCGCGCAGCGCCTTTTCTGAGGACATCTCTGGGTCTACACGGGGAAAGCGGACTCTGTTCCCTATGCCTCAAGCCGTAAACTCACCACACTTGGTCTAAGTCCTAACAACCCCAGGGACACTGGGCTCACTGGGCCACTCAGTCTACTGTCAGGCTGCCCCCTGCAGAATCGGGGTGTGTCTGGCATAACAGCAGCCCTGGTGCAGGGCTGAGCACCCTCCCAGCAGTGAGGAGCTGGGAGTAGGCAGGGGTCACCTGAGGTCTGACCTCCTCGGGAGCCACCGAGAAACATGTTCATTTCCAGCAGGAGGGACAGGAGGCAGCAGGGCCGGGAGGGACTGAGGGCCCTGAGGGCCACAAGGCTGGTGTAAGCAGGGACCAGGGTACACGCCTGTCATCTCAACACCTGGGGAAGCTGAGGTGGGAGGATCACAAGTTTGAGCCCAGCCTAAGTAATAGAGTGGCTTAGCAAGACCCTGCCTCAAAATCAAATATAAAAACGGACTGGGGATGTAGCTCTGTGTGAAGGCCCTGGGCTCAGTCCCCAACACCAAAAAAGAAAAGGAAAGAAAAAAAAGCCACTGTCACCTGGGATCCTGGGGTCAGGAAAGGCAGAGTGTCTCACCCTAGGCCCTCACTGTCTGGAGATGGCTCCACACCTGGGGATGGAGACCCCCAGTCGGGCCAGAGCTGTCAAGAAGAACCCTGTCGGCTCCTGAGGTGACACAGCTCCCGCCTCCGGGCGCATCCATGACATGGTACCAGCGTCCGCCCACTCAAGGTCCAGTCCACTTCCCTGCCCAGGCAACTCTTGGGAGACCCAGACAGCTGTGGCCGGCTCCCCTCGGGGACGAGGAAGGGTGGCCAGCTAGGCGTGGTGAAGAGAGGTCCCGTGACAGCGACTATCTGTTCCGGCTCAGCTGTCAGCTTTCTGCTGGGCAGACGGGCGAGCCGGGTGGCGGGCAGCATCCAGCCCCAAACCTCCAGCTTCAAGATGTGTCTCTGGCTGGGGCCAGTGGCTCACGCCTGCAATCCTAGCACTTTGAGCAGGATGAGTGCAAGTTAGGGCGCACCCTGTACTAAGACCCTGGTTCAAAATGAAAAGTAGCAAGGGGCAGGCACGTAGCTTGGTGTGGGGGCCGGGGCTTGTTCCCACTCACATCCCGACCCACAAAAAAGGCATTCTCTTCTTCGCGTTGATAAATGCCCCGCATGCATGGAGCTGGGCTGTGTCCTGTGTCCTGAACAGTCCATCAGATGGGCCCGGGGACCCCGGACGGGCGCGTATGCCCTTCCCCCGCTCTGGGCCTCTGGGGCTGGCCATTTCCTGTGTTCCCAGCCCAAGGTGGCCCATAGCCAACCCTGAGGAAGGGGGCTGGGGGTCGTGCCGAGAGCCCAGAGCTCCTGGCACAGTCAGGGCTGGGGCCTGACCAGGATTCGACCCCTTGGTAAACTTAAATACCACGTGCATGGTTTGGGTGATAAAATTAAAGACAAAAGGTTTAAAATGACCTCATTTTGAGTGGGGGGAAACCAGGCCTCTGTGGGGCCCCAGGAGTCACATAAAGACTGTGGAGCGCGGGCAGGAGGTGGAGGGACCACCAGGATAACCAGAGGCTGTCAGGCTGCTGGCGAGGGGAGAAGCAAACGGTACAGGAACCCCGGGAGCTCCAAGGGGCCAGAGCTGAGCCGGGGTGGGGGAGAGGGGCATGCTGGCTGGGCGCTGTGGCTAACATGCCGAGGCCGTTTCCACGGACACAAGGCCAGAGCACCCTGTGAGAGCGGTGCCGGGGAGACCCTGGAGAGCACCCACGAGGCGCCAGCTGCATGCGGGGCACCAACTGCCTCCAGGCGCCGGCAGCCGCACAGGGACTAAGCAGGCACTTGCTGGGCCCCCGGTGGGGGGGCCTAGGGTGGGCTGGGCTCTGGGGTCCCCGTGGGGTCCCCTCATCTTCACGCTCTGGTGCTCAAGGTTCATAGGGCTTCTTGGGTCTCTGAAGTTGTTTCCATAAAATCTGAAAAAATCATGCCCTAATTAAAAGGCGTGGCTCTTACTCTTCGAAGCTTTTTTCTGCCCTCCACATGCCACCTCGGGGCCTTCAGCTCGGGCGGATGCAGAGTCGGTGGCCTCCTGGTGAGGGTGTCTCCTCTCCCGGGCGCCTCTGGGACTCTCCGGGCCGTGTGGCTATGGCCCAGCTCCTTTTTCTGCTTTTTTTCCCGTTACGAGAGGTGGAACCCAGAGCCTCTGTGTGGAGCTGCAGCTGCAGTCCAGTTATTTGTTTGCTTTTGAGTGGGTCTCCCTCTGTAGTCGAGGCTGGTCTTGAGCTGACAAGGCTGGCCCCAAAGTTACGGCAACCCTCCTGTCTCAACCTCCTGAGTGCTGGGATGACAGGTGTGCATGATTGTGCTCAGGTTTATTTCTGATTTCTGAGGCAGGTTCTTTCTTCAGCCACTAAATTGCTTGCAAGGACTGGAACGTGCGACGCTCCTGCCTCCACTGGCGGGCGGCACTCCGGGCTGCACCCCGTGCCTGGCCCGTCTCCCTCTCTGTGAGGTCAAGGTGCCATTCTGTCGGGTGGGCTTTCACTCAGGTGTGGCTGGTTCTGCCCTGAAAGGCACTCTGTCTGCTCTTGCCTTTGCAGTGCTGGGCTGCAGCCCAGGGCCTCTGGGGCCGGGCGGGCATTCACTGCGCCCAGCCTGGCCCTGCCCCTCTGACTCCGGAGGTCGCTTTCCTGGTCTTCGCCTGCACCTTGTCCCCCTGGCCCGGGGTCTAGGAGCAGCTGGCACTCGCCGTCGGCCCCTCGCTCTCCTCCTTCTGGTTCCGGGGTTGGCCTTAGCTGGGTTTCTCCAGCCCCAGTCGAGCCCCACGGTCTCTGCTTGCCTGGTGACCTTGGACGGAGGCCCGACTGCAGTTTTACCTTGTTGGGTGCTGGATATTTCTGTCCTCCTATAAATATTCTTGTGGTTGTTGGGTTACTTGGAGACCGGGAAACCTCTGGGGCCGGCTCTCTGGCGGCACCGGCTGGGTCTAGGTGGGCACTGACGTGGAGCTTCGGAGGGGAGGCCAGCCTGTCTCTGCCACACTGTGGCTCCTCGGCCCCTCAGCGGTTCTCACCCAGCCTCTCCTGACCTGGGGGCTCACACGCCAGGCATCCCCAGCTGCCAGCGCCCCCAGGGCGAACCGTGGAGGCGCCTGGACCCCTCACGCACTGCGGCCCACCTACCCTGACTTCTCCTGCCCTAGGGCCTCCCTGTCCTCCAGGCTCGCCCGCGTCCGAGCACCTTTGTCTCCTGTGCCTTTCCCGTGGGTGCCAAGCCAGCACCAGCCAGCAAGGCGGGCACCACTGGGAGGGAAACCAGGGCTGGGAATCCATGCCGTACACCGACGTGAGACCCCTTTCTGGCTCCCGCCGAGAAAGCCCTCCCCCGCTATCTGCAGCTACTCTCCGCATCCACACTGCGCACAGTGGTCCCGCCAGAGGCCGGTGGCAGAGGCAGCTCAGCTCCAGGAACCCCTGCTGCCGGTCAGGACGTGGCGCCCACAGCCGTCCTCAGGCCCAGGCTCCTGTGGGCCCCAGCCTTGCCTCATTCCGAGGCCTCATGGGTGTGAGACAGAGCGTGGGGGCATGGAGGCAGGGCCTGGGCATGGCGGAGACTGGCCCTCAGGTACAGGTGGCATGCCCCATCCTGGGCTTCTAGATCCCCCCAACCTCAACGTCCACGACAGGGCTGGCAGCCACAAAGGCGTCAGGCTCTGCCAGCTCAGGCTCTCTGCTTCATTAGGACTTCGGGCCTCACAGAAGGAACCGTGTGCCTCCTGCCAGAGACCGCGGCTTGCCGACAGCGGTGCCGACAGTGGTGCAGGACCATGTCAAGGCCTGCAGGTTGCTCCTGAGAGGGAAACACCGACTTTTCCAGTGAGCGGGCTGCAGATGGTGGCACAGACAGACCCATGAAATCTCACGGTAGGCCTGGCGCACAGGGGCAGCTCTCAGCGGCTTGGGGGCTGGCGACAGGGCATCACCGGCTGTGTGGCTCCGTCACTGATACCCACATCCGTGAAACGCTGGCGATGGAAGTCCGAGGCACAGAGTCTGCAGATGGCTACTTCCTGCTGGCAAAAGAGGTCAGGCGGGGACCTCCTCAGGGTGGCGAGGCAGGGGACCCTAGAGGCCCAGGAGCGGGGGTGCCGGGCTGGTCCTGACATCGGCCCCCCAGTAAAGTGTCTCCGGCCACCTGTCCTGACGGATGTCAGGGCTCAGGCACCAGGGCTGCTTGAGAGTCAACAAAGGCACAAACTGCGGCAGACCACGCTCTGAAGGGACGCTCGGAGCCGGAGGAGCTGACGGGGTGAGCCCAGGCTTCCCGAGCCCCCATCCAAGTCCCAAAAGGAGAACAGGTGCTGATTGCCACCACCACACAGTGGGCCTGATTCCTGGTCAGCTTTCCTCCCAAGTACCCCAGGCCTTGGAGCCTGCAGTCACCGAGGCCTGTGCTGGGAGCCCTGGCTAGCACACGGGCACAGAGTGGCGCAGGCTGAGCAGGGCAGCGGGTGGCCGTGCCACAGCCCGGCCCCAGGGCAGTGGCAGGAAGTCGAGGCTTGGTGCGCTCTTGGCTCCGGGAAGTGGGGTCCCTGGACCCTGGCTACAGCTGGATCTATCTTGTTTAGGGGCCTGCTTGCCTGTGGCGGGGCCCGAGGGTGGGCGTGTGAAGGGTTAAGGCTGCGTCTGTCTGCAGGGCAGGGATTAGGGCGCCAGCGCGGTGCACCCTTACGGCGGCCCAGCTGCTCTGCCGGCATCACACCTGCTTCGGTTTATTATCCCTGCTTGGACGTGATGGGCTCACTTTTCAACCCTTAAAATTTCTGTCGGAGAAGGAGCCCCGGCTGCCCCTTCCGCCTTCCCCGTCTTCCTGTGGGGGCGGGGCGCACGAGGGCATCACAAGGTCCTCACGGCTGTGGCGCTGGAACCTCACGCGTCTCGGACCCCAGGGGCAAGCCTGGCGGGTCCTAACACGGTGGTCTGGCTCATGCTGGAGTGAGGGGCTGGGTGCTAGCTGGGTCGGCTTCCCTTCCAGGTGTCCTGAGCCTGACAGGCCTGGTGGTCAGCTGGGTTTCTGTCCAAAGTGCCCTTAGGTGTCTTCATGACGTGGCATCCTGGTGGCAGATAGGGCAGCTGGCAGGTCATCCTACACTCCAGCTTGGGGTTGTGGGGGCTAAGCACCGCCCCACGCAAGGGTGCTCTATGTGGATAGGTGGCCTACATCAGGTGCCAGTGGTCCCTGTTGCTGGCGTGGAGGGGCTGTGCAGGCTGCCTAGCATCGACTGTATTTTCAAATAAAAAAAATTAATTGATGCCATCTGTGCTGGGCTGGTGACGGATTAAGTGACTAATCACGGAAGTCTTAATTAAACCCATTTTTCTCGGAGCTGAGGAGGAGGAGGGGCGGTTCTGGTGGCACCAGGAACCGGGAGAGTGGGTCCTGGCTGGGAGCCTCAGGGAGCACTACACCCATGGTCACGGTGCACAGATCCCACGTCTGAGGGCTGGCGTCCCCTGGTGCCTTTCCATTGCCAGGCCACAGCCAGGCTTCCTGGGCGCCAGGCCATGGTGAAGCCTCCTGGGCATCGCGCATGTGTGGCTGCCCAACATTGTCATGGCCACACTGACTAAATTGAGTCCATCCTCTGCAGCTGACACGATTTCACATTGCTCAGGACGGATGGGGCTCCACAGCGTGTTGTGAAATTCCGTAATATGCCTGGAATGTGTCCGCAGGAACGCAGAGAGGCCCCGGCGGAAACGACCCCTTGGTGCAGGCGGGGCCATCACTGCTGTGGGAGCCACCACTTGCCCGCCCTGCGCAGAGAGGGCCACACCTTGGCCCTCACGTCCCCCTTACACGCATGGGTCCAGCGCCAGGTAGGCACTGGTGTGAGGCAGGACAGCAGGGTGGAGAAAAGACGCGGGGACCCTTTGGCACTGCTCAGGACCTCACAGGCACGGATGTGGTGGTAACCTGGCCCGTGCAGCAACAGCTCCTCCAGGAGGCAGAGGCAGCGGCGGGAACTCAGCTCGGGGTCTCCTGATGGGACTGAGCTGGCCCTGAGCAAATTCAGGCCTTTGTCCTAAGCAATGTCCACAGCCTTCTTTTAGCTTTTAGATTCCGAGACAGACGCTCGCTAAGTTGCCAGCTGGGGCTGACCTGCCATCATCTACAGCGGTCTCTCGGAGTGCTGAGAAAACAGGCTTGCACCTCCAGACCTGGCTTCAGGCCCCATCCTGGAGGGCTGGGGGGCTTTCTACGGGCTCTCAAGGCATGTATGAGGCCGGTGTGTCCCCTGGAGGGGCAGGGCTGGGAGGCCAGTGCCGGCCAGGTGTCCACAGAGGACATACACGTCAGGACATGGCACCTGGGGTCCTCTGCCTCTGTTTCCTCCACCAAAGGCCAATTTTGGGGGAATGCAAAGGTGATTTTTCTGAGATGGAGGAGGGAAATCCCCTGTGGAGAGGAGACAAGCTGGTATAGGCTGTCCTGGGGCACAGAGGGTCCCCACAGGCGGCTCTGAGGGCGCCGGAGCCTCTGGAGGGGGTTGGGAACCGTTCCTAGAGACACACCCTGTGCTCCCCGGGCCCCTCCTCCTAGCCTGGCCACCCCAATGGCCACATACAGACCCCAGCAGCAGAGGGAGTACTTCCTGCCCTGGCCCAAACTGGACACACCCACCCCCAGAAGATGGCAGCTCCTCTGAGCCCTCTCCTGCTGTCTGGGGCCAGGCCAAGACTCCTCCATGTCAGCTGGTGATTCTGCTGTATGGCCACAGACAGGGCCACCTCATCCTGGTGGCAGTGCTACCCTGGCCATAGGCCCTGGCCAAAGTCCCAGGCCACTTAGTGGCTCTTGGCTCAGGTGCCCCTGGTGTCTGACACTCTGGCTCAAGGCCATGGGGGCTAAATTTCTGTGCTGGGGATGGAGGGGCTACAGAGTGGTAGCCAGTGGCACCCAGCCTGGTCAACATTTTTTTTTTTTTTTTTTTTTTTTTTGAGATAGCGTCTTGCTCTGTAGTCCAGAGCTGGTCCTGAACTCACTACGGAGACCAGGCTGGCCTTGGACTTATAGGCAATCCTCCTACCTCTGCCTCCCGAGTGCTGGGACTACAGGCATGTGCCACCATGCCTGGTTTATGTGGTGCTGGGGAATCGAACTTGGGTACTTAGCACCGACTCAGCACTTGGCAGGCAACCACTTTAACTGCTGAGCCATTCCTCCAGCCCAGTCTAGCCAATATTTGCCAGAAAGATGCAAGCTCCCTTGCCAGCTGGGTAGGGTGGTGCCACACGCCCAGTCCTGCTGCCTAAAATCACTACCACATCAGACCTCATCCATGAAGTCTAGTGCCTGCCAACCGGCCCAAGACTCCAGGCAGCGGGGACACATTTGCAGGGCCTGTGATAGCCTTCTGTTAGCACCTGCATCTCCAGTGAGGAGGAGCAGGCTGCCAGCCAGGGGTCGTGGCCGGGCCCTGGAGATGACTACTGGGTCCGTGTCCCTGGGGTGACCTGGGGCTGAGCTAGGTGAGGCTACTGGGTCGCCCTGTCCCCGCTGCCATCCTCCCCTCCTCCTCCAGGGACCTCACACTAGAACGCGGCTCGAGGAGAGACGGGGGACGAGTGAAGGACTGCCGTGTGGGGCGAGTCGCTTCCTGGGCTGAACGGGAGTCGTCACAGCCAGAAGCCTACTTCCCCCAGGGAACCCTGCTCCCCCACGATGGAAAGGGTTCCCCGGTAAGGGCAACGAGCAGGGACAGAGGCCTCCTTGGGAGGTGGAGCTGAGGGGCTGGAGGGTGGCGGCCATGTGCTGGGTGGGGGTGGCCCAGGCTCAGAGTCACTCCCTGGAGGGCTCCACGTGGCCCAGCAGGTGAGGGCGGTCTGGACCCAGGGGTGTCTACCTGGGGGTCTCTGGGACTGGTGGCTGGAGTCTTGCAGACATCAGGCTCCCTCTACCCTGGCCGCAGGACCTCCTACCTGCCTTCGATAGCATCACATGGGCCCAGCATCCGCCGACAGGGTCCTGACCCTGGGTCCAGATGCCAGGAGCATCAACCCTTGGCCTGGCCTGACACCCGCTTGGGCAGGGTCCTCTGCACATGCCCAGCCTGGCCAGATGACGTCTCCACGTTGCTACAAGAATTTCTTTCCCACTTTTTGTTTTTTGGACCAGAGATTGAGCCCAGAGCCTTCTCACTAGCTACACGGCAGTCCATTTTGCTCAGGCCTCTGTCACCGGGCTCGGCTGCAAGGATTTCTAGGTGCAAAGCAGACGCGGAGGCCTGGAAGTCCCGGGATCTGTGAGCTGGGGCCAGGCTGGCCTGGGGTGAGAGCAAAGGTGCTGTGTTTGGGTCGCAGAGGCAGGGGGGCCAGGTCTGGACACAGGGACCCAGACCAGAGAGGGGTTGTGGGAGAACACAGGGCCCTTCTGACTGTAGGTCAGGCTGCAGGACACAGCTGGGGGGACCCAGCACTAGACTCTAGGCCTGGGTGACACCGGCACTTGCAGGGAATAGGGGCCTTGGGGGACGGAGCTGGCAAGGCCTTGGAAGGTGTCATGAGGTTAGGGCCACATTCGCGCCAGGCCATGGAGACTGACGGCCCCTGGGACCTGGCCAGGCTGGGGAGCTGGCCGAGGTGAGATTTGCCTGTGAGCATTTAGGGGTGTATCTGACCTGGGCAGGGACCATGGGCCCCAGAGTGGCCTGCCTGGGATTTCCGTTCAGAACATGGGAGCCCTGGTCCATCGCCTGGCTGTGGAGGGAAGGCCTGCACCTTGGCCTGGGCCTGCGGTGTGCCAACCACCCTAGGCCGCAGAGATACCACAGCATGTCAGCTGGCTCAGGAGGATGAACTGGCAGCCCTGCCACATCTTGCAGAAAGTGGGCTGCAGACACCTCTTTCTGAAAGATGGTGCGTCTCCAGCTGCCCTCCGCAGCCACCGGGTCTGCCCTGATCTGCCATAGGCTCTCTTTACGAATTTCACCTCTGACTCCCAAAACATGACTCAGAGAAGCCTAGAGCGGGTACTCCCGCAGGAGGTGGCAGGTCCCTGAACAGCCTGAGAGGGCACCTGAGGCTTGGCACCTCACTCGCCACCGCACCAGGCCCTCCTCAGCTCCTGGTATCACAAGGAGCCACCTACTTGCCTCCTCCGTCCCTGCTGGATTCTGCCTTCTGACTCGGTGGTGAGGTCTGTGCCCTGGGGCCGCGGAGCGTGGCTGCTTCCGTGCCAGCCTCCCAGGCTGCCCGAGAAGGTGCCACGGCGCGGGCCTGGCGCACGTGCTGCTGAAGGGGCTGGTCACCCAGGGGTCAGGGAACTTCCCGTAGCCCCTCCGGCTCACGAGCCTGTTCTCCAGCCGCCTCAGTGCCCGCTCCCTTCCTCCGGGCCCGGACTTGGAGCCAGCCCTGTCTGGTCATTTTCCTCCAATTACTGCAAAACCAACTGAGGCCAGGGCGCCTGGCAGGTGGGCACTTGGGCAGGTGGCAGGTAGGACCTGGCCCCTTTTCTGTAGCACAAGGGCTGGCTCTCAGGTGCTAAGGGGCTGGGCAGGGCCCACCTGCTGGCTGTCCCTGTCCCTGCAGTGTGGATGGGGACAGGGCAGGGCCTCCTGCAGTACCCGGCGCATCTCCTGCACCCCCTCCCCAGTCCAACATGTAGCCCTCTGGCCTGTCAGACTCGCTTTGTGTGAGCTACTGCTGAACCCTGAGTCCTTGTGCCTCAGTTTCCTTTTCTGTAAACAGGGCTACTTGTGGCACTGATGTGGGGCACTCCCTGGCACAAAGCACAGAGGAGACATGGTCTGTCCTTGAACCTCCCCATCCCCTCCACGCTTGCTGCTGTCGCCCCTTGAATGCCCACCCCCCCAACCCTGCATCCTCCCGGGCTTCTCAAGGGCCCGGGGCCTGGTGGAGGGGCCACTGCCAGAGCTCCACATGCCTGCGGGTGGTTCCCCTCCTACCTGCTGCCTCCCGGGGGCTCTTGGTTGGCAGGCACTGTCCTCCCAGGGCAGAGGCCTCCTCGGGGCACGTGGTCAGCCTCCTAGAGGGTTGGGGAGGGACAGACGAGGCAGCTAAGCGGAGCCCGGATCCACGCGTGCGGGGCAGCCCTCTGTAGCCTCAGGCGTACCTGGCCAAGGCAGCCCAGGGACAGGAAGGGCTGCAGGCTGGGCGGCGGCGGCCCCAGGAGCAGGTCTGGAAACTCCGCGCAGCCCTGTTCCACCCGACGGTCGGCAGGGCGGGGCTTGTGCTCCCCAGCTGGACAGGAGGCTTTTCCTGGAAAAATGAGAAGACCTGAGTCACATGCTGCATGACTTTTCTGGAGCCTGCCTCTAGGGTGCAGGTGGCCGCGTGGGCCAGAGACGGCCCCGGGTGCTGGCCACAGGGCAGGAGGCAGCGGAGACACCCGTGCTGGGCATTTCCTCTGGGCCATCCTGAGTGCAGAAGCGGCGTAGGCACGGGTGCAGACAGGACAGTGTGGAAGTGATGGGCTCTGCCGGGTGAATCTGGGGCTGCACTCTGCTGCCACTCCTGCCTGTCTGGGGCCTAGCATGGCTGCGTGCCTCCGGGTCAAGAGCATCTCCTACCTCAAGCCCCCAGAGACACCTGCTGAGCTGCTGGCAGGGGCGGCGGGGGGGGGGGTAGTTGGGGAGGGCCTGGCAGGGACCGAGACAGATGGGTCGGGCTCCACCCCGCAGAGACCAGGCCTCTGCTTAGCCCTGCGGGGACGCTGGTCCATGCTGGTTCTCCTCAGCCACCTCTCCCAGGTTCCTCTGGGTACGTCCCCACCCTAGCCCACAGTCAGAGCCCCGGCGCCTGCCCTGCGTCTCTTTCATTTTCTATGTTTTTTGTTTGTTTGTTTGTTTGTTTTTGAGACAGGGTCTCATTTTGTAGCCCAGCCTCATCCTGAACTCACTATGGAGTCCGGGCTGGCCTTGACCTCAAGGCAATCCTCCTGCCTCAGCCTCCTGAGCGCTGGGATTACAGGTGTGCCACCATGCCCAGCTTTATGTGGTGCTGGGGAATCGAACCCAGGGTCCTGAGCTTGCGAGGCAAGCGCTTTAACCACTGTGCCATTCCTCCAGCCCCGCTGCCTTCTCTTTCACACAGAAACTGCCAGGCCCGGCTCCCAGAGGTGGAGGCAGGAGGTCCAGCATGCACCGGGGCAGTGGGGATCTGCAGGAAGGGGCCCAGGCTTGGCCCTCGGGACCCAACCCTGGGAGCCAAGGTGCGCAGGGAGGCGGGTTCTGTCTACACAGCAATGTGGCCTGGGGCTGGGGCACTAACGTCCCCTCCCAGGAGCCCCTGTGCCACCGGGAGGGAGAGAGCTGCTAGGGGAGCCAGCCTCTGAAGAATTCCCCATTATGGGTGGGAGAATTATTTCCCTCGGAGGTGTCTTAATTCCTGCTCACAGCATGTTGTAATGCGTGACGTCTGTGTTTCTGCAAGGGCGCTCCCCATGTCCTCTCCCACTAGCAGCCCACGGTCCTGCGCGCGGTTCCTGGGCAGTGGCTGAGGCTTCATGTCCCTACCCACTGCGCTGGCCTCCACGCAGGTGGCACACCCCAGCCTGGCAGCCTGCATTGCACACAGTTCTTGCAGGGCACCAGCTCTGTCCTCGGGGCCCCAGTAAGGTGACACTTGGCGGCCCAGAGCTCATGCCCGGGCATCACCTCTGGTCTCCTCCGCTGCCCACCACTTCCCAGGGCAGGGCCAGATCCTCACTGACCACGAGCATTTCCAACAGGCACTGAAACCGGCCTGGACACTGGCCTAGCAGCGCCGGCCTGTAATTCCCCGACTCTGAGAGGCTGAGGCCGGAGCATCGCAAGTCTGAGCCTGGGCAACTTAGTGATTTAGGGGATGCCTTGTCTCAAAAACAAAATAAAGACTGGGGTGTACCTCAGCGCGCAGGCCCTGGGTTCAGTCTCCAGTACCGCCTCCCCCTCCCCCCCGCTGGAGCGCCCGCCTGGGCTGCCCTTGCCCTGGCCCGCATGGCCCCAGCTGGACTGGATTCCTGGCCCCCGTCCTTCGGGCCCTTCTCCTTCTGAGAGCCTGGGCCTGCCCATCCCACAGCTGTCCTGGCGACTGCTGGCCCCCGGCTGGGACACTGCCCTGATGTCTCTCTCCTTGGCCAGCTGGATGGCAGTCACTGCACAGGGTGACATTCTCACAGGCTGAGCCACCATCCCCAGCCCCGAATTCCTGGAGCCCTAGTGTGTGTGTGCGCGCGCATGGGCAGGTGGGGGGGGGTTGGGGAGTTGGCTGGAGAGACAGCAGCTGGGGTGTGGTAGGGGAGCACCCAGACCCGGTGTGCTGACTGCAAGGGGCCTAGCGCAAGCTGGTCTCCGCCAGAGGCACAAGGTAAAGTCCCACCTCCTGGGAGGCGGGGACCCCGGCCCAGCTTCCTGCCAACACCTGCCCGTGGTCCTCAGAGCCACTCCCTCTGCGGCACAGGGAGGCAGCCCTGGACCTGACTGCCCTCCTCCACCTGTTTTCTGGACTCCTCCCCCATTCCTGGGCGCCCTGCCCCTGCCCAAGCCCCCCTGCGCAGCCCCACGCGCACGTCCAGGTGTGCACGTCCAGGCGTGCAGCGAGGACAATGGCAGGGGGTCCCTCTAGGCCTCTTGGGCCACGCCTGTCCTGCCACGGCCGCAGGTGGCTGACTGGCTCACAGCATCAGTGGCTTCACCTTCCCGGGTGCAGGACCTCAACTGGCTGCACATCTAGTTCCGCTGCACTGTGGCACCCCGGCCCCCTCAGCCCCCCTGGCCTGTGGCGCCAAGCTCCGGCCGCCCCAGCTGCCCTCTCCACGGCGCCCAGCCTCTCCCCGGGGCAGGTTTCACGCCCCCTTGGACCACCCCCTCAGGTTCTCTTCTCTTGTTCTCACCCCCCAACACCACTCTCCATCTGTTACTGGCTGCGTGCCGCATCTTCACCAAGGCACCCAGCGGGACCTGGAGTGTGGCTGGGGTGTCACCGACCAGGGCCTCGATGCCTGCCTTACTGGCCACGAGTGGCCTCTCCCCTTCTCGTCCATACTGTCCGCAAAGCTGGTCCTATGAGGCCAAATCGCCAAAAAGAAAGGGCTAAGTAAAGTAGGCCTCGTGGAGTCTGCCTGTAATCCCAACATCTGGGAGGCTGAGGCAGGAGGATCAGTAGTGGGGACCCAGCCCGGAAAACTTGGTTGGCTTATCAAGACCCTGCCTCAAAATAAATATATAAATTTCAGTGTGAAGGCCCTGGGCTCCCCTTACTATCACACACACACACACACACACACACGCACACACGCTGAGAGTTGGATAGACGGGTCCCCCAAAGCTACAAAAATCTGACTTTTGAGGAAAGTTGAGCGGCAGAGATGCCATCAGGCTGGGACAAAGGTCACCATCACCAGGTATCTGTCTTCCAGGCAACGGATGACAGCTGCTGGCCTGGGAGTCACTTCCAGAGGCCTAAGGACACTGGTGTGGCCGCTCCAGTGTGTACTCCAGGGGCCTCCAGTCCTGGGATGTCCCTGTCCCCAGTGTGCCCTACCCGGCTCTGCTGCTGGGGCTTTGCTTGCTGGCTGCCAGGTGCCTGGGGCATTTCTGGGGGACTCTCCCACCCCAGTGGGCATACCCGCAGCTTCCCAGGCAGGGATTCAGCGTGGGGACTGACTGTGGATCCCCACAGTTACAGCTTTATCAGCAAGATAAAGGTCGGTGTGCCACCTGAGGGGGCGGTGGACAGGCGGGGGCAGCCTGACCTCTCCAGAGAGAAATGTCAATTCATTATCTTTTTACAGCCGAGCCAATTAGATTCCCTAATCACCTGTGTAGGACGCCTAGGCAGGGGATGGGGGTGAGTAGGGCCGTGAGAGCCAGTAAGCGCAATGGCTGCCTCAGACTGCAACCTGCAAGGCCACCACTGCAGTCGCCGGCCAGAGTGTCGTCCTCATTTAAATTAATTCAAAAAATAAAATGTTATTGGCCCTGTGGGGAAGGGAGAGGGCTCTTTAGAGGTGACCAGACACACTGCATTAGTCTTCACTGGTGGCTCCATTAGCCAGGGAGCTGTGCCTGCTACAGAGGTGGGAACAAGAGGCCCAAAGGGACAGCTGGGCAGAGTCGCCACCTTGGGCAGACCTGTAGAGGACCCATGTGATCCCAAGGGCCACGTGAGGATAATGAGCCCCTGAGGAGCCAAGACAGGGTTCCCCAACCTGTTCCCGCCACCTGTCGCGGCCAGGGCTGGCCTGGAGGTCTGCATCAGCTGACAGCCACTGACCCTACCAGCCTGAGGCCCTCTGGCAGAGTCCCAGGGGCTGTCCAGACCTGAGCCCTGTGTGGGAGACTGAGGCAGGGGGCCACACATTCAAGGCTAGCAGCAGGCAGTGTAGCACTTTGGCATGATGCTGTTTCAAAATAAAAACGGGCTGGGGACGCAGCCCAGTGTGGAGGCCCCGGGTTTAACCCTCACTATCACTGTCACCACCTCCAGAAGAAAAGCCCCCTGCTGTGCTCTGGCTCCGGAGACACCTCCAGACACAGGGTCTCTGAGCTCTGGTCCCCCACTGGTAGTGGGCCCAGCAGGTGGGCACCTGGAGCCGCACTAGGTCCAGAGCCCCTCCCTCGCATGATGCCCTTGCCTGTCAACTTTACAGATTAGGAAACTGAGGCATGGCCAGCTCCTGCTAAGGTACCCTGCTGCTCTGTTGTAGCTGGCCCACGGGGACTCCCAGTCTGGTTGGGCCACCGCCCTGTGCCATAGGCTGGAGACAGAGCCCAGTCCCCTCTTGGTGAGGCTGACAGGCTGTGTGGTACGCTCTGCATCCCAGTGGGCACCCCCTTTGCCCTGTGGTCCTGGCACACTGCCTGACCCAGGGTGGCTGGGGTGCTGGCAGATGATTGGCAACCTTCTAGCCAGGGTTGGGAGCTGGTGGAGAACCGGCCCTGGACAGACCGGGGGAGACACAGCGCTTGCCTATGAACCGAGGGAGCCCTGGGGACACGCAAAGGCCAGCACGCCTGCCCCTTCTCCTGCAGCACGGAAGTGGACAGGTTCCAAGGCCACTGACCCTCTGCCCGCACCCGGGCTGCTGGGGAAGCAGAGGCCCCTCCCGGCTCCCACGCAGGGCAGGCGCTCTCCCGTGCTTCCCCCTGGCCTGGACGGGGCCGGAAGCCCCTTCCTGGCGGCACAGCCTGGGCCCCACAGGCCTACTGGAGCTCCCGCATCAGAATCACAGGGGCGGAAGGGTGCAGGACGCCGGCTGGCAGGCCTCCAGCAGCGGACCAGTCCGGTTGTCCCTCAACCTGTTTCTGACGCCCCGCCCACTCGTAACCCTAGGATGCTCCCCGCCAAGCTGTTTGCTGGCACGCAGCAGCAGAGCTGCTGCAAAGGCCCCTCCCGCGGCTCCTGGCATCCTGGGGCTGCTGCGTTCAGTGGGGCCGGCGGGGCCCTGGGCGGGAGGAGGGAGCCATGGGCGCAGCTGGAGCAGCCCAGGCTTGGGAGCCACTTGCCCTCCGATCCCAGCATGCAACCTCTTTGTCCTACCACAGGCTGTGGACGCCTGGACTGAAGTCCAGCCTGAGAACATGCCCACGGGTGGGTGGCAGAGAGAGGCAGAGGATGGCCTCCCAGGGGCTCTGGGATGGGGCTCCTCCAGGGGGTGGGCATGGTCCGGAAGCCCCTGGCAGGGCTCTGACCATGGGAGACCACAGATGACCACT
Organism: Ctenodactylus gundi; assembly: GCA_004027205.1. NCBI lineage: Eukaryota > Metazoa > Chordata > Mammalia > Rodentia > Ctenodactylidae > Ctenodactylus > Ctenodactylus gundi. Next base: position 264,724 of record PVKB01001428.1, read on the forward strand.
GATAATCACGGTGACTCTGAGCCAAGCTCACGCCAGCAGTCCCCAAGTGGTAGAAACTGACACAAAGTCCTGGGCGCTGGGGCCACGCAGGGCTGGAGAGCCAGGCAATAGCTGCCAGAGGACTGGGGGTGCTGTCACGATGGTCATAAAGGAGGAGCCCACACGGAGGCCGTCACTGCCCACCCAGCAGCAGACCGAACACCCACGCACACGGGAACAGACCCAACACACCGACATGTGCCAACGTCTGAGGGCCAAGCTGTGAGCAGGGAATCCCCTCTGCCGACCCCACAGCACTGGCCACGGCCCTCAGACGGACGGCCCTTCCCAGCCTCTTCCCACCCCTCTGCAGAGCCCTCCTCAGAGCGGCCCAGCTCACCTGCTGGCCTCTGCACCAGCGGCCAACAGGGGGGAAGGACAGCGGGGAGGATGGAGGATGGATTTGAGGGGAGGACAGAGGAGAGGACAGGGGAGGGCAGGGAAGGACAGAGGGACACCTGAGACCACAACCTGGGGGGTAAGAAGAGTCATCGAGCCGTGGCCACCTGCCTCACACGGCCGTCTGCAGTTTGAGGGGGGACGTAGCTTCCAAACCACACTGCGCGTATAGACCACTGGCACCGTGCACAGCAGTGGCACCCTAGAAGGACACTGCCCAGTTCCAGATGGCCTCACTTCCTGCTGGGGCCTGCCCCTGCCACTCAGGAAGCCGGATCAAGGACCTCTTGGTCCCCAGAGTGCTGTGCTGCTCCTTTCCGTCCAGGAGCTTGAAACTGTTCTGACAACGGGGTTTGACCAATAGCTGCCAAAGACTGGCCGTCTGGTCCTAGGTGCTCTGGGTGGGGGTGTGCTTGCCTCCCATTCTGGTCTCTCCCGGTGCCGGGCCTAGGTGGGGGCATGGGGGTCGTCACACTGTGCAGCCAGCAGTGCAGAGGGACTGCCACCTAGCGCTGGGAGGGACCCAGGTGTCTGCAGCCCTGGGGGCACGAGGGTCTGCCTGTCCAGCTCGCCAGGGGCAGCAGGCATAGACCCTAGCTCTGAGGGCCACTGTCTTCACCACGGCCTGGCCTCCACCGTCGCCCGGGGGTCCTGCCCTCGCCCCACGGCCCCACCGCCAGAGGCCTGACCCCCGCTGCGGAGGGGCTGGCCTCTGCGCTCCCCAGCCCACTGTCGCTAGGACAGCAACACACCCTGGTATCTGAGCAATTTTCCATTTTTACCCGCTGCCTGGCAGGCGAAGCAACATGCCATCTTTTTATACCACGTTTTTTCTGGGACATTCTCTCTTATACGACATGGTTCCTACTAGAAAAAGCATTTATAGCATAAACTTCCCTTTAAAAATACGGCTCTCTCGTGCTCCTCTGCCTTAATTAGCCACAGACAATTAATATTACAATGCTGCACCACCCCGTGAGGCAATGAAATTCCCAGCAGCGTTCTCCGCTTTCACGGGCAGGTCTGACTTAGTAGCGAGGGCACCTTGGTTTTTAACGCCGTCTCCTCATCACGGCCGGTTCCCCGGTGGCCCTCAGATGGACGTGCGGACCCAGGGGTGGAAGGAGAGAGCGCTCAGAATGCTGCCAGCGTGGGGGCGGGGGAGAGGGTGCTAGGAAACAGAAAAGAAAAAAAAAAGAAAAGAAAAGAAAAGAAAATCAACCTCTCCCCACCCCCTAGGCTCTGGGTTCCCGTGTCCAGCTCACAGGGGATTGTCTGGGTCTCCAGGTGCCTGCAGCGTCTGTCCCGCAATCACCCCCAGCTGACCCCCTGCCCTGCGACTCTGGTGCCCGACTCCTGGGGTGGGCACAAGCCCCGGCAGGGAGGGGCCTGAGGGAATGCGCCGCAGGCAGGAGTAGGAAGGCCCCCACAAATGCAAAGATCCTCTTGCACATGCAACCAGCAACTGGCACGCTTTGTTGCTAAAACGCGGGTGCTGTCATTTGTGCACGGCGGGGTTCGGAGGAGCTGGCAGAAGGCCATGCCTGGGTCGCCCTTTCCGCCCCACGAAACTCGAATCATCTCACGGAAAGTTGAAAACAACAGAAATGCTTCCTGGCAACTAAGGACAGGCCCCGCGCTGCAGTCACGGCGTCGCTGACCCCGGACTCCGGGGAAAGGTCTGCATGTGCTCTTCACCGGCTTTGGGGCAGAAGTGGGAACCACGTTTTTAGAGGGCTTGTTTTCCTTTTCCTTCTCTTTTTTATTTTTCGTGGGCCTGGGATCACTCCCGGGGCCTTTTGAGATAAGATCTTGCTATGTTGGTAAATCCTGAGACCCTCCTGCCTCAGCCTCCCAGAGTAACAGAATTACAGGCTTGTGCCACCAAGCCCGGCTAGGGCTTGTTTTCCTAATCGTATGGGTTGAGCAGGAATGACGCTGGAGTGGCGGGCCAGAGCTGAGCTGTCCCCTTGTCCCAGAGACTCCGGCTGCCAGGGCTGCCACAGGCCAAGGCGGTGTGGAGGGTGGCTGAACCCGGGGTCTATCTGTGTGAGGGGCGAGGAGGGGCAGGCAGCCGATGAGGCTGCGGTGGGAGACAGGGCTCCGTGTGCTCTAGGGACCCCATGGCGCATCCAGCACAGGGGTCTGCCCAGGACCCCTGCTTCCTGCACGGAGGCCCGAGCCAGGCCACTGTGTCATACCTAAGGCTGTGAACGGGGCCTGCAGGTGTGGGCCTGTGACCCGAGCAGTGTGGGAGGCTGAGACAGGAGGTCACAGGCTGAAGCCCCAGCAACTTAGCAACTTAGACTCTGTTTCATACAACAGTAGAACGGGGCTGGCACGTAGCTCAGTGTGAAGACCCTGGGTCAGATCTCAGTGCTGGACGAACAAAGTGAGGGGAAGGACGGAAGGACGGACGGGCGGACGGAGCTGGCAAACGCGCGTAGCACTGTGGTGGTGTGGATCCCCAGTGTCCCCCGAAAGCCTCACGTTCCTACGGGTACTGTGGGGGGTTGGGAGGTGGGGCCCGGCTGGAAGGGGCGTGTGCTGGTCCCGCCCTTCCTCCCGGCCTCTCTGCTCCCTGAGCTGTGAGGGTCTCAGCTCCAGGAGCTCCGGGTCCAGCTCTAGCTGCAGCCCCACCATGTGCTTCCACCATTTTCCAGCCACTTGTGAATGGACTGAGACCTAGAACTCCCAGCTACAATAAATCTCTCCTCCCTAAGTTGTGATATCGGGTATTAAGTCATAGTGACGAAAAAGTAACAAAGACAAGTACCACTGCCCTTCTGAGGAGCCAGGGTGCGCGAGGGCTCTGGGCAGCTTCTGCCCTGCGGACGGGGCTCCATCCACCCCAGCTGTCAGCATCAGGCTCCAGGAACAACAGGGTTTCCTAGCACTGAGAGAACTAACAGCGGCGCCAGACTCAGACTCCACTGCCGAACGCGGGCCCGGACAGTGCGGCCCCCGCCCTCCTGCCAGCTGCATATCAGTATGGGGGTCAGCTCGACTCACCGGGGGCCTGGGAGTCCAGCGCCGGCTCCGGGTATTCCTTGGACAGCAGCGGGTCAGCTCCTGCACTTTCCACAGCAGCGGTAGGCCCCGGCACACGTGGTGTGGAGCAGGACACAGGGTAGGACACGCACTGGAACCCACTGGGGAGCAAGAAGCATGGGGCTGGAGCCCTGGCTGGCACAGGGGGAGTCAGGGAGAAGTCAGCCTCGGCCAGGGTCCTGGGGTACCTTGAACTGCTCTTGGGGGCTGTGCGGGTCACTTTAAGATGTCTGTTGGGCTGAGACTGACTGAGGACCAACATGAAGAACCAGGCAGCCAGGCACCCCGTATCTTCTCTGCAAACACCCCACGTGGCTCGGGCCAGCCCTGCAGCCCTCTGTCTCGGTCAGGTACCCTCTCCTCCCTGGATGCACCTCTGTGCCTGCCCTCCCGGGCCCAGCGGCCAGGGCTGTTCCCGTCCTGTCTGTGCTGGTACAGGGGATGTGTGGCTGCTGTGGCGAGAGGCCGCATGGGGAGATCTCACCAGCCCCTTCTTCCTCCCAGCTCGGAGACAACCCCATGAAGGGTGCCCCCTGGCATCACCCGGACTCACAATGGGGTCTCGATGGGCATCTCCGGGGAGTCTCTGTCCACCTTGAAGAAACTGACCTCAGAGTAGGCTGGGAGCTGCACGTGTCTGACGCCTGCAGAGACTCTCAGGACCCGGCCACTCTCACCTTCCAGGGAGAGAGAGATTGGGAAGCAAGTTCCTCAGACTTCGAGGACTGGCGACCTGACAGGGCTCTCCCAGAGCTCTGCCCTGGTGCAGGGGTCAGGTGGGAGCATCTGGGTGCACTGCCGGGGACAGGGAATGGGCGAGGCTCTCCGTAGGCCGAGCTTGAGTACCAGGGACAGGGGGCCTAAGGCAGTATTCCTTCAGGCTAGGCTAACTGGCCACAGAAGCAAAACCAGGAATTTTTCTCAGGAACAGAACCGGGAATATTTACAGGATACAAAGAATCGAGCACCCAACAGGTCAGTGCCTGGCATCTACTCAAAGAGCAGCAGGGGTAGAATAACCAGGGGTTAGAATGACTGCCTAGGAAGCATGAGGCCTCAGGTAAATCCCCCGCATGTAAATGACGCCTCAACAAAGTTGTTAAACTAAGCCAATTGTGACTGTTTTTGATAGATGTGGCACAGCAGGGCGTCCTCTGTGAGGCATGCCAGGCCAAGGTGAACACATGGGTACCAGGACCTGTGGGCAGACAGGGCTTCGAGAGGGCAGCAGGCACGTCCCTCATGATGCAGGGGTCTGATGACCTGCCCACAGTGCCACCCGACCTGTGCCCACTGCTCAGCTCCACTGTTTCATAGGATGCATGTTAATCTCAGCTGAGAGCCTGCACGCGCCAAAAATCACACGTGCCCACATTTGCATTCAGGTACTTGCGCGTACATGGCCTGCGTCAACCGGAGGGATTACATGCCTCCTGGGCCTTCTGACAGGCCCTGGCCACCAGGGATGCCAATACCAAGTCACGTGGGCACGGGCGCCATGGTGGCCCCTCCCTTGCCTGGGATCTGCTGCTTAAGGACTTGATGCCCGCTAGTCTGTAGAGAAGCCTGGGGTCACTTGGGGACACTTACCCTTGGCCACGTCCCCATTGTCTCGCTGCAGCTGGACCTTCAGTGAGAAGGATGACCCGGCGGCGACTTCCAGCACCTCTGGACCCAGGATCCCAATCCTTGAGGCTTGTTCTAGAGAGGGCAGACGAGGCGACAGAGGTGGCCGCCACCGACGGCTCCCGCCCTTGCTAGCAGGCCCTCCCTACAGAGGGATTCAAGTGACCATGCAGATGGCCTCTGTCATCGTGATGCTCCACACATAGCTGGGGGCATATGGCTCCTGGCACCTGCTCACCCCTTGTGGACTGGGTACCAGGTCTGAGTAGCTAGTGTCCCCTGGCAGGCTGGCTCTCGAGAAGGACTCTGTCCTGCAGCCTAATGGGAGACTCACTCAGGTGCCACCAGAAACAACACAGGAGCAGAAGGCTTACCCAGGGACGTGGCCCTCAGCAGTGGCCCCTCTGTGAACCACCAGCCACCTTGTAGGCACCCTGGAGTATAGAGATCTCAGGGGACTCTGATCGGGGTCACCTGGGAGGCGGCAACCTGACCTACTGCTGTAGGTGCTCAGGTTCTGTGATGGGCAGCCCTGGGGAGGAGGCCCCGGGTGGGAGGAAGCCCCGTGGCTGGGAGGGGGCCCAGGGCTGGAAGGGGGCTCCCTGGCTCGCCTGGGTCCGAGTTCTGATCTCTGCTACTGCCTGTCCTCAAGCCCTCTGGGGTCAAACTCGTGCCTGCTTTCTTAAAAAGGAGGGGGCTTTAGCTTCTACCTTGTCACAGCACGATGAGCTCATGACTAACACCCCCTAACTTCCAGGGCCCTGTGAGGGAGATGGGGGAGCTCACGTGCTCCACTGCGGACTTATGAGGCCTGCAGGGAGGGACACCTACCTACAGGGTGCCCATTGATCCAGAGTCCACAGTAGGTGACACCCGAGCAGTGGGTCAAGCTGCCCAGCCCGCTGAAGACGTCACTGTGCCACTGTCCCTGCAGAGACGACAGGGTGACCTCAGCGGCGGTGGCACAGAGGATACGGCACTCTGCATGGCACTGGTAAGCCCTGAGGCCAGCACGGGCTTCCTTCTGAGGGGGAAGTCCCAGGCCAGTGGGCCTTGCTAAGTGTCCTGCCCTCTGAGTGACAAGGGGAGCACAGTCACAGCACACACACGCACGCCCTACAGGCACGGCTGGCGCTGGGCTGTGGCCCTGCTGTGGGATCGCAGGAGACCTGAGCAACCATCAAGCCTGGTGCCAGGACTGGGGTGCAGGCTGCTCTGTGACCCCACATGCAGTAAGTAGGTAAGGCCCATCCCAGCACGTAGCTCAAACACGGAGCTCACGGAGAGGCGCTGCCCACCCGCATGCCCACGTGGCAGCCTCTGCCACATGCTGTCCAAATCACACAGGTAACAAGGCTGGAACGAGGGCATGGAAAGGCAGGAAATGGTTTCCAGGAAAAAAAAATCTCTGGACAGTTTTGGTTGACTATGAATTACTTCTATGTGGGGGAAGTGGGCAGAAGTGGGCTTTATTCTGAGGAAGCTGCTGGGGCTCCTGCTTCCCTGCCCTGCCTGGGACCCCTGCCGCAAGCATGCACCGCTAGGACTGTGGTCCCTGGGGCAGGGTGGTCAAGGTGCCCAGGAGGACAGGACTGGGAGCAGCTGGGCAGGGCGCTGTGGTGTGCAGGGCAGGAGGCTGTGGCTGCATGCATCCAGAGATGGCTGTGACCCTAGCGGGCTCAGGGACCTTGCAACAGGGGAGACAGGGCCATGCTGTGTGGCTAGAGAGCACTGAGAGGGGCCTCAGGCTGGGCCACATCTGCAGCGGGCAGGGGCGAGCCCACCCTGCATGGCTGGCACCTCCAGGCCTCATCCTCGGGCAAGTTACAGGCAAAGGGGGTGCCCGCTGGCTGCCACGTAGGCAGGGGTATGGCTTTCCCAGTAGGCGTGGGGATCTGGACAGTGCCCTCCTCCTGGAGTCACCGGGCCACTCGCTCTAAGGGACCTTGGGTGTTCCCTCCACTCCATGGTCCCTGCGGACTGAGCCTGGCTCCAGGTAGCCTGTGCCACCAAGGCCGTGGACCGCGACACCCTGACAGTGTCCCCAGCTGAGCACTCTGCTGCCCTGGCTCTGCGCCACCCCTGGCCCTGATGTCCCTGCGCATGAGCGTGCGGTTGTCTCTGTAGCCCTCTGTCCCGGGAAACCTGCCACCTACCCTGACATGACAGGCCCTTGCCTTCCAGGAGATGCGGGTGTGAGGCCCCGGGGCCGCGGGGCCACGGATTGGCGTGTGGCCCTCGGGGAAGTTCCAGGTGCTGTGCCACATGTGGGTCCTCACCTTTACCTGCTTCTCCCTCATGTGACTCTAGGTTTCCCGCTGGACAGGCCATACTCCTTTAACTTCCTGGTTAACAGACGGGTTGTTGGGTTTCACCCCGTGACCTGGCCCTAGGTCCCTGGGAGTTCAGAGGGTGGAGGGCGAGACTTGCAGCCTGATGTCACTGATATCCAAACTCCACAGGCACATGGGGACTGTCCCTTAATGGCTCCGCGGTGGCCACAGGACACCGCTGGGCACGAACAGTCCTGTACCACAGTCCTGCTCATGGTCTTTCATGTCAGGTGCGTGCTGGGGTCACTGGTCCCACTTTCCTGCTCTGGACCCTCTTGGTTCAGGGACAGTGGGTGATGGATTGTGCAGTAGCCACAGGGCCTCATCTCGATCTGCAGGGGCCCTCTGGGCTGGGAGAGAGGAGGCAGGGGCCCACCGCAAGGGCAGGCGCCCATGAGGCCGGCCACCTGCTGTGAGTGTGAGCAGGTGTTCTGGGCTGCAGGCCTCTCCCGGGAAAGCTGACATGGGAATGTGGCCGCCTCCCCAGACCAGCCAGAGGCCAGCAGCTGCAGGCAGCACACATTGCCACTACAGTCGGGCAATGCTCGACTCGCACGTGTGCATGCACACACACACACACACACACACACACACACGGCACCCTCTTCCGCAGGACCTGTCCTCGGCTACTGAGGACCGCAGGGCACTGCCAAGCCCTCCCATGGTCTCTGGTGACCGCCGGTGTCCCCGGGAATCTCGTGCTCTGCACTTGGATCCTCTCCTCCTGGGGGAAGAATCTGGACTCGTGACAGAACTGGCTGAGGCTGAGACAAATCCTAGGACATACTAGGACGAAAGGGCGCCACGACCCCCCAAGCGTCTCAGGAAACAGCATCCCCGAGGCATCACGGAGAAGCCGTGTGCCGGGCCCAGCCGTTTCTTTGCTTTTCTCCTTTCTTTTCCAGAGTCACTAGGTGGTGCCGTCTCTCCCTACAGGTGCAGGCCGTCACAGCCCCTGGCATATTTTCTAGCAGACAGAAAAAGCACCCACCTGGGGTTGCAGTCGGGGGCGGAGCCAGCCTGCAAAGGGGTGGCTCTCAGAAGGGCAGAGGCCGGGCCCAGGGGTGCAGGCCTGCAATCCCAAGACACAAGGAGGCTGAGGCAGGAGGATCACAAGCTCGAGGCCCACTTGGCAACTCAGCAACTTAGGGAAACTCTGCCTCAAAATCAAATAATATAAAAATGGACAGGGGACATATCTAAGTGAGATGCCCTGGGGTTCAATCAAAAAAAGTTTTTAAAAAGGAAAGAAAAAAGCAGTAAGACAGTAAATTTTCTGTTGTGTGTATTCTGGGCTGGGCTTCGGATGGCTGGGAGGCCGAGGGTGTGCCCCACGATCACAGCCAGCCGGCACAGAGCACTCAGGGGCCACGAGCCACGCGGGGACCGCGGCTTCTCTTGGATAATGATGTGAGCGTCACCTAGCAGCAACGGTGGCACATTGTTCAAGATGGCGGATCTTTACATTTTCGCACCATACCCGATCAGGTGACCAGACCGAGGCGGAAAGGAGGGAGGAGGGATTAGGATGTGACGTTGTGATAAACTTGACCCTGAGTAATGACGTTGTGATGAACGTGGCCCTGAGCCAATGCTTTAGAGCTTCCCGGGAAGTCTGTGAATCCCGCCAATGGGAAACGGTGGGGGGAGGGCCTTGCGAGCTAGGGATATAGCTCCCCCCCGACCATGCTTGGTCGTCTCCTTCTCCACTCGCACGTGGGAGGGACACCCTTTTGCAAAAGGAAATTAAAGCCTCATACCCTGTCGTCCCTGCCTCCCAAGCCCATCCTCTGTTTGGACAGGAAGATTGCTACGTGCCGTTTCTAACAACGAGGACTGACGTTATCATTTCTGGGTAATCATTTCTTTTGGCACACGCAGCCACGTGAGACCCCTGATGCCTCTGAAGCGTGTGGTGGTCACAGGTATTTGCGGATCTGAGTCCTGATGCCCAGATGCTCCAAGGACCTGGCCTGCTCCCTCAGCTCCCGGGCCTTCTCCTTCCAGCAGTGCCCACGTCCACCCAGGTAGCAGTACCCTCGTTCGGCCACACCAAGGCCACTTAGAGCAACAGGTGGCCAGGGGATGTGAAGTGCCAGCCCTGTGTCCTCGGGTCTCCCAAGTCCCTGCCTACCACTGCCTTCTTCTTTCACTCATTGCTCCTCTCTCTCCCTCTCTCTCTGCTCCCTAAGTACAGGGGATCGAACCCAGGGCCTTCACTGAGCTACATCCCCAGCCCTTAAAAATTTAAAAAAAAAAAAAGCTTTTTTTTGTAAGGACACCAAGTCTTGCTAGGTCACTAAGCTGACCAGGCTGGGCTTGAACTTGCAATCTTCCTGCCTCGATCTCTCAGAGAGCTGGGATTATAGCCATGTGGTCAGCTTGCTAAACCCCTACACTGTTACTTCTTGATGAGGCCCAAGGGTCAGAAGCGGAGGCTGGCCCTGTACAGGTCGAGGCTGGCACCACCACCCCTCTCCCGGATTCTCCCTAGTGCTGCTGCCCCCCGCCGGCCAGCCACTGGGCACCGTGTCCCGCCAGGGGCTGCGGGCGTGTGGGACTGGGCCTTAGGGAGGGTTTGCAGATGGACTCAGGGAGGCCCAGCAGAGAATGCCCACTGCTCTGAGCTGTCCTGGGAGGACAGAAACCGCCAAGCAGCTCAGCATGCAGGTGGGACGGGGTGAAGCCTTCTGAACAGGGCCGGAATCCAGGGTTGGAGGAGACCTGGCCTCAACCGCATGGGCTCTGGGTGGCCAGGCCTCGGCGGGCTGGGCCTTGGGGCCCAGGCTCCAAACCCAAGCCCGGGGCTGTGCCTGGCGGTGAGCAGCGCTGGGCTGCCCCCTGGCGGAGCTGAGCGAGCCCAGGAATTGGAGGTGTGCGGTTTCCCTAATCCCTAGCCCTGTGGGCTGCGCCACACCCTCAGGCTTTGGAAGGGGAAGACCTGGCTGGCTGCACAGAGCGCACTGGTATAGGGCAGGTGGCCACATCTCCCAGCAAGCCTCTGGTGGCATCCAGGGGACTCATGAGACAGAAATGCCTCTGGGGACGGAGCTGGGCTGGCACGGGGCCCAGGCTGTATGACGTCCCCCCAGCCCTGCCCCAGCTGTGAGGTCTGCCCAGGCCTAGAGTGGAGATACGCCCTGAAGGACTCCCAGGGCAAAGTCTTCTTGCTTCTTGGGGAAGGGGGCAAAGCCTAGACATTTGACTTGGGGCCACTTCCTAGTTGAGGAGCCCATGCCTGGGCCTCAGTTTCCCTATCTGCAAAGTAGTCACCAACAGTCCCTCTATCAGGACAGGAAGTAAGGGAGGGCTACGCCAACAGGCCTGGGTAGAGGAGAGAACTGGCACCACAGCCCAACAGTCCTTCAAAGGGCTCTGTTCTTGTCCTGCCCGGGGACGTTGGCCATGGGACCCAGGGGCCCTGGGCACCTGTGGGGTGGGTGCAGAGCCCTGTCCCCGCAGGCCGTGCCCCACATGTCGCAGGCAGGCTGCTGCACTGCTGGCCTGGTGCCAGGGTGGCGGCTCCTGTGCCTTCTGCTTCCGCTGCACACAGGCTGGCACGCAGGACAGGAACCGAGGGGTGCTCTGGGCTTGGACAGGATCCTCCCCATCTCCTGCTGCCCTGGGATGTGGCTGGGGGTCCAGGAGCAAGGGCTGTCTTTCTCAGGGTCTGAACCCCAGGCCACAAGCCGTCATAAGGCTTCACCGGGGCATATCACAAGCTCTGGGGCATAGCATCTCTATCAGGTGACTGTGCCAGGGTCCTTGGCAGTTCCAAGAATAGGATAAGCCAGATGCAAGAACCTCTAGGGACAGAAATCAGCTGGGGGCGGGGGGGGGGCGGGTCTAGGAACCAAGCTACTTTTTTGTGTGTGTTGCTAAGCATTGAACTTGGGGATCAATGAAATGAAGCCTTATTTATTTTTGGGACAAAGTCTTATTTTATAGTCCAGGCTGGTTTGAGCCCACTATGTAGCCCAGGATGGCCTTGAACTCATGGCAATCTTCCTGCCTCGGCCTCCCAAGTGCTGGGATGACAGGTGGGCACCACCGTGCTCGGCTATTATGTGGTGCTGGGGGATGGAATCTGGGGCGTCACACTTCCTAGGCAAGTGCTCTAATCACTAAGCTACACCCCCAGCCTCTTTCGAGACAGGATCCCAACTCAGTTGCCTAGGTTGTCCTTGGACTTGGGATCCTCCTGCCTCGGCCTCCAAAGGAGCTGGGGTTTCAGGTGTGTGACACCTAGCCCAGCCCGTCACCCTCTCTCGGCCACATTTCCTCATGGGAACAGCCTCAGGCTCTACTCCTGGGGTCCACAGGAGCCAGGGACATGCTGAGAAGCCCTGCAGACAGCAGCGGCTGCTGGGGGAGAGTCTCAGTCTTGCAGCAGGGCCCCTTCCCTCGGGTTCCCCCACAACCAGCAGTATAAGGACGGCCTCAGTCACAGGCCCTCCTGGGGTGGGCCAGACCTCCCCACTACCACGTGCTGTCTTCCCTCCTCCTGTGACTCAGCTGGAGATGGACCCTGGCCAGACAGTGAGGCCCCGGCACGCTCATCACCACCACGTTCCCGTGCAGGATGGCTGGGTGCGGATGGACTCTGGCTTGCTCAGCAACCTGAATTTGGGCCTGCATCATGCCAGCTGCAGCCCAGGAAGGGTGGCAGGGACTGCGTGGGGGGCAGCGTGCTTTGTGCCTGTCACCTGGAGGATAAGGAGCTCCTCCTTCAAGTACCTTCCGGGAACCATCTACACTGTCAGGAGACGACAGACTAGCACAGCCACGGTGGAGCTCAGCTCCGAGAGCTGCGGAAAACTAAGCACAGAAATGCCATCTGAGCCGCCTGTGCCTCTCCTGCATATTGAAAACAGCATACGAGAGTGACAGGCACATGCCCACGTTTGTGGCAGCCAGTGGCACACCCATACCCATGTGTACGGCAGCACAAGTCCCAGCAGGTAAGCCAAGACAGTGCTCCACCGGCCACCAACAGATGAAAGGTAGGGAAAAGGACACGCCCACCCACCCACCCACACACACACACGCGCGCGCGCACACACGCACACGCACACACACACACACGCGCACATACACACACGCACACGCACACCCATAGGAAAATGGATGCACCACGAGACCATAATGCTGTTACCAATCAGACACTGAAGGTAAAGTAATGCGTGGGTCCTCTTACATGAGAAACTCAAAACAGAATTTTTTAAAAATTATAAAAATATGGGGATAGACTCTGCAGAGAAAGGAAGGGAATCCAGAGGAGAGGGGCGAGAGGGCATAAAAAATGATCACGATGTTTTGGGCCTGGTGTTGCATCCTGTCACCCCAGCACTCTAGGAGGTTGAGGCAGGAGGATCACAAGTTCAAGCCCGGCCTGGGCGACTTACAGTGACTTAGTGAGACTCTGCATCAAAATAAAAAGTGCGCCGAGGATGTGGCCTAGTGCGAGGGTACTGAGCTTGATCCCGGCGCTCTCCTCCCCAGGATCAGGACGCGCTACGCCTTGCTGTGTCTCATGAACTTACACCACTGCTTCTGCTAGGAATGCCCGCAGAGCCCAGGGCAGTCGAGGGCCCCTACCTCGTAGGTGGAGCCATCAGCACAGCGCAGCGCCCCGTGCCCCTGCCGGCAGTCCCGGACCCAGTCGCCCTCGTACCTGTCGCCGTTCCTGAGGGCACAACAGGGCGGCCTCAGCAGGAAGCCAGGCTGTGGCCACGACTTGGACCCGCTCCTCCCCGCACGCCCCGTGGGACTGAGGCAAAAGTAGGCCCCAGACAGATGACCCGTGAGCTCCTCCTGGACGAGTGGCTCAGGGGGACAGGGACAGGCAGGGACGCATCTGCTGCCCAGCCCCCAGCTGCAGCCCAGGGCAGGACCAGCATCCCAGGGTGCTCAGCTGCCGCCCCTCAGAACAGAGAGGACACCGGGGAAGGCGACTGTGCCGTGTCTGGAGCAGCACAAGCGGGGTGTGCTCAGATGTTTGAATCAGCTGATGGCGCCTAACCCTGCGTGGGCGGAGGGCAGCGCTGGGCCCCCCAGAGGTGTCCTCGCACCTGCTCAAGGCCTGGGTGGCCTTCCCAGGCCCACCTTTCCACTGGCCTGACCTTCCCTGTGAGTGTACATGCGTGTACGGGCGTGTGTGGTATTGGGGACCGGGGCCAGGGCTTTCACTCTGAGCTACATCCCAGCCCCTTTTTGTTTTTGAGACAAAGTCAAAGTCACTCAACTACCCAGGCTGGGCTTGAACTTGAGAGCCTCCTGTCTCAGCCTTCCAGGGCGCTGAGATGACAGGCTTGGGTCACTGGGCCTGGCTTGTGAGATGTTTTAATTGGAGGGTAATGGCCTTCTCTCCTGAATGCACAATGTCACCAAACAAGAGCCTGGGGGTGTTTGGGGGTGCAGCTTATGGCTGAGCGCTTGCCCCTGTGGTCAAACCCTCAGCAAGAGAGAAATGGCAGAGTAATGCCCTGGGGCCCGGCACGCACTGCAGGCCTGGGCCGTGGGGCTGGGGACTCTCTCCAGAGCCTCTCCACCCGTGCCCCCAGCTGGTGCCACGATGTCCCCAAGTCTCACACTCACCTAAAGAGCATCTGCCCTTGGCCGTGCTTCTTGTTGTTGTGAAACAGGCCCTGGTACACCTGTCCCTCCGGGTCCACCAGAATCCCCTGTCCTAGTGAGGGACCAAAAGACACAAGCTTGACTTCCCCCTTTCTGCCAGTGACGACTCTGGTCTCCGGTCCCCAGGAGGTGCTTCCCCTGCAATACTGGGTTCTGTGCCCTGGGACAGCGGGGAGTAGAAAGGCCGCGAGCACAGGGCTGGGCCTCCAGGCCCCTCTCAATCCTGGTGGCACTGAGGCCATGACACTGGCCAACACTGCCGGGGCCAGAATAGCATGTGTGATTTGAGACACTGGGGATGGCCACTGTCTCGGTCAAGCCAGGTGGGCAAGTGATAGTGGCTTGTCCAACTCTGAGGCCTAGCCAACCTCAAGTCCCATGGTCAGGGCGGTGTTGCCCATACCCGGGACGCCCGCACAGTGCCCTGCTTCCCATCCCCACCGATGTCAGACCTTCCCTGAGGCCATGAGAGAGCTCCCCTTCGTAACGGCCCCCAGCTTTGTAGGTCATAACACCGCGTCCTTGAGGCTCGCCCAAAACAAACTGTCCGGAATAGGTGTTTCCTGGTGCAGATGCAGAGGAGAGGTCAGGGCAGCAGCCAGTACTCCTGTCCCCGAGCACTGGTGGCGGCAAGTTTCAGGACGGATGCTCCTGTCTCCCTCCCTCTACCATGTGGCTGGTGAGGAACGAGGACTGCGAGGCAGCCCGGCTACCCCTTCTAGCCAGGACTACATACTCTCCTAGTGACCCTTTCCGTGGGCACCTGTGGGCATGGGCTGGAATGGGCTTTTCTGTCATCCTAGGGTGGAACCTAGGGTCTAACACATGTTAGACAACTGATCTATTAGTGAGCTATGCCCCCAGCCCCTCATTTTTGAGGGGTCTGAGCCCCTGGGGGGTCTGTGGCCCCAGGAGGGTCTGTGGCCCAGGAGGGCCTGAGACTGGAGACGCCCCACAGTGGTGCAACAGACACAGAAGTCCCTGGGCAGTTTCCCCAGCTCTGTGCGCTGATGATGTCACAGAAAAGGAAACTATAACGTGGAGGATGATAAATCTTTATTCCAACTAAGTGTCCTGGGGAGCTGGAGCTGCCTGCTGGGGTATGTGTGGAGCCCCAGGGCACCCCCTTGCCAGGCCGGGCCCTTCACGCAGCTAGGGGCACCCCACCCCTGGATGCTACTGTCCTCCCACGTTAGGAGAACCCAAGGCCCCTCGTCTGCACATAGCATGGAGACCTGTGAGAGCAGGGGGCCAGCCCAGCCGCCAGAGACCTCGCCCGCTGCCTCCAGTGCTGACCTGACCAGGCCCAGCGCTGGTAGCCTTGTCCTGTGATCTCCCCGTTCACAAATTCACCTTCATAGTAACTCCCATCCTTAAAGAGCAGCTTCCCGTGACCTGGGAAGAGAAGTCAGGTGCGACGTCTGGCTGCCTGGCAGACACGGTGGCAGCCCTAACCCCTCCCGGGCTGAGAAACCGAAGGGTCAGTATTGGCTCCACCAATGGCCCAGTTTGCTTTTTGCAAGCTCACGGTGGGCCCTGTATTTAGCTTAAAAAGGCCTCAAAACATCCACCAAGGGACTGAAGGAATGGCACAGTGGGTAGAGTGCTTGTCTAGCAAGTGCAAGGCCCTGGGTTCGATTCCAACACCAGATGAAAAGCTGGGTGTAGTGGTGCATGCCTGTAATCCCAGTACTTGGGGAGGCTGAGGCATGAGGACTGCCAAGTCCAAGGCCGGCCTGGGCTACACGATGAGGTCAGGACCAGCCTGGGCTAGAGAGCAAAACTCTGTCTCAAGAAAAAATAAATCCACTGAAACGTTTCTGAGCACCTCCCCCACCCCCCAATGCTGGCCACAGACAAGGTAACAGTATAGATGAGGCCTTGTCCCCTAAACTCCCCAGAGACACACGCATGTGCCTTGTCTGTGTGAGTTTACAGACAGGTGATGGCCAGGAGGCTCTGACCACAGCCCTGGGACATGAGCCTGCACGTGGCTGGGAGGAGGAGGATCCCTGACATCTACACAACCGTGAGAAGCAAAAACACTAAGAAAAACCTCAAAGGCGGCTGGAGGAACGGCTTAGTGGTTAAAGCACTTGCCTAGCAAGCTCTAAAACAAGAGCTAAATACCCAAGTTCGATTCCCCAGCACCACATAAGCTGGTAAACTGGGTGTGGTGGTGCACCCCTGCAATCCCAGTACTCAGGAGGCTGAGGCAGGAGGATTGCCCTGAGTCCAAGGCCTGCCTGGGCTCCATAGTGAGTTCAGGACCAGCCTGGACCACAGAGCGAGACCCTGCCTCAACAACAACAACAAGAAAGAAAAGAAAAAAGAAAAGAAAAAAACTGAAAAGCAGAAAACATAGAAAACGTCGGCAGCCAACAGGCAAGAAAGATCCTGCCCTCCCGTGGAAAATGGGCCGAAGGTGCCCAGCAGGTGGGATTTGCAAATGGAAGAGCAGCGCAGATGTTGCAAAGCCCGCCTGCTGCATGTACAGCGGGTACCGGGAGGTGGGCACAGCCCAGAGCTGAGCAGCCTAGGGTGTGTGGGTGTGAGCTGAGGGTATTCCAAGGAATTTTACTTTACAATTTCTTTCCTCTACTACTGAGATTTTTCTACAAAAGTAGGTCATCTCTTTGTAATCAGGAAAAAGCGTAAAGCCCGTCTTCACTCCGTGAGGGGCTTGCCAGCGAAGCACAGCTCCAGGGAGGATCTGCACGCGGCGGCGTCCTTGGCTGAAGATGCCCCACGACTGGGAGAAAGTGGGGGGGGGGGGTCGGGCGTGACGGCGTGTCTCGATGCTGCTCCTGCCCAGCCTTGCCAGCCTGGCCTCCTGGGGCAGCCCAGGAAGCGCAGGAGATGCCGTGTGTTGTGGGCCCCCCCATGAGCCCAGGGCAGGCACGGGGTTGGGTCCCGCCGAAGAGGGCCTGATCCCACACCCGGGCTCCTGGAGGAAAGCAGCTCTGCCAGCTGCGGGCGGCACCGCGGGGAGACCCAGGACTTCTCACCGTGTTTCTTCCCTCCCTTCCATTCTCCTTCGTAGCGGAAGAAAGAGTTGGGGTACACGTGGACACCGTAACCTGAGTGTTGAAAAGAAGACGACCCAGTGACCACCTGGCCCTGTGACCTAGCTGCTGTCCTTGGAGTGGAGGCGCGCTGGGGCCTCTCCGTGTGTCTGCACTTTACCCGCTAATGGCACATGAGGGGCTGAGTGGGTTGTGTGGGCTTCAGGAGATGTCCTGTTTGTGGCTGGCCCACCCCGGATTTTCTGGTTCCTGGGTCCTGGCGCCGGGAGAGCAGGCGCAGGGAGGGGGGGAGGGAGGACCGTGCGGATCACGTGGTGGGAGCAGAGGTGGCCAGGTGGCCACGGGGGCTGGGGGGTGCTGGGAGGGCAAGCCAGGTGAAGGCCAGGGGGCAAAGGAGCCCCCTCAGTGTCGGTGCAGGGAAGGAAGTTCGACCTCTCCGGGCCTTCGGAGCCACCTGCACCACCTGTCACCACTCGGCCGAGGCCTGCCCCCAGCTGCGCACTCCCGGGCCGGCGGGCCTGGCGAGACAGTGGCCGGGCTTGGGGTGGAGGGAAGGCCAGGCGCGGGGCGTGGTGACCACTGGCTCCCGCCGTGCTTCGGGCGCATTCCGTCGTTTTCCGACTGCATCACGCAGCCTCCGCTACCAGGGCACGAGCCGCGAGCGGCGGCGGCGGGACCCGAGACCGTCCACGCCCACCCGCGCAGGATCGCCGGCCGCGATCCCGCCGCTTCGCGCCCCCACCCGCATGTGCCGGGCGGCTCGCCGACACAGCTTGGGGAGCCGAGGGCGGGCTGTGGCCCCGGTGGGCTCCCCGATCTGGCCTTTCCGGAGCGCGCAGTCCGTACCGTCCCGCGGCGGCTGCTTCGACGAGTCCCGACAACGAAGCGAACCCCGGTTTTCTTCGCCGGCCGCCGCCATTTTGCCGCCAGCCGTTGCCAAGCAACCAGACCGGCCCTCCACCATTGGCTCCCAGTCGCCAGGGGGCGTAGCCGGCTCCGTCTTCGCGTCGGCAACCTGCGGGGCGGGGCAACCGAGCCCTCGAGGGAGCCACTGCGCCTGTGCAAGGCGGTGCATTTCCGCCGGCCCGCCCCTTCCGCTGGGAGGACGGCCCACCAACGGCCGCGATGTCTGCGCCGGAAGCGGAAATGGTTGGAGCTCCGGGCCCCGCCCCACGGCCATCTTGGGGGCCGGAGGCGGTGCTGCGAGACGGAGCGGAAGTTCCCGTGCAGCTTTCCGGAGCCCGAGCCGAGCGCCGGCGGCCGTCGTGCCCGCCGACCACCTCCTTCCGCGGCCGTGAGGGAGACCGCGGCTTTGCCGCAGCGTGGCTGCGAGGTGCTCGGGGCGGGCGGGTGGCGCGGGGACGGCCAGGCGGCGCCGCCCCCGCCTTCCTCGGGCTGTCACGGCCGCGGGCGGGGCCGAGGGGGCCTGAGAGGGTCAGCCGGGGCCAGGATGGGACTGGCCAGGTCCTGGAGGGGCCCGCGACCCGGTCCGCTCCGCCGCTGCTCACCCCGCTCACAGGGAGGCTTCCGGGGAAGTGACCGGTTGCTCCCCACGCGGCTTCGCGAGTTGCGATAGGTTTTTGTGGGGCGCCTTCCTGCCTCCCCATCTCCGCTTTTCTAGCTTGGCGGTAGAGATTTAGTATTAAGCCTGAGGATTAAGACTGTCGAACGGGCTGAAAGGAAGTAGTTAAATCGCTCAAGGTTATATGGTGATGGTATTCCAAGTTAAAGCAATAAACCCACCCGTCCTCTAGGCTGATTTTGTACTGCCTGCGTCCCGCAAATCCGGACAGTGTGGCTCCCTCGCCGGTGTCTTAGAGTCCAGGGAGCGGCCTTCGGGGCCTGTGTTCCTTTCGTTTTGAGGCTGGTTGTTTGTCCTGAACTGCTGTGTTCTTAGCTGGGTTTCTTTCCACCTCACAGATACAGTTCCCCAAAGAGTGAGTAAAGGGTCCTCGGTAATTGAGACGTGGTCATCGGATCCTGATGTGTCCCGGGGTGACTGCATAGGTACAGTGTGCAAAGGCCAGGTAGGGATCTGAGATGGTCACACCCAGCGCAGGGAGGAGCCCCGGCTGCAACCTGGCCTTGGGACGAACCGGAGAGGTAGAGCTGGCAGGGCATGTGTGGGAGGGAAGAGTACCAAGTACATGTGTGGTGCATGGAGCCGGTGGCCGTGCCTGAGCTGGGAGGAGTGGGCCCAGATGGCAGGCAGAGGGCTCCTTGGTCACTGAAGTTAACTGAGGAGGTCTAGAGCAAGGCACGCAGAGCGGGCTTTCTGCAGTTTCCGGCATGGTTCTAGGGGGTCTCTACTGGGAGTGGTTTTATCTCTCTTTTGGGACTGAGCACGAAGCAGTTACAGGTGACAGTTAATTGGTGGGCTGCCTGTTGGTAACAGGGACTTCTGCGTGGTAAGGCCCAGCCGTGAACCAGACAAAGGCTTCTTCAAGGGGCTTTCATTCTAGTAGGAGAAAACCGGGAAGGTAAAAGAAGACAGTTGTTACACAGAATAAAAGCCGGGCGACGTGACACAGGCCTGTGGTCAGTGTGGACGGCAGTGGAGGGCCTCTGAGCAGGTGGCCTTTACACTGAGCAGGAGGAGGATGTGTGCGGGGCCATCCTGAGCAAGAACAAGTCCGGCGTGTATGAGAGGCCAGCACGCACACAGTGCCAGCTTCTGCAGGCTTGCCAGGGCCTCCGTGGCTCTTCAGAAGGCTGTGAGGGGGCGCTGTCATCCACTTCACAGGCTGCAACCCGGGATGGAGTTCGCTCAGGTCTCACTGCTGGAAGCTGCAGAGCTAGAGTCTGAAGTGGATAGGTGGACTCCAAAGTTCAGTTCCTTAATCCTGCATAATGCCTCTCAGCGTGTCAGTACTGGCCAGTGAGCCAGGACATGGGGCCATGTTTTTGGTGTGTTAGGACGTGACAGCGTGTTATTGTGTGTGTTCTACACATTAGTGTGTAGAATCAGAAGTTCTAAACAGTGAGCAGAGTGTGTAGAGCTTACTGTGACGGGACAGCTGAGAATTTCCTCCTGATGATTTTTGTCACCTGAGTTCAAGCAGAAGTGTTTTAGTTGTGAGTGGGTTGGTCTGAGTGAGTGAGGGGGAGCTTGTGAGCACCCACGGGTGAGGACTGGACAGCTTCCTGCGGGCTGCATGTTGCCCCGGGCAGGGTTCCATTCTAGGTGATGCCCTAATGGAATGCATATTGAAATAGAGGATCCACCCAGAGAAATGGGAAGTAGCACTTCCGGAGAGGTCTGGGAGGACCAGGGAGCCACACTAGGCTCTTGCCTTAGGTGTGTAGTTTACGTGGCCCACCTGAGACCAGAGGGTGTGTTTTGGGCTCCTTTCTGACAGCGAGCGTCTGCTCAAGGGTCCGGGAAATGCTGCCGTGGAGTCCTGGGCTTGCTTCTGTCAGTGGACATGTTCCATGGTGTTGCGGGGCTGCCAGCGTAAAGCCATTGCAGTTAGGATGGACGGCTACTCACTTGGTTTAGCGTCAGATTGGGCTGCCCCTGAATCGCACTCCCAAAGGAGGGCTTTCTCGTGCTTATAAAGACATGGTTTAGAAGGTGTTGGAATTGGGCAGATGTCACTTCTGGTTCCAGCCCCATTGAGGACGGGCTGATGGCCAGAACACCTCAATAGTGGGAGAAGGGAGGCTGCCCCCAGCCTTCTTGCAAGAAAGTCTAGGCTGTGTGTCTGGGCAGCTCTGGTCAGAGTGTCTCTGAAGACCTCCCAGTGGTTTAGCATTATGGGAATTCAGTCAAGCCTGACAGAGTCCTCACTTGACCATCTGTTGTAACAGTCGTGAGGTCTGCGCTGGTGTAACCCACAGGTGGGGAATGGTGAGCTTTGCTCCCCTCCTGTCTTGGGTTCACACATGCCTCATCTTTAAGGCTGCATTGATGGCGAAGGTCCCAGGGGGTTCACGCTTGGCTGAGGAGTGGCGTCAGGCTGCGTCCCAGGTTCTCTCGGCCTGCCTAGTAGCAGTCACTGCCTGACTCTGGACTGTTGAGAGACTTGTTCCTCTGTGAAGTAGGCATAATGATGCCCCTTCTCTTGGCCACCTGGGAATCCAGTGGGACAACGCGTGACCTTTGGCACCTGGGTTGTTACAGGTGAATTCCGCCTGGGGTCATAGCATTTCAAAATAGCCAGGAGCAGATAGAATTACCTCTAGTTGCCAGATAAGAAACTGGGGCACAGATAGGTGGACTGTAGGTGGATTACCTGTGGGGCCTGGACATCTTCTGGTTAACGGAAGACAGAGCCGGGGATAGGCAGAGGGAAAGTGGGGCTGGGTTCCAGAAGATGAGCTGTCTGGAGGGAGGGTGTGGTTCCATGCTGTAAGCAGGATGAGTGCCCCAGGGTCAGCACAGGCAGCTCCTGCAGCCAGCATGGTGGGCCACGCTGCCTGCCCAGGTGCCCGAGGTGCTCACAGTAGAAACAACCCCACTGGTGCTGCTTGATGTGTTAATCTGCTCCTTCCTTTCCCTCTGAAGCCTGTTGCTTGCTTGGTTTTATTTTTCTCTTCTACAAGTAATGGTGAAAACACCAATGGTTTGGATGGAAAAGCGAATATTGAGAAAGTGTACTTCGCACATTTGTCAGTGTGGTTGAACTTTTTGATATGATCTGATGCTTTCTTCCTAAAGATGCCTCGTGTTCTCAGTTGCAGGATGTCTGAAGGGGACAGTGTCGGAGACTCTGTCCATGGGAAGCCATCCGTGGTGTACAGATTTTTCACACGGCTGGGACAGGTGCGTAGAGCTGTAGCTGAGTCATAAGAATATTTAGAAAAGAAGTGGTCAGCCCCAGACATGCCCTCCTGAGTGTGAGTTGGGTGGAGCGGGAGGGAGGCTGGGCAACCGTGACCCAGCCTGCCAGCTGCCTGCACCTGGTCTGTCTGCAAGGGCTGCGGGGAGAAGGGGCTGCATGCACGGCCACTAGAGCTCTTGGCCACGTGAGTGCTCACTGTGCTTTTGTTTTTAACCTTTGAAAATATCGAAGTCCTTCCTGGCTTGCACTGGCCCTGTTGGCCCTCGCTGGGCTGGCTGTGGCTGCCCTCTCCTACCACCTTCCCCTTGTCCCAGCAGGGCTTGCCCCTCCCTTGCCCATGAGCTACTACACAGGGCTGCGGACACCGCTCCCCGAGTATGACAGGCCTTCACGCTGGCCCAGGGAAATGTAGGCCACTGGGTCTGTGGCTTGTCTGAAGCTGTCTGCTGGTGTGGTAGGACCTGAAACCTACTCAGGCACTGTGTGCTGAACTTGAGTACAGAAGAGGACTTATCTTGGAATAACTGTAGGCAGTGCTAATTTGACTTACTTAAAAACGTATATGGGGCTGGAGGAATGGCTTAGCAGTCAAAGCACTTGCCTAGCAATTGCTAAACACCTGAATTCGATTCCCCAGCACCACATAAGCCGGGCATGGTGGCGCACACCTGTTATCCCCGCACTCCGGAGGCTGAGGCAGGAGGATTGCGTTGAGTCCAAGGCCAGCCTGGGCTCCATAGCGAGTTCAGGACCAGCCTGGGCTGCAGAACAAGAGTCTGTCTTAAAAAAAAAAAAAAAGTATAAACTTGTTTTCTGGTTCTGTTTTGTTTTTTGGACTACTGTGTAGGCCAGGCTGACCTCAAACTTAGAATCCTCCTGTCTCAACCTCCTCAGTGCTGGGCTTATAGGTGAAACCTTAATCAATTTTTATTTCATTTTATTTTGAAATGGGATCTTACTCTGTAGTCCAGGCTGGTCCTGAACTCAGTATGTAGCCCAAGCTGGCCTTGAACTCACGGCAATCTTCCGGCCTCATCCTTGCAAGTGCTGGGATGACAGGCGTGCGCACCCTCATGCCCAGCTGATATGTGGTGCTGGGGGCTGAACTTGGCCTCGCTCTTTCTAGGCAAGAGCTCTCTCTCAACACCGAGTATGTCCCCAGCTCCTATCATTTTTTTTTAATCGAAAAAGTAGCATATGGCAGACTTACTGAAGTTGGATGGTGGTTCTCTAGGTTCATATATTTTATGAATGCTTGAAAATTTTCATAATTAAAATTTAAAACTGGGCTGGAGGTATGGCTCAGTGGTTAAAGTGCTTATGTAGCATGCACAAGTCCCTGGGTTCAATTCCCCAGCACCACATAAAAATTAGCTGGGCATGGTGACACACGCCTGTAATCCCAGCTCTTAGGAGGCTGAGGCAGGGGATTGCCTTGAGTTTGAAGCTAGCCTGGGCTACACAGTAAATTCAGGATCAGCTTGGGCTATAGAGGGAGGTCTTGTTTAAGATGCATAAATAAGCAAGTTTAAAAATTAAAGTTAAAAACTTAAACGTGTAAATGTGCATGTGTACATGTTACAAAGGCTGCTTCTGCAGGTCGGCAGCCTTGGGGAACAGCACCCATGAGCCCTGGCCCAGCTACTGGCCGGTGTAGGACCTCGCATTGGAGGAAAGCTCTAGGGTCTTGGGAGCCCAGCCAGGGCTGGGAGAGGCCCCGCCCATGGGGAAAGTGGGCTTTGGGGTAGGACTTGGGGCAGGAGTCCTGTTGTGGGCGGTGGGGACGTCAAGACTTGTGCCTTTTCTTCAGTAGTTCTGTCTTGAGGGTGAGGTTGGTTGGTGCCCTCCAGCCCCCACGCTCCCTATGGACTAATGCTGTGTAACTCCTTTTGTGATTGATAGTTTTTACGTAAAACTGTGATTTTGCTTGAGAGGTGAACCTGTTACAAGAATTACTGGGCATTTGCATTACTTCTAGCTACTGCTTTGTGCTGATACATGTAATGTCCAGCTGTTTCATTGGCTCTGTGATGAACCATAGCGGAAGTGTGCTTTGTGTCCGAGCTCTGCGCTGGAGTTCTGGCCTACCTCAAGGCTCCTCAACTCTTCTTGTCCCTAGATCTATCAGTCCTGGCTGGACAAGTCCACACCTTACACAGCTGTGCGGTGGGTGGTGACGCTGGGCCTGAGCTTCGTCTACATGATTAGAGTTTATCTGTTACAGGTAGGTGCAGGTGGGAGAACGAGACAGCTCTCTTCACGTTTCTGGGTGTGGTGTCGGGAGGTTGTTGGCACAATTTATTTATAAGGAAATCGTGTATTTTCAGTTCACCAGAGGTAAGGGATATTTCACTGACTGCCCTTTTAGAGGGAATTGTTTATGATCTGGCCCTAAGTTTGTCATATTTAATGAGAGCTCCCAGTGTGTCCTGTTGACCTCAGCCTGCGTCCTGCCCTGGAATGTCCTGCCTTGGTGACAGCCCTGTGCCCCCTCACCCTGCCATCTTCCCCTGGGGTGAGATTAGATGCTCTGAGTGACCTGGCATCAGTGAGGGGTCAGCTGCCAGAGGCTGGAGAGCGAGTGAGGTTGGGATGTGAGTGGAATAAGAACGTGGCCACTGAAGGCTGCTCTGCAGGTCTCTGGGCTCTGGGTGCCTCAGTGGGGGTGGCATCTGTTCAGGCCTTTCCTGTGGACCCCGGAAAGCACTTGGGGTCCAGGGTGGGTTCGTGGGGGCAGGCAGACATCCTGGCTGGGAGCACTCCCTGTGGTGTAGAACACACGCCCACGTGCGGGGTGGCGTTGTCCTTGAGGTGGCGCGTGTACTTCCTGGACATGTGCCTGCCATGTGAAACTCACTTCAGCTAAACAGAGAAACCTGTTTGTTGCCTGGGCTACAGAGGGAGCTCAGGACTAGTCTGGGCTATACAGTGAGACCTTGTCTCCAAACAAACAAACAAACTATGGTGTTTGCATTTCTGGATTTATTCCTGGAAGCAAGCACAGCACCAGTTTAGTGTGAAGGCAGTGGGTCATTCTCTGGTTACTGTGCAGGGCATCTGCAGTCATTGTGAACTTGTTTGTGAATTGGAACTTGGTCCGTTTGCTAGTGGAAAGACTAGCCTAGCGACCTTGGGTTAGGGTGGTGGCAGGGCGGGCTTGTGCCTGACCACACGCCCTTTGAGGCTTAGCCTGCTGCGTGACGGTGTATGTGCACTAAATTAATGGTCTGTTGTCGAAAAGACTTCTTGTTGGAATGGAAAGGCACAGGGTTTTAGGATCAGTAGTGTAATTCTGGTGGCTGATGGGCTCCCAAGCCTTGGCATCTCCTGAGGGCAGCTTATTTGGGAACGTTTTGGGAAAGCCTACTGATTTCCAGGTTCTGGCTTTCTTCTGGGCAAAGATGTACATTGCAGGAAGAACGTTGTGGTGATGCAGCTCTCCCGGCAGGGGAACCTGCTGCCCCGTGGTGGTGACAGCCGAGACTGCCGTAAGCTGCGTTGGGTTCCTGGCCACCCTCAGCTCCAGGTGCCCACCGGGTTTGTGCTTCTGAGAGCAGCCTCTTTTCCCACTGCCGCTGGTTAGGGGCCCGTATTTGGTGTCCCTGAGTATGACTGGACCCCAGAAGGAACCTGCTGTTCGGGTCCCGTGTTGCATTTCAGTATTGAGACCCACAAAGTAATTTTAGACAGTTGGTCATGAGGGACACGGATGTCTGCCGTCACTGAGTAAAGTGTAGCCGGCTGTTCCAGGGCTGGCAGCAGGTCGGGCCCATCGCTCAAGCTATGTTCCCTTCTCTTCCAGGGTTGGTACATTGTGACCTACGCCCTGGGCATCTACCATCTCAACCTTTTTATAGCGTTCCTTTCTCCCAAAGTGGACCCTTCTTTAATGGAAGACTCAGGTATGGTAGACGCTGCCCGCCGTGCGGGCAGAACTGTGCTGTTGGGGTCATGATAAGTCTGTCTGCAGAGCAGCTCAGTAAACACTTCTGAAGCTGTGTGAGTGCGTTTATTAGTATCCTCTGTGGGCCCACCTGCGGAGCCCGCTGAACAGCTGAGCAGAGTGTGGTGGCAGGGACACCGAAGTGACTTCTGGGGATTCGTTTCAGAGAATACAGTCCACTTTTTATTAGGGGACAGCGAGAACATACAGGGTAGAGTAAGGCGAGGGTCATGTAGTAAGGTTCCCTTTATCTAATCATCTCAGGGAATCAGAATTAGAACCTTACACAGAGGTCCTGGGAGCTCAGTGTGCTAAGCTCAGGTATCCCGGATGTGAGCTAAGTATGCTTGTGTCCATCCCAACCCCTCCACAACCCTCATTTTGCAGATGAAGAAACTGAGGGTGATCTCACTTGTCCAAAGTGAGATGTAGCATTATCTTGTCCAAAGTCACACAGATCACAGCTTGCGCCCGAATCATGCCTTTTATGGATGGGCAGCCTGTCCTGGTGTCACCACAGGAGTCACCTGCTTGCCAGGTGTTCTCACAGAACCAGTGTTTTGCAGTCTGTCCACCATGCCCAGCCTATACTGCTGGGGCCCAGGCCAGGCCAGGCCAGGCCATCTTAGGCTGAGGGGGCAGTGCACCTTGAGTTCTGAGGGATGATGTTGGCAGGGTTGTGTGCCGTACCTGTGAGGCTCCTGCAGTGCTCGGCTGCATGCGGACAGCCAGTGGCACTGGGGAGGAGCCTTCTCGTGCAGGCCACTGCTATGCCGCCAGCCCTCCCTTGGAGACCCTTGGAGATGGCGCTCGCATTAGTGGGCTGGCTGGGTTCTGTGATTTCTCTCTGTGGACTGCTTAGTAAAATCACTAATGGAAACACATCACCTTTGGTGTCAGGTCACTATTGAAATAACTAAGGGACACTTTCCCATTGGCCTCAGATGTGGTTAGGTGAGCTGCTGGCACGCAGGCTGCTGCCACGGTGCAGGGCGTGCTAGGGATGAGGACCCGCCCTGCATTCTCTGCTATACCTGGGCAGGCTCTGGTTGTCCCAGTCATCTTCAATCTTCAATCTTCACCTGCCTCTGGAGCACCAGAGACAAAAAAAAAAAAAAAATCTGTGCTACAAGAGTAAAAGTTGCAGCTTGGACATAATCCAGTGTGTGCAAGGGCCAGGCTTCAGTTCCTTAGCACCACACACACAGTAGCCTGGCAGAGTGGTGGATTTCTATAATCTTAGCACTTTGGAGGCTGAGCCAAGAGGACTGCCAGAACAAGAGGCTGTCTCAACATAAATAAGTAGATAACAGGGTGAAAGTCTTTGCAGAAGGAGAGCCTGCGCTGAGCCGGCTCAGTAGCGGGTTGGTCTGCTGGCTAGCTGCAGCCTCCCTGTCCCCATAGGTAAATGACAGGGACCTGTGTTTGTGTATGTGCGGCCTGCTGGTTTGGAAGCCTTTAGGGGACACTTGTGACCACGGTGACAGAAATGACCAGGGAAGAGGCAAGAGCTTTGCCCTTGATGGACGCTCTGCCTTTCAGATGACGGCCCTTCGCTCCCTACCAAACAGAACGAGGAATTTCGCCCCTTCATTCGAAGGCTTCCAGAGTTTAAATTCTGGTGAGTGTTCTTTACCTATTAAAAGTATGTGTTTTCTCTCTGTCTCACACGGTAATTGCTGCGTCCTTCTGGCATAGTGTGACATTTCAGTATGTGAGCTTGTGCATAACCATCGGTCAGGCGGTTGGTGTGTCTCTCACCGCACACATCTGGATGTGTTGGGGAATCACACCCTTTCTTAGCTGTTTGGAAGTCTGCAGTGAATTGGGTCTGCTGTGGTACTGGGCTGCTGCAGAACGTAGGAAGTCACTCCTTCTGTGTGGCCACCCCTTATGGTGTTCAGAAAGGTGCTGTGCCCCGTGCACCTGAGGAGACTGAGAGTACCAGCTCGTCCTAGTGGCCAGCCAGGCTTCTTACACAATTGAGAGCTTTGCTGTGCTGTGCTTCCTGTGTGCCCATTCACCAGAATAGTGGGCCAGAGGGAGGGGGTGGGTCACTGGGGTCTCCTGGGAGAGGCCACACCCTAGGGCATTCTTTGGACTTCCCGTTAGTACTGGTCCGGAGGCCAGCAGGCAGGCTAGTTCTGGGGGACAGGGTCTTGGCATCCTGCAGACTCAGGCTGAGGAAGCCCGTTTAGGCAGCCACCCTGTAAACCCTGTGGCTAGCTGAAGGGGACTAGCTTTCTTGAGCAGAGGTGCCTGATGTCAGTGAGGGACCAGAGTGTGGTCCTCCTGCAGACACGCCCTGTAGGTGCTAATGTGAGCACACCAAAGATGGTGGTCTTTCAGTTTCCACGTGCTTTACCTGACCAGGTGACTAGACAGAAGCGGGGGGGGGGGGGAGAGTAAAGGTCACGCCGCAGTGACTGACTTGACCCTGATCAGTACCATACACCTTATCGGGAAGATTGTATACCCTGCCAGTAGGTAAAAGGCAGGGGGCGGGACTTGAGATCTAGGGATTTAAAAATCTCCATCTACCCTATTTTTGGTGTGCCTTTGCTCACTTGCACGTGGGAAGGTCACCGCTTTTTGCAAAAAGATAATTAAAGCCTCATGTTTCTGTCCGCACCTCCCATGTCCATCCTTTGTTTGGACAGGTGAACTCTGTGAGCCATTTCTTACAGTAAGACGGGAGAGCAATGAGGACACAGGAACATAGCTTCTAGTGTGTCCCCCTCAGAGGGCCAGGAGCTCCGGGACAGACACCTCCTGTCTGCCTGAAGTCTCCCGCCTCAGAACACGGGAGGCACGAGGGTCTGTAAACTGAACAAACAGGCCGGGTCCCTCCAGCCACAGGCCTTCACTGTGCAGCCCTGGCACTGCGTGTTCCAGAGTACCGATGCGGGAGTGGGTAGG
Source organism: Ctenodactylus gundi (assembly GCA_004027205.1). Classification (NCBI taxonomy): domain Eukaryota; kingdom Metazoa; phylum Chordata; class Mammalia; order Rodentia; family Ctenodactylidae; genus Ctenodactylus; species Ctenodactylus gundi. The sequence continues at coordinate 293,480 of PVKB01001428.1, forward strand.
GTCTAGAAGACGTGGGTGGTGGGTGAGGTCGGTCCCTGGAAACCCCAGGGACTCCGGCCATTCTGTAGCACAGGGAGTGCAGGGTGCGGGATTGGGAGGGAGCAGGATCCTGGTCGGGAGGTGCCTTTGTGCAGCGACAGGGCGGAGGGCACCGCTTCCTCCTCAGAACGCAGCGTGAGCTGTAGCGGCTAGGGTGCTAGTCCCAGCACTTTGGTTCTCATTGTGGATGCTCTCTACTTTCTGCAGGTTTAAGACGTTTAGTTTTAGGGGGGCTGAACAAAACACACAGCGTGGCTCATTTGGTGCACGTGTACAACATACATGTAGACACCACACTGCTCCGAGTCTGACGCAGCAGCTCGTTTGTGGGTGAGGGCCTGTGGTATCAGCGGGTGCCTGGCGTTGCTGCAGATGCGGCACTAACCTGCCTCTTTGCTCCAAGGCACGCGGCTACCAAGGGCATCCTGGTGGCCATGGTCTGCACGTTCTTCGAGGCTTTCAACGTGCCGGTGTTCTGGCCCATCCTGGTGATGTACTTCATCATGCTTTTCTGTATCACTATGAAGAGGCAAATAAAGGTAACACGGGCGCTGCTGCTGCTGTCCCGGGAGGTGGCAGCCTGGGCCGAGGGCATGCCCACCAGGGGTGCACTGTCTCACGCATGATGGGGATGCAGTGCTCTGTCCCCTGTAAGGCCAGCGGGGGCAAATCTGCACGGGCCATCACTGGAACCAGCAGGCAGCAGGCCTGCGGTGTCAGCTGAGCAAGCACTGTGGCGGTGTGGCAGTCGGCTGAGGGGGCATGTTCCCGGAATGCCCACCAGGACCTCAGAGGCCATTAGTGGGGCACAGCTGGGTCCCTCCTGTTGTGTCCCCAGCCACGGACCCCTTCTCAGTGCGCCCCTTGTGCGAGACTTCCCCAGGCAGTAGGGTCTCGGGACACACAGCTCTCAGGGCTGTGTTGTCCTGGCATCCCCACTTCGTGTGTTGCGGAGATGGGGGTGCGGCGGGCTCTTGGGACTTAGGGGTAAGGTGGGTGAGCCAAAACCACCCTGAAGTAATGCGAGTTTGTTTGTTTTCCCAGCACATGATTAAATACCGGTACATACCGTTCACACACGGGAAGAGGAGGTACAAAGGGAAGGAAGACGTGGGCAAGACGTTTGCTAGCTAGGAGCTGGACCGCACCTGCCACGCATCCACGGCCGGTTCTGAGCCATTGTAACAAGGCCTCTTCTTCACATAAAGTAGTTGATTATGAGGGAGTCGAATTTTTTTTTAAAAAAGGAGCTTCAGTGATCTGTAACTGAAATACCAGGTTTTTGAAGAAACTGGCATTTAAACCAAATTGCATTGATTTCCTTTCCAGTGATGTTTGCGTGTTTCAAATGGATGGAATGGTAGTAAACCGCAGGCTCAGGAGGGCGGGAGGGAGCCAGAGCCAGGCCTTGTGAGGAGCTGGCCGCCCACACTGAGCCACTCCTGACCAGAGGACGAAGCCAGCGGCTCCTGATTCCTACACCTGGGGCAGTAGCACTGTGAGGGTGACTGGCGGCTCTGTGGTTCTCATGCCAGTTTCTGCATTCGTCTCTCTGGAGATGCCTCAAGTTGGCCTTTGTCACACCAACTCAGAACTTCGTTCTTAACTACCAAGACTGCTTTTGAGGGCCTGGGATTATAAATATATATATATTATATTTTAATTGTTTCAGATTATTTTGACACCTTTCTTTGAAACAAAGTCTGTTTTGTTTTTGACTAATTTAAATTTCTCATGCAACAGCCCCTTTAGGGAACCACCAAACGGGGTCAGAGCAGACCAGGTTTTTGGGTCTCACGGAGCCTTTCGCTTTCTATGGGGAAACAACCTACTGCATGTCAACTTTTTTGATGTGATAAAAGAAAACCCTTACATTTTACTAATCGACTTTTTAATTCCAACTTTATTAAAGATAATGTCCCCTTGCTTGCGTAGTCTCCATCTGAAACACGAGTCCCTGTACTAAACTCAGCTTCAGAATTCTGGCCTCCCTAGGAGTGGACTGATGGGGTCTGCAAGCAGCCACGGGCGTGGTGGACACCAAGGTGCAGTCTGCACCTGTTCAGATGCCCCCACCCACCAGGTAGTTTTAGACACGGAGTTTGCCACTTGCATGGGTTGAACCTAGGGGCCTTGCCCGGATCTACAGACCCATGGAGGTGCCCGTGCTGGGCCCAAACGCTCGCCTCCAAGGTGCTAGGATTACCGATGTGCACCACACCTGGCACTCAGGATTAACTTTTGCTGACTTCTGTGTAGCTGAACCCGAGCTCCTTGAAGAGGCCATGTCAAAGCCCTCTTGTGCCCCTGGCCCATCGTTTCAGATGATGTTCCCTGTGAGTACTGAGATTTCCATCTGGGGCGTGTGGGAGCAGCAGTCTCACCTTTTGGGTTTCATTTTCTTTACTGTTCCTAGTTGGTGCTCAGGCCAAGGCACGGCAAGAAGTTGGGTGTGCCCGGAGCAGTGTGAACTGCAGAGTGGGCACCAGAGGTGGCAGAAGAGCTGTGCTCCAGGGCCCCTACAGGTACTGTCCTCCCATGGGGTCTGGGGGCAGCTTAGCACACCTAACAAAAGCTGATGGGACTAGCTGGGCTTCAGCCCCTGGGCTTTTCCAGCACGGGAACCTCACTGATACTGTTAAAGGGCCCCTCTGAGATCCTGGCAGCGTCACCTCCGTTTTATGAAACCTTTTTAGGCCAATCTTCTGTTCTTTAAGTACCAGTTACTGCTATGAAGTTAGTGTCTTAAAGGTGCCAAGCTGTGTCAGCCACACATTAGTTTTAAAAACCCAGGAACCAAGATAGGCAGGAATCGGGCAGCTTGTCCACCAGGCCTCTGGAGAGGGCACTGGCTGCCTGGGCTCCACCAGAGGCCTGGCATCAGAGAGCAAGCGGAATTAGGTATAAGGGACGGACCTTGTCCCCGGCCTGGCTGGAGGAGGCCCCACCCATTGTGTTAAGGCCAGCAGGAAGTGAACGGTGTGTATTTTGTTGAAAAATGGCAACGTTTGTTGAAAAATATGTGCCAAATATTTCAGAGGTGCTGACCTGTGGCTGGTGTCCTGGCCTCGGCTCACCTGGCCTGGGACACTAGGCCCTGTGACTGTCCTGGCTGGAGCACATGCTGCTCCACTGTGGACCAGACACTTAGCTCCTTTCTGCACAGCCCGCTGTGGGAATCCTCCTCTCAACAGAAATGAATAAAATTCTTCCTGGTCAGTTTCCAGGATCAGTTCTCAACTCTGTGGTGTGGTGTGGGGGAGGGAGCTGGGGTACCAACCCTGTGAGGGGCTCCTGGGCCCTGCGAGTGGGGCGCAGCCCACCACCTGACAGCTTTGAGGGCTCTGGGCCAAGAGGCCTTGTTAGCTCTACCTGGGAAACTGGGTTTGAAGAGTACACGACACAAAGTATGAGAATTTTAAAGTCAGCCTCAAGGACAAAACGTTTTTCCTCAGGTGTGCCTCCTCCACCTCCCGGAGCATTCATGGCACTGGGTCACCGGTAGTGCCGCAGGTAGACCAGCTTCTGGGGAGGGAACTTCTCCCTGCAGAGGGGGCACTCCATCTGTGGGGAAGGAAAAGAATCCCAGTAGGCCCTGTGGCTGGCCCCACACCCCGCTTAGTCCCGCCTGTTCACGTTCTCTCCGTGCCTAGGACAGCCTGTCCTTCAGGGTCTGACCTGGGGGAGGTCAGGGTGCTGGTGCCAGGTGTGGGGCAGTGCTGGCCCAGGACAGCAGGCCCACCGCCCCATTGGTCTCTTCCTGGCAACCGGCTACTGCCATGTCTGGCCAGCCCACCTGGACCAGGCAGCTAATGGAGTGCCTTGGGCCTTGTCAGTGACCCAGGCATCATGCCAGGTGGCACTTCCACTCCTAGGTCCTCCTGACAGGCCCAACTCTAGCGAGCTCTGGTGCTACTCTTGTGCCCAAAGGGACCGCATTCCCCGTGCTCCTGCACCCCGCTGTGTGGCCCCATGGGGTGCTGTGCCCTTCTGCCAGTCTGTTGGCCTCGGTGCCTACGCCTGTGCTAGCGAGGGCCACACCAAGCCAAGATCCATTGTGCCTGCAGCCTGGGCTCCTGGCCAGGCACTCCCACAGGGCCCTGCCAGAGAGAGGGTCTGGTGCTGTGTCCACACGCACCAGGGCTGCCCGGCATGGTGAAGGCTCCAGGTGGCAAGGTGGGGGCAGTTGTGGCCTGGCTTGTGAGCCCACCACGTGTCCTCTGTCCTAGCATTCAGCCAGCCCTCAATAGGTGTGGAGCCCTACCTCTGACCTCCTGTGATGCTATTAAAAAGCAGTCCAAGTCCAGGAGTGCTACCAGAGGTGGGCTCTCAACCCTGTGCCACGGTTTAGAGCCCGGACGCCGGCCACAGCACGCACCTTGGTGTTGCACCACTCGGTGATGCACTCCCAGCAGAAGAGGTGGCCGCATGGCGTGGCTGTCGAGTGCCGGCGCTCCTCCAGGCACAGGGTGCAAAGTGGGGCTCGGGCCGTGGCTCGCTCCTCCAGGGAGCCCCTGGGGAGGGGAAAGCGTGGTGAGCACGTCTCCCCCGCAGAGGCCCTCGAGTGCCGAGGCCCGTCCCCTGCGCACCTGCGGTGGGACAGGTGGCGGTGCAGCCTCCACTCCTGCCGTGCACGCTGCCTCTGCCTGAAGCCATACAGCTGCAGTGCCACCGACAGCGCCAGGTGCAGTAGGGACACGAGCCCCAGCAGCCTGTAGCTCGCGCGAGCCTTCACGTCCTCTCCTGGCGGGCGGCGTGTACGGAGCTGTCGGCACAGTCCGCCGCGTCAGGACCCTGCGAGGACCTGGCCTCATCTGTCAGGTCCGCGCTGGAGGTGGACGTGGGGAGCTGGGGGGGGGGGGGGGTCCTTGTTAACGGGCCCCTCCACGTATCTGCAGACAGGGCCTGAGCCATGGCCAGATGCACGGGGGATGAGGGCTCTGGGGTGGCCCAGGGACTGCCTCCAGAGGAAACAGCAAAGGGCCCTGAGAAGGTAAGCGAGGAGGGCACACGGTGCCCACCAGCCGCCCTGCTACACTGGCAGACACGCCTCCCGCGAGGCTTACAGCCCCTCTGGTCCGCTGCCCAAAGACAATGCGCCTCATCCTCCGCTTGCTAGGTCCCTTCCCAGTGTCCCCCAAAACAGGCAATCGGGTCAGCCAGACAGGTCCTGGGTGAGAGGGGGAGCACATGCAGAGGTGGCAGGTCCCACCAACGACCTAGCCCTGCTGCCCGCAGAGGGCACAGGCCCACCCTGCAGGCTCCACTGACAGCAGCCCACAGGGCTGAGAGTCACACCATATACTCCAGGGGTGTGGGTGTGTTGAGAACTGTGGCCTGGTCACAGCTCTGAGACAGGAGCCCTGAGGACTGGCTTGTGTGGGGCAGCTGGGCAGCCTGGCAGGAGAGGGAGCTGGGATAAGGGCCCCTGGGTAGGGCTGCGGGGAGAGGAGACAGCCGGGCCACGTGGCCTCCCTTCTGAGGGGAGGCTGTGCACCAGGGTATGTCCAGTGGGCAGGCGGCTGGGGCTGAAGGGCCACAAGAGATGCTCTGATGGGGGCCTGGCAGGCAGGGGCTCAAGCGGGCGTAGAATGGAGGTGAGGTGGCTGTCTGACGCGACAGGTGGCTGGGAAAACAAACTGGGAGAGCAGCAGGAATGCCAGCCATGGGGGAGGCAGCTAGAGTCACTGCAGGTCGCTGTGGGAGGCTATCCCTGGACTGAGACCAGACAGGGCCCTGGAGCCAGGAGGGAGGGCACAGGGAGGGGTGAGAGACCAGTGGCTCGCTCGGTCCGTAAGGCAGCGGAACACACAGCCACAGGCCTGAACCTGGGACCCGCTGCCAGGCTGGCCCTGGGCCCTCCGGGCCTGCGACACAGACCTCAGCTCATTCCTAGCCTGGCGAGTGGCTTCCCTGAGCCAGTGAGCAAAACCTGCCGTCTCCAAGTAAGGGAAGCAGGCGCATGGCTGTGGCTGGCGTCCATGGCGTGGCCCGGGAGCAGAGGCCCACAGCACTGCTACTTACGTAGGTGATTCCCGCAAGCCTCCTGGCCAGGTGGTAGAAGGCTCCATGGATGTAGAACCAGGCCACGTGGAGCCGGTGGAGGCAGGCGAGGCCTTGCCTGAGTACACAGGTCCCCCTCTGGAGCGCCCTCCTCCGCTGCTCACTCAGCGTCACCACCTGGCGGTGCACCCAGCGCCGTGGCCCAGACCGGCTGCGCCCTCCAGGCCCCAGGCTGCCCGGTGAGTGCCGGGCCACATCGCCGTCAGCCTGCAGCTCCTGCTCCAGCGGCAGCAGGGCCTTGTCCAGCAGGTAGGGCAGAACGGCGTGCAGTGTGATGAACACGCCACGACGGAACCTGGAGGGCACGTGCTGCCGGGATGGGTCCACCTGCACAAGGCCCACGTATTCCTCCCCGAGTGTCTGGTAGCCTGGGAGGACAAGGATGGGTATGTGCCAGAGAGGGCGTGGTGCAGGACATCTCGGGGGCCAACCTTCCGTGCCAAATGCCAGCTCTACCAGCCCTATCCGTCACCCGGCTTGAGCCCTGGCCAAGCCAACATGACCTGCCACTTCTAAACCCACCATGGCCGTGCTGTGACCTCAGGCAGAGGATGACAGAGGCAGCCATTCTCAGTCTTGGCGACTTGCTTTGTGCTCTGGCTCCCAGTTCTCGCTTCTGTTTGGAGTCTCTGCCCTTTCCTCTTCTACCTGTCCCCTGCCCAAGCCACTGGACCAGGCTGGTGGCTCCCTACTGATGCAGTCCCAATGTAGGGCCCAGCTGGACTGGGCCTGTTTCAGAGAGCCAGGATTTCAGGCCGGCTGCCTATCTGACATCACCCAGGAATTCAAATACAAAGTGGTGCGGAGAGCAAGCTTCCGACCGTCAGCCCCTACCCAGAAAAGCCAGCTTCCTGTTTTCTGCCCTTGCTGAAGGCGACGCTGGTCCCTGTTCTCCTGACCCTTCCCCATGGGTCTCACTACCACACTACAGCGAACATCATGGCCACTCCTGCCGGGCCGCACCTCTGCCTCTGTGGTCTGGTCACAGCCAGGGTCACCTCCCAGCCTGCAGAGGGGCTCCCGGCACCTGGTCTGCCCGTCTGGAAAACTCAACATCTCTGGACCTGACCTTTCCTCTAAAGAGCTTATGCCTCCTGGGAGCAGCATGGTGCTGCCACCTGGCACTGCGAGGGGTACTCACCGTGTGCCTCCCGCCAACCAGTGCCCCACGGGGAGGCGCCCCCATAGGGCCACTGCTGTAGGGTTGGCTGGGCTCAGTGGGTGCTCAGGTATCTCTGCTGGGTGTTGGGCTGGAACTGGTGGTTTGGGGCTTCCCTTCAGCTCTTCCCTAAAGGACGCCCAGTGGGCTGAGTCCCCGGTACCCCACCAGGGCTCTGCTCCTCCCACCCTTGGAACAGGGCTCAGTACTGCGATCTGCTTGTGCCACCTAGGCCAGCTCCCAAGAAATGGGTTCCAGCAGCACCCTGGACACGGACAGACGCCCCAAGGTCTCGAGGGACACACAAAATGAAGGAAATCAAGGCCCCAAGCTGGAGGGTCTCTTGAAAGCCCCTCCTGCTCCCAAGGTCCTTCCTTCCCTGAGGGCACATGGGCAGTTCCAGGGGCTTTTCACCATGCTGGCAGCTCCCAGCCCCATACTGCCCTATGGCCTGGACGAGCTGTGGTCCTCAGTGCCAAGGGTCTGCCAAAGGCTACTACCTGCAAGTGTGGTGAGGCCAAAATAGGCCACATCTGAGAACAGCTCAATCTCCTTCCTCCACTCCAGCCATTTCTTTGCACCTGAGGGGAGAAAAAGATGTTACTGCTTTCTGGGGAGGTCCTGTACCCACTGGGCGCGGCGATCTTCTCCTCAGAGCCTGTGCTATGAAGCAGAGGCAGCTGCCCAGCACGCCCCTCTCCCAGCCTTCTCTGCTCTCCACTCAAACCCCCCTCTCTCTCCACTCGCCTGGGCTACAGGCAGTCTCCCGAGAAGCCCCGCCTACAGCAATCTTCCCTCCGGACCCTCTGGGCCACTGTTCCGTAGCCTAGAAGCTAAAGAAGGGTCGGTCCAGGTAAGTGCTAAGCACAGAGGCCCGAGACCACCTGCCTAACAGTGCATCTTAGCTCTACAGCTTTGCATGCAGAGATATCTCCGAACGGGCGAAACAGCGCAGGTACTCTTGGGGATCGCGAGTACCGGAATGCACCACGTGCACAGGGTCTATGCAATCGGTACGTACGTGAAGACGACGGACCTAAACCTCTCCTCACTGCGGCCAGCCGGGCCCCTGGCGCACCCAGCAGTGTCCTGCGGCTGCGCCTCCGACCGGACGCAAGGCCAGGCGGAGGCGGCGCCGGGTTTCCACTTGAGTCCAGGACAGGCCAGGACCGCGGGGTCCTAGGCGGAGGCGCGCAGCCTTCTCTCCGGCGACCTCCGGTGCTCACCTGCCAGGCTGTGCAGGGCACTGCCCGCCGCGCTCCGCAGGCCGCCGCGGTAGTACTCGTCCTTCTGAGCCGCACGAATCACTTCCGGGGGGCTGGCAACCCACGCCATGGCACCACAGCACGCGGACCCTCACCGCTTCGGTTCGCCAGCGCGGGCAAGGCCTGATGACGCGCCACGTGGCTGCGGCGCAGGCCTCCTGCGTCATGAAAAAGGGGGCGGGGCCTTCTGAGAAGCGTGGCGGGCGAGAAGAAGCGCGCTGGGCGGGGGCGTGGCCAGCTAGGAGGCGGTGGGCAACCTGGGGGCGGGACCAGGGGGGCGGGGCCAACGCGGAAGCGGGCAAATGGGAGAGCCAGGCGGAAGTGGGCGGGACTTGTAGTAAGTGAGCGTGGCGAGAGACGCGGGGCGGCGCCCCCCGCCCCAGCCGCACGGTCCTACGGGTCTGGTTCCGTCGGCGCGCGGACGATGCTGGCGGGGCTTCCGGAGGGAGCGAGAGAGCGCTGCGGCCGGGCGAGCTCCGGCGGCTGGAGTGCGGCCGGCCCCGCTGTGGCCCCTGGCCTCGCCGCGGCGCGGTCTGCGGGCCTCCGCAGCGCCAGCATCCCGGACGAGCCCGCCGCCCCGGGCGTAGGCGCGGCGGTCCTAGAGGGAAGGGCGTGGCTGGCTGCTCCGCGTGGAGGCCGCCTGCCTGGCCCCTTGGCCTGCAGGGTTCAGGCGGAGACACGGAGGCGCGCACGGGTGTCTGACTGACCAGCTGCCCCGCAGCAGGTGGAGATAGTGGTTCCTTGTGGGCCTGGGGCCGCCCTGGCCGGTAGGCCCGCGCGCAGTGTCGCCTGCCTACTCACCGGGTCTAGGATGAGCCCACGAGGCGCGGCCCCTGGACCTTGCCTGGCTCACATCTCTCCGTTTTGCGCCTCAGGGAGGTGCAAGACCCGAAACCGCATCCAGGCGCTTCTTGTTCCCAGGGCAGGGCGGCGTGGGGCCCTTCTGGGTGCAGATCTACAGGCCCAGCTGTTGAGCGGTGCTAATGCTCCTGAAGTTTCCTCGCTCGTTTGGGGGCACGCTATCGCGTGGCTCCCCTCGGAGGCCCTCCTGAGGGACAGAACTCAGGACAGCCAGCAGATGGCAGCCTCGTCCCACCTACTGCACCAGGGCGGTCGGTCAGTAGGATTGTAGAGTCGGGATATTAACCCGAAGAGTGAACCAGCCACGCACGGGCACGAGGTAAGGACGGGAAACCAGCCCAGGAAGGGCAGGCTATGACAGGGCCTCAGGGAAGAGGTTCCCGGTGCCCCTGGGCAAGGCAGGCCTGCGCTTCCTCCGGCGGGCCCCAGGCCGGGAGCCTGCCTGTTCCAGTAGTCTGGGACCCGGAATTCAGGGTGGGGTTCTCCCCGAGCTAGGGACTGGCCCCTCTGGCTCCCTCCCTCGGCTGCCCTCCTGAGCTCCGCGGGCCTTGGGCCTGGGCCCACACGCATGACTCCCTGTGAACGGCTTCTCTACCCTGGGGTCCCCAGTAGGAAGCCAGGGAAAAGGAAAAGCAGGGAAAGCTGTCTCCCCCAGGGCAGCAGTGGCTGCCGGGATCTAGCCTGGCCTTCTGCCTCTGACCTCCCCCTCTGGGGATGCATCTAGGGATAGCCCCCCACCCCTTTTTCCATTCTTGCTTTTTTTTTTTTGAGATAAGGGCTCGCTAATGTCCTAAATTGCCTAGATTGGGCTCAAATTTATGATCAGCCACCTGAAGTGCTGGGATGATAGCCCTGCTCCGCTGTTCCCAATTATGCCACATCTTTAAGTCACGCATTCTCTTGTCTCAGGCCTCTTGGTGCCACTGCGCTGGAGCGTCCCGGAGTGGGCCTCTCGCTGGCCCTTTGTGACTCCCGCAGTGTCTGTGCTGCCTTGGTGTTCTGGCCTGCACAGTGGGAATAGTAACCAATATGTGTGGCCAAACTTGTGCCAAGCATACAGGTCCCTGGGGTCGTGTGGAAGTGCAGGCTGGGCTCAGGAGTGGGGGATGGAGCCAGCTGGGGATCTCCTGCAAGTCCCGCAGCGTGGAGGCTGCTGGGACACAGACCACCCTCAGCAGGGCAGCTTCTGTGACTTCCCCAACAAGCTTTCTCACGATGACACCAGGTGTTTTGTTGTTTCTGTCCCCATGACCTTGCCCCTGGACACTAGCTCTGGCCACTTGTTTTAATGGACTTCTGCCAGCGAGGAGGCCAGAAATGGGCAGTGGTCTCAGTGGAGCAGGCTCCATGTTGTGGTTCCCCGTTTGTCCCCCACCCCAGCACCAACCAGCGGACTATCCATGAGCAAGTCACTTAGCTGGACAGCAGGTTGGCCAAAGCTGGATTTGTGGTGTTGGAGGCCACTGTGTCTGCTGTGCTGGGTCAGGCCAGGTGCCTGGCAGCCACTCAGGACAGCCATGTGGGGGAGGAAGGAACAGTCAGGTGATCCACTTTTCCAAGCGTAGTCCCCAGCCTAGGGAGGTGGTCACCCTTGGGGGGGTAGGCCTGTCCCAGGGCCACTGTTCACTGACACCCGGTCCCTGCTTCTGCAGCTGTCCTCTTAGGAGCAGGACTTACCTCCCATCCCCTGCGGGGCAGCAAAGGGCAGGCGGTGTGCCTGGTACCATGCGCCTGGGGAACCGACTGACTCCAGTGATGTGTGGTCTGGACCTGCCCTAGAGGCCCATCCCATGATCCTGAGGAAAGCTGGGCAGCAGGTGAGTGTGCAGGTACCTGAAGCGTACTTGGGGTGGGCCAGAGCTCTGGCTCCCGTCCGCCCTTCTCTCTCTCTCTCTCTCTCTCTCTCTCTCTGTCTCGGTTTCTGATACTGGGGATGGAACCCAGGGCCATTCCACTAAACTACGTCATCAGTCCTTTTTTTAATTTTTATTTCGAGACAGGTTCTCAGTAGGTTTCTAAGTTACGCAGGGTGGGCTTGAACTGGCGATCCTCCTGCCTCAGCCTTCCAGAATGCTGAGATTATAGGCCTGTGCCACCAGGCCTGGCCCTACCTTCCTTTCACCTGTGAGTGGGCAGAGAACTGAGAAAAAGTCCCCACCCACCCCTGCTGGGCTAGGGACCAGGCCACTGGGGTGTGGCCCTTAGGAAGGGGCCCCTCCAGCCAGCCACAACCTGGAGAACAGGTTTCTCCACCTGCCAGCGTCTGCCTGCCGAGCATCGCCTGCCGGCTGTGGCAGCCGGCTGCAGAGGGAGCCTGGAGGTACTAGAGAAGGGGAAGCTGAGCAGGGTGGGCGTGCTGGACCGGGGGGGGGGGGGGGGGGGGGGTGGCACAAGGCCCCGGAGTGGAGCTGGAGTGCCCAAGGCCTAGCAGCCTGGCGGGCAGAGGCCCCTGGAGCCTCAGTGGGGAAGCCTGGCCCCTGAGCTGTGCCCCTGGGAGGCCAGGACCAGGAAGCAGTGTGCAGCCTAGGTCTGGGCTCTGTTGGGTGTGATGTGGAATGATGCTGGGGGCGTGGGCAGGTTTCTGGGATGCTGCGCTCTGCCAGAGCCAGGGGACATGCATTCCTGTGTGTCTGGCAAAGCTGAATTGGCCTGGGGCTGGGGCTTTGGGTCACTCAGGAGTTGAACTGGGACAGGATGCAGGAGCTCAAGGGGCTGGGGAAGGAAGAGGGCACTGTCCTCGGGTGGAGTCGGGGCCAGTTACCTCCTGCCCGCCTGTGCCCTCCCCTGTGCCGTCTCTCTACCTCCTGCTCGTTGTGGGGTTCTGGTATTGGCCAGTAGGACTGTGGTGGGGGAAGCAAGGGACCCCCACATGTGTGCAGCTGGACCCAGAGGATCCCAGAGGAGATCTGGGAAGAGCTCCTGGGTGAGGTGACAGTTGGGGGCTGGGGCAGTGGGGCCATATAGGAGTGTGCAGGCAGGGGGACAGTGAGCCCAGGACCCATAGGGCAAGGTACCCAGGGCGCTGCATGAAGCCAGTGAGACCCAAGAGGGAGGTCCTTCTGGATGTTTGGAGAGGTACTGGAGGCCAGGGCTTGGGCGGGGGGCTAGCTGGCTTTCCAGGGACCCTCAGCACCCAGTCTGGTCCCACTGTTGGGTGGACCTGGTGGGACCAGGTAGGGAGAAGGGGGACCAGGCTGTCACCTCTGCCCTGCACATGTGACCTTCGGCAGGCCTGTACCCTCCCCGTCTGTAAAGTGGGGGAGCAGAGTTCTCAGGGGACCTGTGCAGGGGCCTCAGGTCCACCCAGGTGGCCTCAGGGCAGGGCTCTGCAAGCTGCTAGAAGCAGCCCGTGTTCTCAGGCTGTGGGCACTGGCGATGGTGTCTGGGGACTCTGCCTTGCCCTGTGCTAACTGCAGAGCGTGGTACCTGCAGGGTTAGGATCAGCACGGAGCTTCTGTATGGCTCACTCTCTCCCAAAGAGGAGTACGCAGCATTTTGGTTTCAGAATTGAGGTGGTCGCTGCGTGTGGGGCTGCAGACCTGTCATCCCAGCGCTCAGGGAGGCTGAGGCGGGAGGACTGGCAGTTTGAGCCCAGCCTGGGCAAGTTAACAACTTAGCAGAATCCTGTCCTCAAATCAAAAATTTAAAAAAGGTGTGTGTGTGTGGGGGGTATAGTTCAGCACTTAGAGTGCTGGCCTAGCACGTACGAGGCCCTGAGCTTGATTGCCTAGCAAAATGTGGCGTGGTGGTGCGTAGCTGTAATCCTGTACTTGGAAGGCTGAGGCAGGAGGATTGCTGGGAGTTTAAGACCAGCCTGGGCTGCAGAGTGAGATCCTGTTTCGAAAAAGGTCTGAGGGTGTACCTCAGTTCGAGGGCCCTGGGATCCACCCCAGGATCGCAGAAGGAGGAGGAGCAGCAGGAGCAGTGCTGCCGCGGGCTGGCCTTGTCCGAGGCTGGCGGAGCCTCTTGCGGGCACCACACCTGGGTGTAATTCCCAATGAGGGCTCCCATTGGGCTGATACGCCACCTGTTGTCCTGGTTCCACGGAGGGTGGGCGGAGCCTGCGGTGGGTCCTCCCGCGAGCACAGGAGGCTGTGCAGAGAGGAGCTGGTGGCCTGGGTCTGGGGTAGGCCGGGGGTGGGGCTTGAAGGCCTCCTGCCACAGGCTCCTGGTGTCTCAAGAGGCCACAGAGGCTCAAAATCTTTGTGCTCCTGGCAGGCTGGAATGAGAGGGCTCCTGGTCTGCTCGAGGCACCCCCGGCTGTGCTCTGCTGTCCTCTTTTCTCAAGAAGGGCTAGATGGCGTTGGAAACAGCTCGTAGCAATCTTCCTGTCCAAACAGAGGATGGGCTTGGGAGGCAGGGACGACAGGGTATGCGGCTTTAATTTTCTTTTGCAAAAGGGTGTCCCTCCCACGTGCGAGTGGAGAAGGAGACGACCAAGCATGGTCGGAGGGAGCTATATCCCTAGCTCGCAAGGCCCTCCCCCCGCCGTTTCTCATTGGCGGGATTCACAGTCTTCCCGGGAAGGTCTAAGGCATTGGCTCAGGGCCACGTTTATCACAACGTCACATCCTAATCCCTCATCCCTCCTTCCTGCCTCTGGTCACCTGATCGGGTATGGCGCAAAAATGTAAAGATCCGCCATCGTGAACAATGTGCCACCGTTGCCGCTAGGTGACGCTCACAATGGTGCCCAGTGATCCACTCCCTTCTCTCTGTCCTCACCCGAGCACCCTCGGTTGCTCCCCGTGCCTTGAGGATGAAGCCCTGGCCTGACCCTGGCATTGGGTGCTCCCACGAGCAGTAGGGTTAATCTGAGAAGCTGCTGCCAAGGGTAGGAACCCCCAGGTAGGAAGTGCTGCTTCCCGTTCCTGGGCACATCCCAGGTTTCCCAGAATCCTGGCCTGCCTGTGGGGACACCCACGCAGGAGGTGGCCTGCCCTGCTGGCCAGGCCTCCCTGGCCCAGTCCCACCTGGTGCCATAGGTAGTGGCTGGTGTGGTACCCTGGGTGTGTACTGATGAGTGTCAGTGGCCCTGCCTGCACTGCAGGAGCTCCTGCCCCCATGTCCCTCGGCCAGGCAGGTACCCCTTCCCACATACCTGCTCCAAGGCCGGGTGGGGGTCAGGGACTGTGGAATCTTCGCCCAGCCCCAGGGCCCTCCCCGGTGGGTGGCACCCAGGGGCTTCTCCTGTCTTCTCCCTGACAAATGGCACCCGTGGGCCCCTCCTGTTCTCTCCTAGCCAGACAGCACCTGGGGTCCCTCTCAGCTTGGGAACAGCATCTCCAGGCAGAAGCCCTGCACCTACTTGGAGGTCCCCAGGCCTGAGTGGGGAGAGGCAGCAGTCTGGACTCTCCGGGAGGCCTGGGGAGTGAGAGAGAACTTCAGATGTTGTCTCCTCTTACCGTGTCTACTGCCAGCGGTGCCTCCCGGCGCCTTGCTGTCTCTGGCCTCCCTGTGCAGACGCCGCATCTCCTAGATAGGGTGGCCAGCAGCAAGGATGCAGAAAGACCTCCAGGAGCTGGGCTGGGGTCCCTGGGCCCCTACTCTGAAAGGACTGTAGCTGATGCCACGCCTGGGGGGGCCCCGGGAGATACCCACCATTCCCCCTTCTCTAGTCGTTATCCTCGGGGGCCTTGGATTCTAGGAGGAGAAGGAGGAATGGACAGGGGGGAGGTGCTTGGAGCCCCAGGCCTGACGACCAAGGACAGGTGGGCCTGGGACTGAGCCCCTGGCCAGTCCTGCTTGGTCTGCAGCTTGGGTGATGTGGGAAGAGTATGGTTGGAAGGGCAGGGGGCAGGATGGCAGGGAGGAGTCAGAAAGCTCCGAGTGCCCTGGCCAGGTCTGCATGGATGCGGTGAGGGGCGGCCTGCCTCAGCCTCCCAGCCTGTAACCTCCATGTGGCTGAACCTCTGCACACGCCGTCCTGCCTGCCACCCGCTGGCGCCCCGTTGCCATAGCTCTGTGTGGCCGGGATCACACCGGGTGGGGAGCCCTTCCCACCCCTTCTGCCTCGGGAACCTGCTCCGCTCACTTCTCCATTCCCCAAGGCCCCTGCACTGGGCTTGGCGTGGTGACTTGGCCCAGGCCATTGACATGGGCCCCCCACTTCTCCTGCCAGCCCTGGTGGGTCCATCGTTCTCCCCCTCCCTCCTGCTGGCTTCCCACCAATCTGAGGAGTCCCAGCGGGCATTGCATCCGCGCCCCGCTGGGCACTGTTCTGAGCACGGAGAGGTCATTTTCCGGCTTTTGTATTCTTCAGACTGCAGGCCTCTTTCCGTGGCAGGTGCTATTAATCACCACTACAGGCCCCAGGGGCTCTGGTTTCGGGACTCCTTTGCGTCCCAAGTCCTCGAGGAGCCCAAAGGACTTTTGCTTAGGAGTTGGTGTCAGCATTACCTCACACTGCTGTTGCTGGGACCAAATACCCAACACGGCAGCCCAGGGGCCGAGAGTGTGGCTGTGGCTCACAGTTTCAGCTGTGTCCCTGGCGGAGTGGCTGCAAGGCAGAGGCTGCAGGTGGGAGGGCCTGGCAGAGAAAGCTGCTGGCCCACGGCAGCCAGAGGCAGTGAGAGAGAAGGGGGAGCTGGGGAGAAGAGGGGGTGCAGGAAGTTCCCTCGGAAGCTGCATGCATTTAGGAGGTGCTTGGCTTATGGTGGCTGATTGGGGGAGGGGTTTAGTCTGTCGGCGATTTCATGTGCCCTGAGAAGTGGAGCTTGGTTGGGAAAGGCACACCTCTGGAGCGGGCCTCGGGCGATGTGTTCTTGCCCGCAGATCCACTCTTTAAGCTCTGCTTCCTGGCCACAGTAAGGTGAACAGCTCTCCTGTGTCTAGGCCGTCCGTCAACCCTTTGGAGTGTGTGTGGACTGAGGCCTCTGAACTGTGAGTTAGCATAGGCTCCCCACTTAAGTCGAGGGTGCTGGGCACGGTGTCTCGGTGATGAGAAAGTGGTTAAAGCAGAAGATGCTGGTACCAGAAGTGTGGTCATTATTGTGACCTTCCCTGACCATGTGAGCTGGAAGCCTTTGGAAAGGTTTGGTAATGCCAGCTAGAGATGCCTTAGAATGCTGTGAGCTGAGTTTGTTGGGAGATGCTGGTCAGAGTGAAGAAGAAAGACCAAAACGATGATAGAAATGCAGATTATCGAATAGGGTGGGGGAGGTGGGGAGGAGGGGTGGGTAGGGGGAGGGACAAAAGGACAGTGGGAAAGCCCTTGTCACCTTGACAAGATACGTATGTGCACAGAATGCTCAACTCCATTGTAAACCTTGAATTTTGCATGTATACATATCAATAAAATAGGAAAAAAAGAAATGCAGATTATCAAGGCTGGTCAGGCGCAGGAGGTCTCTACTGGGAAGGAGGCCTCTCCTGCAATTGGGCTAGTAGCTATGTGTGTTGCATTCGGGAAAGTCTGTCAGCATTTCGCTCCCGTCCTGAGACTGCTTGAAACTGAGATTAAGGGTGGTGGATAATTAGTCTAGTGGAGGAAATCTCAAGGCCCCCCAGTGATCAGGCTGTCACGTGAGTGCTGTTCGCCAGGGCTACACTGGAAATCAGGAAAACACAGCACAGCCAAGAAGGGGCAGATGGGAAATTTTCGGTTTTGCCATAAAGAAAGCACCCACAGGGTTGGAGCAGAGGAGATTGTGGTTGCCGAAAGGGTTAGCCTTGGAGAGAAACCAGGTCCTTTGGCTCAGGACAGTGGGGAGGCTGCCTTGAGGACATCTCGGAAGTCAGCAAGACCTCGATCTTTACAGGTTCAAGTGTGCAGAGCAAGACTTTGCTCTGAGAACAGCAGCCCCAGGGCACCCTGTAGGGCCACCAAGGGCAGTGTTTCCAGAGTTCAGTCACCCGGACACTTGAAGGCTACCGCAGCCTTGCTCTAAGGGGGTCCGGCTGCTGCTTAAGCAGGTGGCGGACCTTGGTGTTCTCTGCTGTGCTGGTTTCACAGGCATGCGGGGCTCAAGGGTTATGGGGTCGTGGGGGCTTCCACCACAGTTGCAAAGAAAGGCTTTGGAGGCCAGGCAGTGCGCCCCACAGGCATGTGTGAGGCCTGAGAGTGAAGCCAGGGTGCAGTGGGGACCCGGGAGTGTGGAGAACAGGTCTTCTGCTCAGGAGAACCGTGAGCGATGCACCGAGCCAGCCCTAAGAGAAACTGTAAAGATTGCCATAGAAGTGGGGCTACCCAAGCCATTTGGAGCCAGCTGTCACCTCAGCTGCTGTCTGGTGAGGGACACAGAGCCACAGGACTGAACACTTGCCCTGCTGGGTGGGATTCAGTCTTGCTCTAGTCCCTTGCTTTCTACCTTCCTGGACCCTCCTTTTGGGGTGGGTTTACGCTGGCCATTATATGTGAGAAGTGTTTAACTTTTCTTGATTTAAAGAAAAAAATCTTTTCTTGCGTTGAGTTTATTTTTATTATTTATGTTATTTATTTTATTATTTATGTTGTTATTTATGTTATTTTATTATTATTATATTCAGTTTTGAGATAGGGTCTCGCTGTGTAGCCAGGCTGCTCCTGAACTCACTACGTACAGTACATAGCCCAGGCTGGCCCTGGACTCATGGCAGTCCCCCTGCCTCAGCCTCCCAGAGTGCTGGGATTACAGGAATATTCCACTCATACCTGGTTTTATGTGGTGCTGGGGAACCAAACTTAGGGCCTTGCACTTGCAAGGCAAGTGCTTTAAGCACTGTGCCATTCCTCCAGCCCACCTTTTCTTGATTTTTTATAGACAATCACAGCTAAGAGTTGGCCTGAGTATCAGAGGGCTCTTTGAACTTGGGCTTTCTAGCAGTGCCAGAACTGTTAAGACTTTGGTGACTCTTACAGAAAGACTAAAAGCCTTTTGCGTAATGAGATGAACATGACGAATCTTTTAGGGGCTGGGGCAGAATCTTAGAATTTGGTACTGGAAATCCCCCAAAGCTGCGTGTATTCGGAAGGTGATTGATTTGTGGTAGTTAACTGGATAAACTGATGCAATGATTTCACTGCAGTTACAAGGTGGGGTCTGATTGGAAAGGGCGGATCACTGGGTGTCACCGGGACATATATTCTGTTCTGAAGCTCTGCTCGTCCAGCTGTGCTTCCTGGCCAGATGCGGTCAACAGCTTTCTTACATCTAGGTGCTCTTCTGAGCTCCTCCCCCACTGCTGGCTGAACACGAACAGACCTCTGAACTATGAGCTAAAATAAGCCTTTGCTCCCTTAGGTTGTGGGCATCAGGTATTGTGTCCTAGTGATGAGAAAGCGCCTTCCAGGTCACCCCCCACCCACTGCCAGGACCCACCTTTTGCCAGGCCCTGCCTCTGAACATTCAGCCGGGAACCCGGTGGGTAAATCCACTAGCAGCACAGCGACCCTCTGATCCAGGCACCCTCCAAATGTGACACTCAGGGGACATTTTACATCTAAACCTTAATGATATTCAGGGGTGGGCTGGGCTGGTTCAGACCAGCTTCCAAGTCAGCTGTTAACTTCCCCAGTAATTTTGTGAGTTGGTTGAACACAGCCATTATTCAAATCAAATTAAACCAGTTATCTATGTGAAACATATACATTAAGTTGAAACCAAAGGTAAGCGCTCAAGACACATCACTTCATAGCTGTGTACGTCAGACTGTTGTCTCTGCTCTTGTCTGGCAAAATTTTTTGTGTCTGTGTAGCAGAAAGACAGTGTGAGACTGTCTCTCCCCAGCCCCATCTTCAGTGGCCACTTGCTGGGGGATATTACGGCATGGACATGGGCCAATGCCCCGCTCCTAGGTCCCCCTGAGAGCTGGTGTCCATCTTTGACCGGCACACCCCAGTTACAGCATCTAGTGCTCAGCACCTTGGAACTCAAAAGCGATACTTCTGGAATATTTATTTAATGAGGCCTTGTTAAAAATAACAACAATAAGCTAATGGCACATGAATATAAATAGCACTTGTGTTAGCATCTTACGAAAAATAAACTGTGCTTGTTCAAAACGCAAGATCGAGGGGGAGAGTGGCATGTTTAACATCTTTGCAGATCTCCCGTGCGCCTGGCGTACAAAAGACAGCTGGATCCTTCGCCCGCTCCTGCGTCCCATCTGTCACTCTGGTGCGTTGGGTGGTGTCTCTGAGGATGCCTGGCCGGGCCGCCCCTCCCGTAACTGCAGGTAGTCTTCGAGGTGGGCCCTGTGGCAGTGCCAGAGAGGTGGCCGCGCCGTGGACGCTGGCCCCGTGGCTGGGGGGCTTTTGGCCAGCAGTTCTGTGTTCCTGGTCTTGGAGTATGTGCCTGGGAATCGCTGGTTCCCTGAGTTGTGCAGACTTTCCAAATGTTGGCACATTTTGTTCTGTGCCATCCAGAACTCATATTACCCTCGCCACAGTCTCACGGCAAAGGCATACGTGTTTGGGAGCTGGCAGCCTGCAGGCTCGCTCTGGTGGGTACGAGTTTTGCCAAGTGCTGATTTTTCACTCTGAGCTCGATTCTTGTTGCTGGCAATAGAACCCGTGGCTTCCTGTTTAAGTAGCAGGCTCCTTGTGCTCATGTTTTGGTTTTGTTGTTGTTGTTGAAATGGGATTTTGCTGCGTTGCCCAGGACAGCCCAGGCTGGGCTCCAGTGATCCTCCTGCCTCAGCTTCCTGAGTAGCTGAACCTACAGGCACGCATCACCCCACCTGGCTCTCACTTTGAGAAAATGCCCACCAGATGCCCAGACTAGCACCACTGTGGTTCACCCGCCTGCCGCCTTCTGGGTGCAGGGCTGCTTTAGCTGCTGCCCCCATCCCCACCCCTCCCAGAGCCCTCTCTTGGGAGGCAGCTTCCGGTGGATCTGGTTCCCTGCGTAGAACATCGGGAAATGAACTGGGTTGCGGTCCAGCACCACGGTCCTTTTTAGCACCTCCTCCGGGCCCTCCTATTCCTCGGCCTGGCTCTAAGCACATGGCGGTGAAGCCCACAGTGCCTGGCCCGTTTGGGATCCTGCACAGGCCTGCGGGGTCATCCTCCAGCTGTGAATGTAAACACGGGCACAGACAGGGCTCCCGTTAAGAAAACAGTTTAGATCCCCAGGATCCCTGAAGGCATCTAGGGCCTGCAGGGTTCTATGGGCCATGCTTTGGGAAGCGGCGCTGTGTGGCCCAGAACTTGGTGTGTGCTGTGCCCTGACTGTTGCTGTTGGGCATTGGCTTCTAGGCTCTGCTTTCTCTCTCTCTCTCTGTCTCTCTCCCTCTCTCTATTCTCTCTCTCTCTCTCCCCTAATGCTGGGAGCTCCACATGTGGCAGCCCCACCTGGTGGCCTCCGGCACCTGCCCCCGTGTAGCCGTGAACCTCTCCTGTCTCCTTGGGGACCTAAGGGCTCTCTCCCCGCGGCGGGCACTGGACCAGGGGACAGGGAGTGCCTTTGCTTTGTCTCCTGGCTCGGGAGCGCTGGGCCCAGCCGCCTCTGTGGCATGGTCCCCATGCCTGGGGCTGCTGCCTGACTGCATGGTGATAGACGGGCACTGAGTTCTCTGCTGCTATGTGTGGCCGGCCAGGCGGGAGATCGGCCCGTACAACTGGGCTCTGGGAATGTGCCAGGCCTGACGTGGCTCCCAGGTCAGCCCCAGTGTTATCTCTCTGCGTCCACTGAGTCCAGGGGTGGAGAGCAAGGCCAGAGGAGGGGCTCGGACAGCTCCAGACTCACTCTGTGTGCCATGCCTCCTCACCATGAAAGTTTCTGGAGCAAGGTCTTTGCACCTTGAACCCCACTCCCAGGCTGGGCGCCACCATTGGAGTAGACGGGTGCAGGAATGGGGGGTCTGTGTGAGAGTGGCAGTGAGGCTGTTCCTTGGGGCAGAGGCTCCTCAGGGAGGGTTGAGAACAGGAGGGAGGCTGGAGTGGGAGCCCTGGCTGCCAGGCCTGGGACCATACGGGAGAGTAGGGACAGGCATGCCACTTCCCAGGTCCTCAGGGGTCCTCAGGTCAGCTCCTGGAGGCCCAAACAGCAGGTTGCAGGGCTGGGTTGTGCCCGGCTGGGCTGGGGACAGGCAGGGCCTTCTCTCAGCCTCAGTTTCTCCCTTCAGAGATGGGGCCCTGCGGTGGCCTGGGCGGAAGGGCGTGGAATGCCCCCCTCCACACTTCCTCCAGACTCGGGCTGCTGCCCCGCCAGGGGCTTCCTGTGCCAGGGATGCCAAGCACGGGTGCGGCAGGTTGGCCTCCTGGCACTGACGCAGAAGGTGGGAGGCAGGAGGAGGAGGAAGCAGACTGAGCAGGCCGGGGCTTGTGGTGGGCCTCACTGGCGCTCTCGGCGAGCGCTCGGCTCCTCGGGACGCTCCACCACAGCCTTCGGAAACGGAAGCAGCTCGTGAGCCGCCGGGGTGGGAGCTGGCTCAGAGCTCTCAGCTGCCAGTAGGTGCACGGGGTCTGGCCTTGAGTGGGGCAGCAGGAGAGGGCTGGAGCCTGGGGCTGCTCGCTGGGGTTTTCAGGGATTTTCTGGGGGGAGTCTGCCGGTCGGGAGGTTGGCGTCAACTCCTGGGCCCTGGCTGGGTGCTCGGGCCTGGGTCAGGCTTCCTGATTAAGCAGGACACGGTCTGGGTACCTGTCGGTCCTGTGTGCAGCCCAAGGCCATCAGTGAGCCATCAGTGCGGAGCACCCGGTTTCCAGGGCTTGAAGCTGGTCCCCAGGCCAGGGCGTGTGCAGGGGCCCGAGGCCTGGGACAGCAAGCCAGCCCTCCCTGGCCTCTGGGCCTCTACTCCTGGGGCCACCAGAGCCCCACAGCCAGCAAGGGGAATGGACCTGACCAGGGAGTTGGCTCCCAGGGACATCAGCAAAGGCCTTCCCACCTGCAGCCTCTCTCCCCCGGTACTCACTCTGCCACAGACCATTGGCTCCTCTGATGGGAGAGGCCAGGCCCACCATGGCTAGGAATGCAGGGCACCATAGAGGGCCAGCTTTGGGGCAAGGGCCAGCAGGCAGAAGAGGGGCTCCTGGGTGCCAGGTGCAGTGGGACTGCGCCAACAGCTGACCTCATGGTCCTCTGTAGCCACGCCTCAGCTTGTGGCAGCCGGCATGGTGCTGTTGCCTAATTAGGCTCTATGGTACCAGCCCAGCCGAGCCCCACGCTGCCCTGGGTTCCGGCAGGCGTGCCCAGGCACGGCTCCCACCCCACTGTATCAAGAAGCTGACTTGCAGACACCAGTGGATGCTGGCAGGCTAGGAGGTGGTGGGGCTAATGCTGGCCTTGCTCCTGGCGACCACAGAACTGCCACCATCCAGCTACTTTAGGAGAGGCTGGGTAGGGAGACCCCGCATCAGTGGTGAGTCGGGGCTGGCCAGCAGGGTGGGGTGCCTGCCATAGGAGGGGCCTTGGCTGGGGGCTGCTGGGTACCCACTCCCCACACAGAGCTGAGGCTGGGACCCCAGGATCCCGCTGGCTGTCCCCGCTGGTCTTGGAGCAGGGCGGTCTCTCTCGTGGGGCCTAAGAGTGAGGGGAGCTGGGGCCAGGTGCCCTAGTCCGAGGACGGCCATGCGTGGAGGTGGGCGTCTTACCTGACAGGAGTGGGGCTCTTTCGGTCCTTGGCTACCCTTCCCACTGGGGCAGAGTGTGGCTCTGGGTGTCTAGGGGGGTTTGGGCATTTCTGCATATTTTATCCTGGGCAGGTTAGAGGACTCAAGATCCTATAGTCAAAGCCCTGGCCTCTGTCATCTCTGTGGCTTCTGGGGAAGGCAGCGAGGTGGGCAGAAGCGTTTGGAAAGAGCTAGCCAGGACAGGAGATGGTAGATAGGCAGTGAGTGTCCAAGCAGGGCCAGGCAGAGGCTGGGGTCAGGGCTCTGCAGCGGGACATGGAGGCTGGCCAGAGCTGGGTGCTTCTGGGGACCAGTGAGAGTTGGGGGCTTGGAGCCAGGCCACACGGGGATATGCTTGGCAGACAGTTGCCTGGGAGACCGGGGAGGCCTGCACTCTCTGCCTGGACTGAGTGGTGGCTGACAGGCCCGAGACGCTGGACCTGTGGGGACACTACCGTGGGAGCACGGGGCTGGCGGAAGGGTGCAGCCACCATGGCTTCTCAGGCTCATGAGCCCCGGTGTGACAGAAGCTGGTAGGTGGCTCTGACACCCTCACAGCCCAAGGGGCTTCAGACTGTGAGGCATCACGTGTGCCCTTTGCTGCCAGGTTTGTCCTGTGGGGCTGGCCATGTAAAGTGCCCCTGGTTTGCTTCTGTTCTGATCAAACTTTGGGGAGAGACACGATCTGGACGCTGGCCAGGAAGCTGATGGCTCGGGCTCTAGTGCTCCGGCTTCACCTGCCGGTCGCCAGAGTTTTGCAGCCACCCTGTGCCCTTGACGCTGACCCTCAGCCATGGCCTCCCCGGCCTAGCTGTGTCCCTCCTGGCTGGCTGGGCGTGTGAAAGGGACCGTTGGGCTGAGCTGCGATGCAGCACCCTCCCGCAGGGGTTGCTGTGGCACACTGGCATCTGCCCCAGGTTCCGTCTGGTGGCTGGACAGGCCTACCCCATTCATGCCCTTGGCTGGTCGTGCTCCCTCTAGGTGTGCAATGAGCGACAGGCCCCGATTCCATACCAGCAAGGGACCCTGGGGACCCTGGGAGCAGAGGGACCTCCAAGCAGTCTCCTGCCTCCTGCTGACGGGCCACCCCCTCTGCTAATCCAGGCCGGCCACACCCACCACCAAGAGCCCCTGCCGTTCCGGGATGGCTCCCCCACCCGCCAGCATCCTGGTCAATGCCCCTCCGCCCAAGGACCCGGTGCCTGATCTGGACAGCAGATGGCTTTTCCTGAGCACCAATGTGCTGCCTGTGGGTGAGTAAGGCCTCTGCTGTGGCTGCCTTCTGCCCAGCAAGAGAGGGTGGTTCTTTCCCCTCCAAGTGGCTTGTCACCTGGAGCCCCAGGGAGGATGCGAATTCTGTGATGTCATGGGGGCGGCCGGGCATCCGGTGTGATGGTGTTTGGCACTCGTATCTCTGTGTGGCTGGTTCTGGCTGGCTGGACAGGGAGTCCATTGTGCATCCTGCCTGGATTAATTCCTAGGGGGCACCTGTCCCCCCAACAAGGCACAGGTGCCTGATGCCGGAAGCTTCCGGTCACATGTGATGTCAGGGAGTGAGGCTGGACCCTCCGCTCCCCTGTCCACCTTACTGAGTGCCCTGCCCAGGGGCAGGGGTCCCCCTGCCTGCTGGTGTGCGTGTGTGCCTCTTTGCGCTGTGCTCCCTGCACCCAGCGGGGCCAGCCCCGGCTTGTTAGTCCCACATTCTCCAGATGAGCCCGGGCAGGCCTCCGCCGGGGGCAGGGGTGCGCTGCCTCAGCTGTGCCCGCCCCGGCGGGCCTGAGCCCTCCTTTTAACTCTGTCAGTAAGGAATGCCAGGACACAGCCCCTTTGTGGACACGAGTGGAGACCTCCAGAGGCTGTGTTCCCTCTGTGGGGAAGTCTGGACTCCAGGTGTGGAAACGGGGCCAGCTCAGGGGGAGAGATCTGGAAAGGGGCCTCCAGCACTGCTAGTCCAACTCCCGTGGCCCCTCCGGCTTGTACTCTTGTCCCGTGGCCACTGGCCAGTCCTGAGGACCTTCCTCATGTCTGGTTTCCTGATGATGGGGTGGGCAGGTCTTGGGCCACCTGGAAGGGAGGGGCCCTGGCCTAGCCTGGACATCCCTGCAGTAGCCTCCCTGAGAACTGGAATTTCCCTGCTGAGGGGAATGAGGGCTCTTAGGTGCCAGGGGAGAGGCCCTAGGCGGGCCAGCTGCGTTCTGGAGCCCGTTGGGGCAGGGCAGCCACTGGCCATCTTCCTGTTCGCGCGCAGTAGTCTTCGTTCAAAAGATTCTAATCCTGGTTCTTGGGGTCCATACCCGCCCTGGCTGGTGGAGCTCAGCCCCCTTAAACATTGGTGGGACTGTGTAGGGGAGTGCCTGCAGGGTGCCCAGGGTGCCCAGGCCTGAGGTCTGCTCTGGGAGGGGCCCTGGCTCCTGGGTTCCTTGGTCAGACGGCTTCCACAGGACCAGCCGCAGCTGTGGGGCCATTCTAGGCCACCTTCTCTTGGAGCCCTGGCCCTGCATCCCGTGGGGCTGCAGGCCACTCTCCAGGTAGGCAGCAAGCTGCCGGTCTGCGGCTCCCACCCGCTTAGCTCTCCCACCCTGGAGCAGGGAGCGCAGGTGGGGACCAGGGCCAGGCCACTTGGGAGAATGAAGCCCCTGGTGGAGGGTGGATCGAGTGGCAGTCTGGGCAGGCCCAGGGCTGCGGCTGTGGGCAGTGTAGGAGGCCTCTCCGCCGTCCAGCCAGCCCCTCTACAGGCTGCAGCGCCCGTGCAATTCGTCCTGCCCCAGTTCTGGCGTAGCCGTGGAAACGGTTTTGCAGAGAGCCTCTCAGTCCAGCTCCACAGGCTGGAGGGTGGGGGTGCACACGAGGCCTGGTCCCTGAGCGGACTGGACTGTCGCGGCCCCGCGGCCCACATGGGGAGTGGCTGCCCGCTTTTCTTCCCGGGCTTCCAAGCTGCCCCTCCTTCCTCCCCCCAGCATATGATGCCGTGGAGGGGGCCAGTCTTGGGGATACCTTCCTGGCCGGTCCTTACTGCTCACAGCCACCCCCTCTGGGGGAGCCGGGAGCCATGCAGTTCCTGCAGCGGATGGGCCCAGTGACACCAAAGGCGGGGGACTGTCCGGCCCTCCCCTTCGCCCTCCCCGTACTGGGCCAGGGTCACTGAGGAGTGCCTTTTCTCATGGCATCACGCACGCCTGCCCTGGCCTCAGCTGCCTCTGTGCCCAGGTGTGGGCAAGGCTGCTCAAATCTATAGAGAGGGCCACCTGCTTTGAATCCAGGTGCACAGAGAGAGGCTCAGGGAGGCCCAGCCAGCTATTTGGACAGACAGGATGCCCCCCAGACAGATAGTATGTGTGCCAGGAATTCTGGCCCGTGCCCTCCTGTCTCCCCAGGAAGAGCCTGGGAATGAGGCTGTGGCCGTGAGGGCCACTGGGCAGCTGGAGCAAAGATCAGCCTGTTAAAACTGGTGGCTCAGCCTGGGCCACGAGGCTGGGAGGTGGGGGCACGGCACTGGCAGGACATGTAGCCGGCAGACTTCAAAGGGTGCTCAGATCTGGGCTCCCCGGGGACGTCCCACTGCACCACGCTGTCTTGTATGAATTTTTCTCCTGACTCGGAGGCCGGGCTGCCTCGGAGGAGTGGTCTGGGAAGTGCAGAGAAGCAGGGAGAAGCAGGTGACTGCTGCCCCCCCAGCCTTCATGGCGTGTGGGTCCTGCGGCCCTGGCCTGCCTGGTTCTCCCGCCTGGGCACCTTCCCACATCCCCCCAAACCCGCCGACACGGGGGCTCAGGCCTTGCCCTCGGGTCTTCTCACCCCTGGTGTTTTCTCCTGGAGCTGATTCAGAGGGCCACCTCCTGCACCCATGGATCCCTGGGAGAGGCTCAATGCTGCGGGGAGAGCCTGGTGCTCCCCTCTCCTGCTCAGCTCCTTTGGTGCCTCAGGCCGTTCCCCCGAGGCCAGCCTCCCTCCGACCCAGCACCTGCAGGCTGGGTTCTTTGAAGTTGGTGCGGTCAGCTGCTGCTGAGAAACCGGGGGAGGTGCCTTGCCTGGCTGTGCACAGTGGGCCTGGGGCTGGACCGAACTCGTCAGGACCCCTCCACACCTTCCCAGGGGCTGGACCTGCCTGGCACAGGACCAGAGCAGGTGCTAGAAGGAGGACTGTTGTCTAGGGGTGACCGTGCCTGTAGAAAGTGGCCCAACAACACCTGTGTGGGGCTTCCTGAGGCTGGAGGCTGGATGTGTATGGGAGGTGGGGGAGCAGCGGGGAGTGTCCTGGGGAGGGTGGGAAAAGCCAGGTCTGTGGTGAGCTTCCCAGGCCAGGGCAGGGCTAGGAGCCGCTGTGGCCAAGGGAGCCATGTGCATGCTGTCCCACTCGTGTGTGACCCCAGCTGCGATTCCGGGAGGGGAAAGGGCATTCTGGAGGTCCTTTGGGAGGAGAGGATTAGCTGTGTGGGGAGCTGGTATCCAGAGACCCTTGCTGTAGGGAACCCAGCCCCGGGGGGGGGGGGCAGCCTTTGGAGGTCTCCACAAAGGACACCTGCCCACCCCAGGGTGGGGACTCACCTCTCAGAGCATCACTGTTTGGACTGGAAAACGTCAAGAGCAGCCCTCCCCCGGGGCAGCTGCCTAGGCCAGCCCTGGTCCACGGGGCCAGAAGCCTGGGTCGTATAAGCAGCTGCGGCCCAGCGCTGCGCTGTTCCTTCTTTGCTGCTCTGTGCCCGGGGCACTGGGCTGAGCAGGTGGGGATGACTAGCTCCTGGGTACGGCTTCTCCCAATGTCTGGTAAAGGGAGCTGGCCTTCATCTGGGAGGGGTCTACTGAGAGGGGAGGGTGTGGGCAGTGAGGCCATCTAGCCACAGGGTTCTGAGAGGCCAACAGGGAGAGGCTGTCTTGGGTCTCTGTCAGGCACAGTAGGGAGCTCCGGGAGACAGGGGACCTAGATGGAGGGATGAACCTGCTAAGGCCCCTCCCCTGGCACTGCACCCCAGAGTCCAGAGCTCCAAGTGGCCAGCTGTGATCGCCTGCGAGTGGGTGGGAGGGAGTGCTGTGTGGGCAGCCTGGCCCTGGGTCAGGGCCTTGCAGGGTCAGCATTCTTTCCAGCCTCCCAAGAGGAGTTTCCTAGCCCTCTCTCCTCTGAGTGTGGGCTCAGGGTCACCCCCAACTTGGACCTGCTGTGGCCAGTGGGACTCTTCCTGAATCTCAAATTCATAGTCACTAAGTCTCCATCTTACACCCTGTTGTGTGCCTATGCCTGAGACGGCCTGGAGCCAGCATTCTTAGACAGCCCCCACTCGTGGCATTTTCTTCTGTGCCTTAGTTTCCCCTCCCACAAAGCATGGCATCAGGAGCTGGTGATTCTTAAGTCCGGCAGCACCCACTGAGATACCTTGGCCTTCCCATTGTGTCCTCGTGCTGGTTCAACACAGCAAGGTGCCTGGGGTCCTGGGCTGGAGGCCGGGTCACCCGTCTCACACTGTGCCGGCCGGACCTGGGTCCCCCTCCCCTGGTGATGCGCGTCGGAAGCAGGAGGGGAGGGATGGAGCAGATCCTGCACATTGTCTTGAGTTCTGATTGAGAACGGGACGTCTTAAGACCAGATGCCGGTGGAAAATGAAGCACATTCTTTCTAAATTTAGCCAGTTGAGAATTGCACGTTTACCCAATTAGGCGCATTGATCCGGTACGCACAAGCTTGCTCTCCGGCGCCCCTGCCGCGGCTCTTGCTGCCTCCCTGCGTGGGTCTCTCCGGGCCGGTGTGGCCACAGCGGTGATGGCGGGGTACAGAAAGGTCTCCGAGCTGGCTCCCGCCCTGAGCCATCTGTCACACCGGAGCTGGGCCCTGCCGCCAGCAGGACAGCATCTCAGGGTGCATGGGTCGGGGGCCAAGGCTGGCTGGTTCCTTTCCACCAAGGAAGGGCAAAACTGAGGAGGCCCTGGAGCCAGCCCTGGGCACGGTATTTGGGGAAACAGTGGGCGTGCCACTTCCCATCTTGCTGGGAGGGGTGGGCTCAACACAAGGCAAAGTCAGGTCCTGCAGGGCACTGCAGGGGACATGGTAGCTGGGGAGTACCTCCCGGAGGCAGCACCATGTTCTGCCCTTGCACCCAGGCGCGGGGGTGGCGGGGGCACACAGGGTAGGAATCAGCCTGGGGTGGGGGTAGGGTAGACAGCTGGCGCCAGCCTCGGGGTCCCTGGTGGGGTCCCTGGCTGCCGGGATAGGAATCTGACCCTGCCTATCTCCTGGTGTGTGGGTAGTGGGTATACCGAAGAAGCCAGGTGGTGACCCGCCATCTCTGCCCCTGGGCTGCCTGGGAAGGGGATGCCTGTGGTAATGTGACCCAGAGGGTGCTGCTTGCTAGAGGTATCCAGGAACAGGGTGCCCCGACCCTGCCTGCGCCAGCCCCAGGATCTCTAAGCCAAGAGGGCGTCCTCGGGGTTTTCACTTTGAGAAGGGCCATCGGAGGTGCTGGGGTGGGCACCTGCAGGAAGCCTTCAGCAGCGCTGGCCCGCACCTCAAAAGACAAGGCGCACTGGCCTGGCCGCAGGCAGCATGGTGGCGTCTCGGTGGCGTCCAAGCAGGATTCCCATCTTGGCCAGCGCGGAGCTCCTGCCAGCCTGTGGTCTTAGTGGGAAGGAGGGTCTGGGGCACTGAGGGGCCAGGAAGGTGGGCCCCGTATACCCTGGCAGCACGCCGAGGCTGTGGAGGTTTGTTCCCATGTCACGCCTCAGGTCCGCGTCCTGCATTCACCCTGCACTCCCTTGGGGTCTGGGGCTGGCCTGCTGTCCCAGGCTGAGGAGACAGGGGTGGACAGTGCTGCTCTGGCCAGGGCAGTGTTAGGCTCCAGCATGAAGGGTGGCAGAGACGGGGTGAAGACAGTACACTAGAGCCTAGGGGGCTGGAAGCAGGCTTTCCTGTCTGGGAAGGGCCCAGCCAGCACCCCGACCCCCCAAACAATGCCTCTAACAGCTTCTGCTTCCTCCCCAACCCCACGAGTGCAGCTAGAAGCCTGGGTGCAGGGCACAACCCCGTAGGGAGACAGTGACAGTGACGGAGGCTTGGCTGAAGGTCCGTGGTGGGGTGGGAATGCCTGAGCCTACCTACTCTGGCCTGAGGCTGCCAGGCCGCCCAGCCTTGGCCAGATGGTGCATCAAGAACGCACACCGCTTGGAGCCTCCAGTGGCGTGCAGAGCCGAGCTGGGCGGGAGCCAGGTGCCTGGAAAGCAGAAAGCCTTGGCATGCACAGGCCCCGTGTGTGCAGGACGCAGACTATTGTAGGTCAGCCTTGGGCCAGGGTCTACAGGACAGCCAAGGGGCCTGCTGGGGGTCTTGGGGGAAAGTCAGCAACCTGAGTCTATGCCTGGAGAAACTGAGGACTAAAGATGGTTCTGTGGGAACTGGGGCATGAGCCTGTGTCTTGTGTGTCCTCTTAAGTCATCATGCCATAGCCCGAGAGTGGACAGAGTCTGCTGTGGGACACTGGGATTATTTCACATGACACCCTCCAGTACAGCTCCTGCCCGCTCCCTGGCATCCTCCGCCGCCTCAGAAGTCGGCTCCCAACCTGATGCTTAGCTTGGGCCTCATCCCAGGATCTGCCTTCCCTTCCTCTGCCAGAGAGTAGAGTTGGCTCAGTGGGCCGGGGTTCCCTCACCCATGTGGGACACGGAGCGGTGGAGTGGCCGGGCAGAGCTGCTCCGCTGTGCGTGCTGTGCCCTCCCTATGGACCAGGGTCTGTGGGGGGCCTGGAGCTGGCCGGAGCCCTCCCTGTGCCTTAGCCGGCCAAAGGGGACTTCCCCAGAGGGATCCGGTGTCTGTTTACAGGTTTGTGAGGGGACACTTCCGCTAGGTCACCCCTTGTCCCCTCCCCCTTCACCCCAGCCTGCTGCAGGTGGGGGTGGGTGGAGAGGGTCACCTGGGAAGAGCCGGTCCCTGCAGAGAAGCCTGGTGTAGCCGGAAGGTCCCAAGAAGGGTGGGGCCAGTTGGCGAGCCTCTAGGACCCCGGGCAGGGAAGGGGCAGGGAAGGGGCTGTCGGTATGAGGCTGGGGCAGGGCAGGGGAGGGGCTGCCCTGCGGTCCAGGCTCTGGCTCTGTCCTGGCTCTCTCTACTGGCACCATTGGTTTCCAGGGCAACGCCAAGCCCTTTCCCATTCAGGACCCAGGAGCCCCCCACCCAGGGGTGGCCCTGCCCAGCTCTGCGCCAGGCGGCTGGTGCCAGACACTTCCAGGGCTCAGCACATGCCCTGGCATCTTGGCTGGGGGATGGGTGGGCACCGAGCAGCCTCGATAGAGAAGCGGGCCCTCCTGCCCCCTCCTCCTGTGGGCCGCGCGCTGTGCGCCTCTGCGGAGAGGGAACTTTGGCTGCGGAGGGCGCGGGGTGGGCACTGGCCCACGTGCACCCGCAGCCCCGCCCGCGCTCCCGGCGGCGCCCCCCACCCCGCTCTGCGCCGAGCCTGCGCCCCGGCCCCTCCTGGCACGGGGCGGGCAGGGGGTGTGGTGCGGGCGGCACGAGTGACAGCGCTCCTCGCGCGGCGCCTCCACGGGGCGCAGTGTCACCGCGCTCGCACGCGCTGCGCGCACCGCCCGCTGCGGGCCGATGGCCCGGGAGCCCGCGCCGGAGCCGAGCCGGGCGCTGACCGCCCGTGAGTCCGCACCCGCCGCCGCCAAGCCAGAGACAATGGACGCGGGACCCGCCCCGCAGAGACACAGTAGGTGCCGCTCAGGAATCCGAGGCCAAGCTGGGCGCGCAGACACGCGGGGGCGCCGCTGCCCCGAGGGCCTGCCTGGGAGGGGCGCTCGCCCCTCCCCGGGTTTACCAGCGCGGCTGGGGGCCAGGGGGTGTGGGCAGAGGTGCAGGGTGGGACCCAGAAGGCCCACGGGAGCCCAGGGCTGCCTTGGTGGCCTCAGATGCGGGATAACAGATCGCAGGGCACCCCTCTCCCCCGCCAACTTTCCACCCGGGTCTCCTGGATGTCCCTCCGAGGCTGTGACCCTGCGGGAGACTGCCCTGTCTGGTGGCAAGCTGGTGCTGGATTTCTGGGAGGGGGCGGCAGGGCAGGGCCATGTGGAGCCGGGTGATGGGGGGGTGACCCCGTGGACACTCAGCACCAGCAGGTGGGGCGCTCTGGGCACTGCCAGAGAGTGGTCCCGCGGGGTGGCAGGGAGAGGTGTTCAGGTGTCCTCGCTGGGTGGTGCTTCCTGGGGTTGCGGCCTGCCGGGTGTCCATAGCGGAGTGGCATGGTTGAAGGGAGGTTCCAGTGACACGGGAGCCCCATTCCCTCTGCCGCCTCTCCCCCTTCTCCAGCCCCTCCTGTGACTCGAGGCAGACAGGGCATAATACTTATTCAGGAGTTTCCCACCATGGCCTTGCCCTCCCCCACCTGCCAGAATGTACTTGGTTCATGTCCCCTAGTCCTGTAACACCCTGGGTGCCTGAGGTGACGCCTGACTGCCCTGATGCCTCTGTCACAGGGAACCCATGGGTGTCCTGCCTGGGCCCACGGGCCAAGGCCCAGTTGGAGAGCTGTAACCACAGAGGGGAGTTCAGGCCTCGAGGGCAAGGAGGAAGCAGGTTCCGGTTCAGAGGTCACCATCCTGCCTTCTGCTTGGATGGTAGGGACAGAAGCCAGCCTGTAAATCTCCCCTCAGGGTCCTGGGCTTGTGCAACTTGGCCCCACCCCTGCCTGCCTCCACAGTCCCATCTCTGCACCTACCCACAGCCATGCCCACTGGCAGGTGCTGTGGAGAGTGCGCGGGGTCTGAATGGATAAGGGAGCTGGGCATGTGACAGTGCGTGTCAGCTGCGGGGCTCTCTTTCTGAAGCCCTCTGTGAGACCAGAGCTCACCCATCACAGTCACCCATGTCTGGAACCTGGTCCTGGCTGGGCCATTTCCCCAGGGAGCCAGGGACAGCGAGTGAAGAGGTTGGGGCAGGCTGGGTTGTGGCCTGGGGACTTGGTGGGCACATCTTAGAGGCTCCCAGGGAACTGGTCTGGTAGCCTTGACATGGGCCCCCTGCCCACCCAGGGTGCACCCTGAGCACAAGACAGGGTGGGCCGGCCGCCCGGCTGTGGAAGAGCTGGCATGCTGCCATTGGCTGTGACTGTTCTGAAAGAAAACAAGTAATTAGACAGTCAGGTGAGTTAGATGACAGAGAGATGTCCAGAGTGGGTTGGACAGTGGGCAGTGGTGCCTCCCGCAGGTGCTTGGGCCAGGTCTGCGGGCCTTCCTGCGGGTCGTGGCACCTCCCTTAGGGACCAGCAGGGACTTGGTGGCAGAGATCAGCCCTGCAGATTGTCCTGGAGCACCAAGGGGGGCAGGCAGCTCCAGTCCCTTAGGTTGTGGCTCCCCCTCCTCACCGGCTCGGGTTACGTAACCCCCACCCCACACATGGGCCGCTGGCCGCAGCAGCCATGTTTGACAATATGAGTTGTAATTGGATTTTAATTTTTAATGTCTGGGCCAATTTGTGTGTGCTCTGCTACTCCGCGCCTGATAGGACTACTTCATTAGCTGCTAACTGTTGCACCCGCCCCGCCGCCTGCTCCACCGAGGGCGGCCTGCCCGGCGGAGCGCGCGCCAGGGAGCTGCGGGCTGCCTGCCCCCGTTCCAGCTGAGGCCACGTGCGGGGCTGGGCTGCCCGCAGGGCATTGGGCTGGGCCCAGGATCGGCCCGCGGGGTCCCTGTGCCTGGCTTGGCTTCCCCTGCCCCAGTCTGCACTCTGGGACCCTGGCTGCCAGGACTACGCGGTCGCAGGGTGCTCAGGAGTCCACACCCATCGGAAATCCAGCTTCTCAGCAGCTGCCTTCTCTCAGACCATTGAAGACCGGACTGAGGCTCTTAGTCACGAAGCCACCTGGGGCTTCTGGGGTTCTACCTGCCACTCCCAGCGGGCCTTGAGCGCGGGTCGGGGCAGGGGTCAGGACTGCGCAGAGGGCTTCCCGGCCGCCAGGGGTGGGGCAGTTCCTAGGGGGCTGCTCAGCCTCCGGACAGATGCAGAGCCCACGCTGGACCCTGTGCCGGCAGCCCCTCTGCCCCAGCCACAGGGTCCCAGGCAAGGCGGCTCCGTCTGCGGCCGCCCTCCGGATTATTCTTAGGTCTGTTGTGTAACGAGCAGCCTCAGAGGC
Organism: Ctenodactylus gundi; assembly: GCA_004027205.1. NCBI lineage: Eukaryota > Metazoa > Chordata > Mammalia > Rodentia > Ctenodactylidae > Ctenodactylus > Ctenodactylus gundi. Next base: position 327,500 of record PVKB01001428.1, read on the forward strand.
AGAGGGAGGAAGGGCTCCGAGAGCCGTCTTCCCTCCCGCGGCGGCAGCCAGCCACCGGGAGCCAGCTTCTGTCCTTCTCTCCGCCCGCACTAAGGGACAAAAGAGCCTTCTCGGCTGCCCATGCCGGGCCGGGCAGCGGAGCTGGGCCACGGAGCTCCGGGTCTCCGTCTCCTCCCTGGGCTTCCCAGGTTGAGGCTGACCCTGGCTGCAGGCTCCCGGGGCCTCCTGCCCCTGGAGCCCCATGGGCGTGGGCATGTGTGCATACGTGCACGTGTCTGTGCGTCACACGTACGTGTGCATGTGTGTGTGTGTCCCCTCCCTGGCTGGGGGTAGAAGCGAGTGCCCACTCTGGCCCCCAGCTGCGCTTGGCATCTCTCCCTGTCTCTCCCACCCCCTTCTGTGTTCCCAGCAGCCTCTGGGTGCTGATCCAGGGGTCTCCACCCCCGCAGGTTGGAGTTGGCTCCTCACACCTGTTTCCGTATCAGACCCCTGTGGGTGGGAAGTGCCGGGAGTTGCCATGGCTGGTGGCAAGCATCAGGGACCCGGGGAGGCGGGGGCCGGGGGGCTCTCCTGAGCCGATGGCCGTCTGCTCCCTGCCAGAGTCTGTGGAGTCTCCAGCGACTCAGCGCACCGGCCCGCGTTCCTTGATGTCCTTCCCTCCTCCCCGGCTGACCCCTTGCTTGACCTGTGCGAATGCGTGTGCCTGCGGTGCCCATGGTGCCTGGAGAGGACTGAGCTGGCCAGCATTCCTGGGCTCCTCGTCTCCTGCCTGAGACTCTGCTGTGTGCGGAGGGGGCCTCCCCGTGGGGTAGGTGGGAAGAAGATGGCACAGGGCATGACAGAGGGGCATGTGGGGGCTGCAGCCCCCCGCTGCCCACTGGAGGCTCAGTGAAGGATCCCAGTATAATCTGGCTGCTGACTGTAGAGACAGAGGCTGGGGGCCTGGGGACAGGGAAGGACAAATCTCAGGTGACCTTCTCTGTGGTCTGGGGACGACCCCGGAGGCTTCTGCCCCTTACACAGTGCCAGCGTCCTGCCTCTTACCTGGAAGGGCCCAGCCCGGCCCTGGGTGGGGACCATGGCAAAGCTGCCCCCTCCAGGGACGGCACATCACTGCTGGGTGATTGGTCAGTTGTGTGGCGTCCCCATGCAGTGTGTGGAGGTGCCCTGAGGTGTGTGTGGTGCGGATGGGTCACCTGTCTCCCTTCCCCTCCTCGAGGTGCACTGGAGCCAGCTGCCGCAGGGCAACTCTGGGTACTGACCGGCTTGTTCTGGGGAAGCTTGTGGCTCCGTGCTGGGCTCCATGGGGGGCTCTGGTACTGTGGGTGCTGGGTGCCAGGGGGAAGGCCTCACTGGGCAGGTGGAGGTGCTCACCTCTAGTGACAGGTGGCTCACTCTCTCCTCTGAGCTCCAGGAGCCCTGGTGGGGACGAGGGATAGTACTCGTCCAAACTCTGGTTGGGTGCCCACCTACTCGTGGCTCAGAACCTCAGAAGCCCATCCTCTCCTGACCCCGGAGGCCGGCAGTCTACAGCCCAGGTGCTGTGAGGGCTGCAGCCGCCCCGGGCCCTGGGGAGGATCCCTGGCGCCGGTCTGCCTTGGCGCTCCCTGGTGTGTGGCTGCGTCTGTCCTGACTCTGCCTCTCTCTCCCGTTTCCTTTTCTGTCTTCTCTTCTGTCTGTCTAGGTTTTCTTCCCCTGTCTCTTGTGAAGCCCCTTGCGGTAGGATTTAGAGCTGGCCCACGTAGGCTCTGAAGGTCCCCTCCTCTCAGGATCCTTGGTTATATCCGCAGAGACATTTTTTTCCAAGCGAGGTCACGTTGGCACGTTCCAGGATGTTCTGTTTTGGGGAAAGTGCCGTGCAGCTCTCTCCGAGGGTCACCTCTGCATGAGTACCACCGAGTCAGAGGCAGGCAGGCCCCAAATCGTAGGCCCAGGATGGGGCTGCAGGGATGAGCCAGTGGCAGGAGCAGCGCTACCCAGCTGTGGGCGCCTCCGCCTGGCTTGCTTCCGTCATCCCAGTCTCTGGCTGGGTTGGACACCGCGTCCAAGGGTCCTAGGGGAGGAGAAGAGGTTCTTTCATCAGGTCGTCAACTGCCAGCTCCTGAGCCACCGAGCAGCTGCCTCGGAGTTCATGCCTGCTTCAAGTGGCTCTGACAGGCCCCCAGGGCCATGGTGGCTGTTCTGATGAGGCTCAGACAAGCCAGGCTCCTCGGGGATTCCTGGCCCACACTGCCCCAGGCTGTAGACACTTTGCACATCATCTCAAGGCAGGGAGGAAGCAGACGCAGCTTGCCACCTGCCAGGATTCAGGGCTGTTTCAGTAAAAGTACAAGTTTGAAAAAAATTCTCTGGGAATTCTGCAGCTCCTGGCCCATGCGCAGGAAATTTAGGTGCTGGGTGAGGGTGGGGGACAGGTTTACACCTGGAGGAACTCAGCCTCCTGTCCATGCTGGACAGTGGCCTTGCACGGTGATGAGGGCCTAGGACTGGGCCAGCCAGGTGGAGCTGTAACTCTGAGGCTGCCTGAGTGGGCTTGATCCCACACCGGAGCTGCGTGTCCTCCTGCCGGGGACTCAGCCAAGGTGTCTGTTCCCGTCTAGGGGCTGACACTAGCTGGTGTGAGCCCGCGGCCAGGCTGTGTGTGAGGCTCTGCCACAGCAGCTTCTGATGGACAATACTGCCTTTGAGTGGAGGCTAGGACAGTGGCCAGGGATCCTGAACCTCCCTCCTGGCCCCCATCTACCCCTGATCCTGCTCCCCGGCCCCCATTTCAGCTTCTCTGGATGCCAGCAGCACTCAACCAGAGCTGAGTAGCAGCTGCTGGCATCTCCGTGTAAGTAGAAGCCCAGTGCCCCACTTGGGTTACTGCTGGTTGGCGGACTCAGTTCCCCTTCTCAGAGAATGGCTAGGCAAGGTCTGTGCTCTGCGCCACCCAGGGCCTTAGCTGAGCCATTGGGGTCCCCAAGTGCTGCGGGGGGTGGGGGGTGCTGTAGTACCTGCCGGCAAAGCCCTGCCCTCCAGGCTGGTCCAGGCTGGCAGGGTAAGGCTGAGTATACCCTGGGTGTCCCTTTCCTGGGGCTGAGCCCCTCCCATGGGAAGAATTGGGTGGTTTGTAAAAGAACTCCATTCCTCAGGAGCTGCTTCCCTTTCTTGCTGGTGGCTCACTCTGTGGGGTGCAGGCCCTCGGGGCACCTTGTTAAGGAATCCCAAAGTGGCCCACTTTTTCTAGAACTTGTGATTGCCTAGCTGAGCTAGGTGCCCCAGGCCCTTTGGGATGCCTCCTGCAGCCTTTGCCCACGCCACAGGAGCTAATGAGCAAGCCAGTCCTGCCTCGCCTTGCTCCCCCACCTAGCTCCCTCCCTGGACCTGCTGTCCTGGCTCCCCACTGTCCTGTGGATCCTCGGCCAGGAACCAGAGGCCAAGTTCATGGGCAGCTCCAATTCCCCCGGCCCCTTGTCCCATGCCTGTCACGCTTGGGCAGGATTCTTATTTCTCTGAGCCTCAGTCTCCTTATCTGTGGGAAGAGGGTGGTGAGGGCTATGAGGGTGAACAGGTCCCCATTGGCGGGAGGAACGAGGGAGGGTCGGGTAGCCCCATGCATGGGCCCTGGTGCCTGGGTAGAGAAGGTTGGCTGCCCCAGGGCAGCCTTGACCTTGGGGATGTGGGTGAGGGCTCTTCTGGTCATTCAGTATACAAGGTTGATGCCCCCCAACAACAGGACTCAGGGTGCAGTTTAGAGCAGAGTCAGAGCAGAGGGCAGCAGAGTGCCTGGGGTGGTCCACAGGAAGAAACTGGTTGGCTGCACATCAGCAAGGTGCCAAGGTACCATCCTGGGGCCACCACCTCCAGTGTCGTGTCCTAACTGGGCAGCGGGGCCCAGAACCCGTAGGCCTTGCCCGCTCCCCACAGCGACGGGAGAAAGACCAGCCAGGAGCAAGGCTAATACAGATGGGTGTCGGGGCCAGGGCGGTCAGTGCCGGCCACCGTGCCCCCTTCGGCAAGGACCAGCTCCCACAGCCTGTGCTTTCTGAGTCCTCAGTCTCCCCTGCAGCCCAGGCCCTGGCCCCAGGGGCCGCTGCCGAGAGAGCAGCTGCAGCCCCTGTCCCGTGGTGGGAGGACAGCCCGCGATGTGTGCGTGCTGTGGGCCCTCCGGGTGCAGAGGAGGGCCTGTACCTGCACTGCAGCCCTGGTGACTGGCCAACGCTGCCGGTACAGACCCTCCGCGCGGCCGAGGGACTGGCCTCACAGGTGTCCCACAGGCCCGGATTGCAGTGTTCTCCCGGCCGACGTCACAGCTGCCAGGGAGGCCTAGACGGTGGGTGGGCTGGTACAGAAGTGTCAGTTCACACAGACACAGGGCTGAGCCCTGGGTTCTTTGTCCTGTTTTTTTAGAAATACGAATCCGACTAGCCGGGCCGGTGGGGAGGCCTGTCATCCCAGCACTCTGGGAGGTTGAGGCGGGAGCGCTGCAAGTTTGAGCTAAGCCTGGGCAGCTTAGTGACTTAGTAAGACCCAGATCAAAACTAGAAATGGGCTTGGAGATGTCGTTCAGTGTGAAAGCCCTGGGCTTGATCCCCAGTACTACCAAAAAGAGAAAAAAGCCTATGAGGGGAGCTTGGTGCTCCACCGTGGGCCCACGGGCCTGAGGCTGACGCTCCTGTTCTGGCGGTGGCCTGTCTTCCCCTTCCCTGTCGACCTCAAGATGTCCTTGCTGGGAGGGATGCCTCTGGGTGCTACGCTGGTGTCCCCGTGTTCCCCCAGCTGTAGTGGGCCGTATGTCCCCCAAGATTACAGGAGCGCATCGAGGCTGGAGGGTGCTGGGCAAGGTTGCTGGACTAAGGCGCCTGCTGGAGTGGACTCGAGGCTCCCCAGGAGCTGCTGGCCTGTGTACCCCGCCTCCTTCCGCCTGGGCCCCACGGTGGGAGCAGCCTGTGGCAGTGCTTCATCCCGGCTCAAGGGCACCAGCTGCTGTCCTAGGGTAAGCCCTGTGGAGCGGGGCCACATGGCCAGGAACCAGAGCCCTTGTTCCTGCCCCCTCCTGCCCCGGTCCCCGCCTCTGTCTCCCTGCTCTCAGCCTCTCTGGTTCTCAGGAGCAGCACTGTGAGCAGCAGGAGGCTGAGATGGGGCCCTTGGGTTCTGTCCACCCTTCTGAGCTGCCCAGAGCAGCTGGCCTGCAGCTCTGTCCCTATGGTCTTGTCCTTGCTGTTACATCTCTGCCATGCCTGTGGTGAAGGTTGCCATCTTCCGGGCCTGAGCCCCTCAAGGTGGTGGTGGCACTGTCCCCAAAGCACCTCCAACTTTAGGCAGAGCCACAAGACCAACCACTAGTCCGGCTCAGCAGGCGGCTGCCATCCAGGAACACAGCTATCTGCCCTCTGTGGACAGTACTGCCCTGCTCCTTTTGGCTGACCACCAGGGCGGCTGGTGGCCCCTTGCAGGAGCCTGGGCCTCACGGCCCACCAGCCTCCTGCCCAGCAGATAGCAGGGTTTCCCACCAGCCAGTTGTTGGGTTGACATTCGGGGGTGCCCAGAGAGCCCCAGGCGGAGGTCCTGCAGCCTGTTCTTAGGGTCCTGTGGGGACTCACACATTTGCTCAGGAAGGGCTGCTGGCGGGGCGTGGGATCACCTGGTGCGGCGCAGCTGCTCTCCAGCACTGGCTAGGCAGGCTCAGGTTTCCCAGGGCTGAGCTGGTAGTTCCCTGATTGTATCCTGTTCCTCTACTGGGCAGAGGTGCTGATGGCTGACCCCAGGCCTTCCTGATTGGGTTTCTGCAGGGCCTTGGGCTCCCTGATCCAGGCTCGGGGAGCTACAGGCCATGGGCCAGTGGACACTTGCAGTGGTCCCAGAACCCAGGACAGCTGGGGACTGGTCCTCTCCGGTGGTACCCTAGCTGCCCTCTCAGTGTCCAGGCCTTGCTGGGCAGGGTCTTCCTCCGGGGCCATTTAGATCTGCTTCCTGGCAGGTGAGAGTCAGAGTGGCCCTGGAGAGCCGGCTGCCCAGGCCGGGCCTGGGCTCCGACTCCTCTTCCCCAGGAGTCTCTGCTGCAGTCAAGACCCCACCCCCCGGGCGAGACCCCCGTGATGCTCGCCTGCAAGGTCAGAGACTTTGCTGTCCTCGGTACCACTTACTGCTGCATGCCTGGTGCCTTGGTCCAGACTGTCCCCATGTCCACAGGGTGGGGGCTGAGGCCACTTGGCTCTTTGCTGAGGCTCAGGGCTTAATGCTGCTCAGAGGTGCTCTGTTCCCGCCTCCCACCCTGCCCCAGAATCTCAGGTTCCAGGAACATCTCCCCCAGCCTGTGGGAAGCCCGAATGCCCCTGCACCCCCAAGGGAGCTGAGGACCCATGCCTGATAGGTGCCTGAGTGTGAATCTCCCCATGGAACAGGCCACCCGGAGGCTGGAGGGAGGCCGGGAACCGAGTTGGGGGACTGGCTGGGTTTCCCTCCAGAGTGTCCTCCAACTCACCCCACTTACCTGTTGAGCAGGGAGCTACCGTGGGCGGAGGCAGCATCCCGAGGGCGCGGGCGGGCTGTGTGTGCTTGTACGTGTGTTTGTGCGCCTGTTTGTGTGTGTTTAGTGTATTTTTAAAGCGAATTGCAGCTGTGTTTGAGTCAGTCGCGTTCTCTGTGAGGCGCTCTGCGCGCGGCACTTTGTGGGGTTATTTTGGGCCTGGCATTATTGGGAATTATTCTTCCGTATCTGTAAGGGAACAGCGTCGCCTCTGTTGACAGGCTGAGATTGGGGGACTTGGCATGGTTTGCAGAGTGAGCGCCCATCGACGCCCCTGTCAGACCTCTCACTGGGGTTGAGGTCCCCCAGCCACTGGGACCAGGCCGCACGCGTGGTTGGCGTGCTCTCCCGGGACTTTTTCTTATCTGGGGGTCCTCTGGCGGCTCGGCAGGGCACAGGCATGACCTTGGGCTCTCGGCCACTCTCCTCGGAGGTCACCTGAGGGGCCCTGCCCCTCCCAAAGAAACCTCCGGCCATGACAGTAAGGCTGGGGTCCACCCAGCCCCTCCAGGCCACTGAGCGCAGAGCTATCTCCGTAGCGTCCTGGGGCCTGTACCCAGCTGACCGCACCAGGGTCGGGGCAGGGCTCCTGTGTTGGGACACCTAAGTGTCACGCGGCAGCTGGCGCCTCCAGGGGGCTCCAGCCTCTGCTCTGCGCTCTGCCATTTCATCAAGAGACCTAAATTGCCCTGCACTTGGCTGCGCCTTAGAAAGCTGGGGGTGTGACTCAGCCGTCACCACTTCCTCTACCCCGGGGACACATGAGGCCACAGAGGTGGGATCTGGGACCCAAGGCTGGGGACCTCTGGAGCTCCCAGCAGCCCCTTGACCCCTGCAAGGTGGAGGAGCTTTGGGGGAAGGGGATAGGCCAGGGTGGCGATCTGGGGCCCACGCTCTTCCCACCACGGCTAGCGACCACATAGGACCTTCCCTTCAGAGGACTTGGAGCCTGCGCCTGGCTCTGAATTTGGTTTGTCCAGGAGTCTTTGGAGGGAGCCTCCTGCCCTTGTGTGGGGAGGACGCTCCTGCCCCTTCCGGGGGCAGGGGGCTGAGCTTGGGCCCGCTGCAGGACCCCGCAGGAGGGGCACCCAGATGCCTGCCGTGACTCCCAGGTCTCTGTCAGGCCTGTCTGTCCAGCCTGGGCCCTGGCCTGGTGCCTGTTTCCTAAGGAACAGAAGCACCCCCAGAAACCTGGGTCTCATCTAACCCTTCCTCAGGTGCTCTGGTATGGCCTTTCGGGCCTATCCTGGTGGTGACCTCACCCTGGCCAGCCCTGGTCCAGGATAGCCCGGGGCAGGGGGTACCCATAGCTCTGGACTGGCTGATGTTTGGTGGCTTCCTCGCCAGTGAGAACAGGAGTGTGGTCTGGGGACCCAGTGCCACAACAGCCTCATAGGCTGTGCTCTCAGGGCGAGGGCCCTCCGCCTGGGCTCCTGGCCACTAGTGGATTCTCTTGGCCCCTGAGAGCATTCGCAGGCGTCTTCTGGCCTCCGTATCTAAGATCTGCTAGGAGACGGGTGTGAGGACAGGGCCTGACCCTCCTACATGAGAAATGGCTTCTGGCTCCAGGAGTGCAGGGCTGCTGCAGGCCCCTGGGGACTCCCTGAAGGCAGAGGGGAGTGACAGGGACCCCGAGGCTGAGCTCCCCCGCCACAGCCACAGCGCACTGAGCCTGGGGGGACGTGGGGGTGGGAGCAGTGCCGGTGCCGCGGCAGGGTGGAGGGGCCGGTGAGGGACCCGTGCCCTCTGCCTCCCACTTAGACATTTCCCGTGACTCTCTCTTCCTCTCTTCTCTTTTTCTGCCCTAAAGATAAAATAAATACTTGACTGCGTAGCTCCGGGTGGCTGTGGGCCTACGCCATCTGCAGGTGGCACGCATCGGGGGCTGGGGAGGCGGGGAGAGGAGCTGGCACCCAGGGCGGGCGGCTGAGGTCACGGCACCCGTGCTGTGGCTCCCCACAGGGGAGCTTGAGGGAACAATCACTTGGGAAAGTGGAGTGACGTGTCCCACCTGGGCGTGTCCTCGGTAGCACCGACCTCAGAATGAAGGTGGCTGCTGGGGGCGCTTCAGAGAGGGCCACGGTGCTGCCCCAGGGACAGAGAGGGCTCTTTCCCGACACCCACCAGGCATGGCCGAGTGGGGCCCCTGCAAGACTGAGCGCAGGCAAGGAGTCTCTGCCACCCAAAGGCCCTGGTAGAGTCTCTGTGGGAACAGCCGCGCAGAGCATAGAACTGTCATGGGGTCACAGGAAAGTAAGTGGCCAAACCCTCAACTGTAGGACTCCCGGGCACCTGGGGAGGGCCGGCTGCCAGGCACAACCCTCGGCCTGGGGTGGGGCCGAGCTGGAGGAACTCCCTCAGGTGCTAACCTGGCGTGCTGGAGGCCAGGGCACTGTGGGCCTGCCAGCCACGGTAGGGGCTGGACAGCAGGAGGCCAGCAAGACCAAAGAGGCCCTGGCCTCCTGGCCTGGGGGACGTGTGGTCTGGCCTCTGCTCTCCTGTACTTGGCCATCAGAGTGGGGCAACAGAGGGAGCCCCTAGAGCCAGCGGGGTCAGGGGAGGCAGCGTGGCTGTGTACGGGGCGCACTTGAGTGGGTGCATGGAGCCTGGGGAAACCAGACCCGGAGACCAAGGCTGCCGGTGGGCCGGGCCGCTGCCCAGAGCTGCCCAGTACCCCCACCGTGTGCTTCGTTGGGCAGCAGGACTCCCTGAGTCCCCGCTGCACTGAGGTGAGTGTGTAGACTTAGAGGGCCAGTATCTGCTTCCAGTGCTGAAGGGAAAGGAATTTCAGATTTTCTGGCCTCCCTGAGCTGGGCATTGACACTCATGCCCTGGGCTGGGAGTTGGTGCTCGTGCCCTGGGCCCAACGCTCGCTCACGCTTTGTCCCTGAGGTTCCGTCTTCATACTCCCCCCAGCTGTGAGTTTAGCTCCCCTGGGGCGCTCTGTGCCCCCTCCGGCCCCTGGTTGTGTGCCCACCGCTCCTGAGTGCTGAGTGCGTGTGCTTGGGTCTCCCTCTCCCCCAGGCGTGTTCTCACTGCTGAGGACTGTGTGTTCATACCCTTCCCTGACGCTTTTCCGTTTTCTCCCTGTGCCATGTGTTCATGCTCTGGGGCGCTGTGTTCCGCTCCCCCCTGACCTGTGTGGTCACACCTCCTGGGGACGGTCACACTGTCCTGGGCTGATTGTGAATGGCAGACCTCTGCAGACCCAGGGCATGTGGCGAGGCCCCCCCAACCCCCTGGCCTCTCCGGGAAGAGCTACTAGGGAGGAACATGGTGGGTAGGTACCCACCGGCGTTGCCCCCGAGGCCTCGCCCTGATGCTGAGTCTGGATCTGGGGGGCTATTCTGTACATGCAAGAGCAGGTTGGGTGACGGGTCATGCTGCGAGTGGCCCTGGCTGTGCCCCCGAGGTAGTGCCTCCCAGACCCATGCCCACATGGGCACAGGACACAGCCTTCATAGAGATTCCCAGTGGAGACCTGTGTGCTCGCGGGGTCCCACAGCCCGTCTGTCTATGCTGCTGTGACACAGTCCTCGTCCTGCGGTGGTGTTCCAGGGTGGTGTGACCCAGCAGCCAGCTTCCAAGGACACTGGGGCCTTCTCAGTGCGCTGGGGCACCTGCCTCACAGTGAGCTGGCCCTGCTTTGCAGAGAGCCAGACCCGGGCTCCCTTGACATTTCTAAGCCACAGTCCCCACCTTGGGCCTTGAGGCCGCAGACCATGCTGGAGCCTTGTGGATGCCAGAGGCTAGGAGGGCTCTTGCCACCTGCCGTGTGTTAGACGGGGCCCACCGAGGCTAAGACCAAGGGCTGCCCACCCCTGTGCCTGTCAGGGATGTTGTACTAGCTCCACACTGAGGGCCGAGTCACCCTAACCCTTTCACATTCTTTTTTGTTGTTAGAAGCCTGGGAGTTCCACATCCGGTTTTCAAACGATCTCATTCTACCAGTGGATTCTGAAAATAATGTTGGCGTTCGCAAAGCACATTGAGGAAAATCTTACACACCAGAGAGGCCTGGGGTGGCAGCCTGGGGTGGCCGGTGCTTGGAGGACAGTTCTGGGAGAGCCCCGTGATGGGGATGTCGTGTGTGGCACTGTGAGGGGTGGTCGTGACAGTCGAGAGCGGGCCCCTTGCTCTTCCCGGTCACTCCCTGGCCCTGACCGGGCCCCCACCAGCATGGTTAGTAGCTCCCCAGGCCACGTCCTGCCTCCGGCTCAGGGCCAACCTTGAGGAGGGGCCTGCACCCTCCACCCTGGGCTGCTCCTGCACGATGTGTGCGGCTGTCCTTTACACCTTGGGCCCTAGGGACCCCTGCTCTCTAAGGACAAGGCCTGTTCTTTCCTCAGCTTCCAAAATGTGTCACCCTGAGTCCCCTGCCCGGAGATGGACGCTGGAGCCCCCGCTGCTCTGTCACCGCAACTGGAAGCCCCCTGGGTTAGTGACTACTCCCATCTCTCGTCTGGGTCTCCTCAGCCCCAGCCCTGCCTGGCACACAGCAGGAGCCTAATGGACAGTGAGGGCAGCTGGAGCGTGGGCACCAGGCAGGAGGGACGGGTGGAGCTGGTTGATCTGGCTCTGGAGTTTGGCCGTGTGGCCCAGAAGGGCCCTCTCAGGCGTGGGGCAAGGCACAGGGTTCCCTTAGGCCTGGGGTAGGGACATATTCACGTACACAGGCATATGCTTTTGTTCTAAGATTTTAATGTCTTTAATGTGTACACACAGGCAAGGGGCTTACGTGGTACTTGGGGTGAAACCCAGCCACCTGGGTGTGTGGTACTGCAGTGCAGGCTTGGGGCCACTGAAGAATGCCCAGCCTGAGGCCTGGCAGCTGCCTGTGTGCCGAGGCTGGAGGATCTCTGGGCGGTGGGAGGCTGGTGGGCTGATCTCAGCCGAGGCCGTGTCCTGCCCGGCTGAATGGCTTCTCTGAGACACTCCCACTGTGGGGAGCTGGGCCTGGCGAGTGGCTGTGAGCAGAGCCGTGAGGGCCATTGCCCCCTCTCCTCTGTGCCCCCAGCAGGAGCTCTCAGAGCTGTGCTGGGAGCGGACATGTCCAGGGAGAGAAGAAAGTGGGCCAGGCTGCTGCAGCACCCACTGGGCTTTGGCGTCCTGTGTCTTGGGGCGGGACTGGTGGCCGTGCTGGTCCTGGAGGCCTGCCGCCTGTCTTGCTGCCAGACCGGTGGAGGCTCGGCATGGCTGCCGCACACAGGCATAGAATCTAGGTCAGGCTAGTGCAGGGAGGCAGGGCACACAGCCAGGCAGTGCCTGCTTCCTCAGGCTCTAGTGGGCTGCTACAGCCTGGGGCAGGACCCTGACCCACTGACCCAGGCCAGCCCTCCCATGGGCATTCCAGGCAGGGCTTGGGAGCGGCCCCAGGGAATGGAGCTGGCTCGTGGGTGAGAGCAGGCATGGCTGCAGCTGGCTGCAGCCTGTGTGGGACCTGGCCCCTGGGCACCTGGAGATCAGAACCCAGGGGCATGACTGCAGTAATCCAGCTCCCTGCCTTTGCTGCTGCCCGAGCCAGACCTCTGCAGACCCAGTGCGTGTGGCGAGGCCCCCTCAACCCCCTGTGTTTAGTGCCATTGACTCATCCCTTCTCCAGTGTCTGTGGCTGTCGCTGCCCGCCCAGGGCTGGCCACAGCCCTCCTGCCTCAGTAACTGTGCTGTAGAAATAATCATAGTCCAGCCCAAAGGGCCCACCTCTCCCTGCTGCCTCCCCCTCTGGGGGCGCCACCTCCAGCTCTTTCTGTGCCCTGGTTCTGATCTGCCCCGAGCAGAGGGATGTTCTTATAGACTTGTCTGCTGCCACCTATGGCTGGGGCAGGCAGATGCCAGGCTGGGATCCACCTGCTTGGTCAGCCTGGAGAGCTGTGGTCACCATGGGGAAGCTGTGGTCACCTGGGGCTGTGGTGGTCACCATGGGGAAGCTGTAGTCACCTGGGGCTGTGGTGGTCACCTGAAGCAGCTGTGGTCATCCTGGCAAAGCTCTGGTCCCTGTGGGGAAGTCATGGTCACTCTGTGGTCCTTCTGGGCGGGCCTGTGGCCGCTCTTAGGCATCTCTGGTTAGGTCATTTCCTTGTGGGCCGTCCCTCTCCTCTGTAGGTCACATGTTACCTTTAAGCCCCCGGAACTGAGATCTAGACTGATCGTTGTGGGCAACTCCATATGGAGATTTCAGGGCCCAGGCAGCAGGGTGCCTTTTGATCTGGGGAGACAATGGAGTTCAAGGGGAGGACCCCAAAGGCCACCACCCCTATCTCCCCTGTGAGCTGTTTGTCTCCCTCCAGTAGCCTGCTGCTCCCCAGGGCCAGTGGTTGCTTACGCCCGTTGGTGTGCAGCGCCAGGTGTCTAGGAGGCACGGGGCTCTGGGGTGTCACGTGTGCAGGGCCGTGGAGTGCGGGACGTGCAGGGCTGGGGGTCTAGGAGGCACGGGGATGTGGGGTGTTGGGTGTGCAGGGCTGCGGAGCATGGGCCGTGTCGGGCCAGGGGTCTAGGATGTGTCAGGCCGTGGGGTCCAAGATGTGGGGGCCACGCAGTAGAGGATGTGTGGGGGCACAGGGCATAGAATATGCAGGACTGCAGGGTGTAAGATTTTGGGTCTGTGGAACGTAGGTTGCGCAGGGCTCCAGAGTCGGCTGTAGAAGGTCAGGGCCACGGTGAGATACTGGGTGTGAACGTTGGAGTGTTGGACCTACGCGGCTGTGTATGTAGGATGTGTGGGGACCTTGGGGTGCTGGATGTGCTTGTCTGTGTGGCCCAGGATGAGCCTCAGGTCCGGTAGGCGCCCACGGAGGGGGAGGCAGCAGGGAGAGGTAGGCCCTTTGGGCTGGAAAGCCTCCTGTCAGGCTTTCAGGAGCATCTCTGTTTCCTGGTAGAAGCCATAACGTGGACAAACTCTCAGTTGGGTGAGAGGCACTAAATTGGCCTCTGGGCTGAATAATTAGTGTCGTGTCTCAACGTCTCTCCAGTGTCAGGGCTGTTGGCACCCCTGGCCACCCGAGCAGCTGCACGTCAGCCCCTGCAAACACACTCGTGCATTTGAGAGGCAATCATGGTGATGTTCTGAGTAAGGTGAACCTGGGGCTCATGCTCAGGGTACACGGAGACTGGCCCACCCTGGAGGCACCTGCAGGTGTCAGCTCTGCCCTCTGCCAGGCTTTCAGGCTCTGCGTAGCAGTCCTTTGCCTCAGTTTCCCTATCTGGCAGAGGTTAGGTGCCTCCTAACTTGGGCATTTTCTTTAAAGATCACAATCTTAGCAAATTGACATGTGCAGTGGTGGGTTTTAATCACCACCACCTGTCACGGTGGTGGTGACCTGAATCCAATCCTGGGTTGGCGAGGGGGCCGGAGGACTGAACCCTGCACCTTCCTGTGGAGCTGCATTTCCGCCTTTTTATTTTTGAGTTTGAGACAGGGAATCGCTTAGTTGCCGAGGCCGGGCTCAGGTTTGCGGTCCTCCTGCCTCAGCCTTCGGGGGTGCTCGGATCCAGGCCTGCACCGACATTCTGAGGAAGCCTTAGAGGAGCAGCATTGCGGGCACATCTGGCGCCGGCTGTTCCCAGGCTCCGTGCTGGCGGGTTGCTGCAGCTCCCAGCCTGCGGCAAGGTGCTGGACCTGGCGTGTGATACTCAGCTAGTGGCAGCAGGCCACCAGGAGCTTCTTGGAGGTTTACGTAGGGCAGAAGCGAGGAACCCAAATCTGAGGTGCCTGCGAAGATTCTGAGAATGGGAATAGGCCGGTTTCTCTTTTGGCCAGGTGTTATCTGTGGCGTCTGGGGATAGCTGGAAAGTGGCCACTGCTGCCCGGCACCTGAGGGACTTGAGATCCCAAGTGCAGCAGAGCCAGTCCTGTTGGTGACCCCTCCTCACAACCATGGCCCCTGAGGAGGCATAACACTTAGACACCCGCCCCAGCCGAGTGTCCACTGAGTGCCTGCTGCCCTCCCTAGGGCTCGTCTGCCTCCTTCTCCCCCTCTGGGTGGCCCAGCTCTTGGACACTGCCGGTCCTCCGTGTGGCAGGTGGGGAGGCTGAGGATGGGGGCAGTGAATTCCCATGGTCCATACTAGGGCTCTGCCCTCTCTGTCCCTTCTTAGCCGATCTGAGCTACTGTCTGTAGTGGCGTCCACATGTCCTTTCCCTCCCGTGGCATTTCTGGGGTACAATCTGCCATTCCTGGCCCAGGTTGGGCTTTAACTTGTGACCCTCCTGCCTCAGCCCCCTGGAGTGCTGGGATTCCAGGCCTGCCCCCACAGACCACGTGGCTGCCCTGCCTGCCCTAGTGCTGCCCACTGGCGCTCTGGGGCTCGGGGTGATGGAGCTGTAGCCTGATCTGATGGGAGGGGTACGGAGGCCCAAGGGGACCTGTGCATGCTTATGCCTACGCGCTCTCTCTGGGCTGTTTTCTGCCCAGCACTGCCCTTGTGCTGGCCCAGAGTTCTCTGTCCAGAACCCTCTAGGGGTCTTGGAGGCATTCTGAGGTGGGTTTTTGTTTGTTTGTTTGTTTTTTTGTGCGGGACATCAGGGGGTGTATGCCTTTCAGGTAAGCCCTACAAGTAGATCCAGGAGAGGTGGGGCCACGTCTGGCCAGGCTCTTCTGCCCAGGTGTCGGGTACACTGGGCACTTCTCTGGTCCCCTGAGGCCATGTCCAGACTGTAGGGCAAGGAAGTCTACCCCCAGCTGCGAGACTGGCGAGGGACCTGCATGGCCTGGAGTGGGCAGTGTGGGCTGTGAGCAGGGATGCTGTGGTGAATTCCCACGCGGTGAGAGAACAGTGGGCAGACTCTCCAGGTTAATCAGCCTTGGTGGGGGGATTCTGGCTTATCAGCAACCCTGCCAGGGAAGTGGGTAGCCGACCCCTGCACCGCATGTAGAGCCCAGGCCTGGGAGTTTGTGGGATTCCCCTTGACAGGGAGGAAACAGAAGCATGGGGGTGGCCGGGGCAGGGGGCTCTTACGTGAAGCCCTGAGACCTGCAGCCCTTCTCGCCGGGTCTGTCTAGCTAGGGCTCATAGTCATGTCCAGCCTTAGACTGCCCTGTGGGGATAGAAGCAGCTGTTTAGATTTGGGAGGCGAGGACCGGTCCAGGAAGTGGGGTCTCGGGGCAAACCCCACAGTGGCAGCTCAGGCCAGCATGGCGGCTAGGCTGGGGGGTAGTGAGAGGGCCCTGTTTGTGGTCCGGAGCCAGCTCAGAGAGGCTGGAGCTCGGGTGGGTCCCTGGCTCCCACCCTGCGCCATGGGCTGGTTATTCCCTCACCCCCTTCAAAGGAGACGAAACTGCAGCCCCAGGCTCGGAACTGCCTAGACACTGCGAGAGGAGGCTGAGGAGATCAGAATCTTAGCAAATTAACATGTGTGGTGGCAGGTTTTAACATGTGTGGTGGCAGGTTTTAACATGTGTGGCGGCAGGTTTTAACATGTGTGGCGGCAGGTTTTAATCACCGCCTTCAATGGGAAATCAGCCCCCGCCCCTGGGCGAGTGTGGGGCTGGCGTGAGGGGGCTGGCACTGGATGGATTATTCATTAGAACCTCAACCTGGGTTTCTCCTGGCTTCTTGGGGAAGGTGTGGAGCCTTCTGTCTGCTCTGGCGGACTCGGCTGGCTCTGGGCCGGTGACTGCCTGCCCTGCTGTGCCCTCCCTGGCCCCGCGCGTGCCTGCTGTGGGCTTTTGTCTTTTGTCGCCTTCTCCTCAGTTCTTCCTTCTGAGGTTTGGATCCACTGTCTCTCCTGGCGGGACTGTCCAGGGATACGTAAAGGCCGGGGTGGGGGCACCCTGTGAGATCCCGCGTGGCTCCCCGTCCTCCAGGGCCGCTGCTTGGCTGTTCCCCCACCCACCCCCATCTTGACTGGGCAGACTGCACCCCCGCTCTAGGACAGCAGGGAACTTCCCTCCAATTTTCTGTCCCTCCTTGCTTGCCACTGTCCAGTGGGACAGATACAGTCCCTGGGACCTTTACTGTGCCCAGTGTGGCCCCTCATGGGGCGTGTCCCAGAGTCCAGGGCAGGGGTGGCCCTTCTGAGCCACCAGGCAGTGGGGCCGGGGCTTTCCTTGGTGTGGCCATGCCGAAGCACAGCTTACACTGGGGCCCGTCACCTGATCTTGCCTTCCTGGTCCGTGGACTCTGGCATCCCAGTGGGGGCCCCCGGCCCTTGGGATGCAGGGCTGTGAGAGGAACAGCACTCGGGCCTGGAGTGGGGCGTGTAAAGCAGTCCCCCACTCACGCTGGATGCGGCAGGCAGATCCCACGTGTGGAGTGCCCTGGAGGCAGTGGAGGAGATGGACCGCCGGGGGCGCCCTGCCAGCTCAGTGCAGTCCGTGGACTCTGCCCCGGCCTGCTGAAGGTACCCTGTCCCACAGTGGTATGCAGGGAAGCCATTCCCAGCAGCCCCACCCCGCTGTCCTGGAGACCCCACAGACCTGCAGCTGGGGGACACCAGCGGGCCGGGCTTGGGCACGTGAGGGCTGGAGCTGCCATCAGAAGCTCCGCCTCCCCAGCTGGGGCAGCAGGCACAGTGTCCCCTCACTTACCTATTTTTCTGGGGTTCTCTGGGTCCACCCTTCAGTGCCTGGGGACTAGAAGGACACTAGGTCACCAGGGGCCACGCTCAGGGGGCACACGACCCCTTGGATAGGAGGGCCCCTCTCCTGGAGGCAGAGGAAGATGGGATGGACAGTGGGCGGATGCTACAGCTGCTGTGGAGGACGAACAGCCAGCCCATCTCCCCTCCCGGGCTGCCTGAGCCCCTCTTCCTGCTGGCACCGCCTGCGCCCAGTGCCCGCAGCCGCCGGAGGCCCTGAGCCGGGCAGCCACGGGTTAAGGGGGGGCGGGGCTCCCGGGGGGGCGAGTCCAGCGTGTCCACACAGCTCCTCCCACTGCTGGCAGAGGCGGCAGAAACGGCAGAAGCGGCAGCGAGGCTTTGAACCGGCATGGGCGCTGTGCACAGAGAGCCCCAGCTGAGGCTAGGGCTCTGGGGATGCTGGGGCCCAGCACGGGGCCCCGAGCCCCTTGGGCTGCGCCCATAACAGTGGGGTTGGTGCCTGCGGGTCATGGAAGAGTCTGGGGCCCCTGGCGGGCTCAGCCAGGACCAAGGTAAGGGGGAGCAGCAGGAGGGTCCCAGAAAGAGCTGTCACCTCCCTCCAGGGGCCCGCGGGCTGGAACTGCTCTTTAATGACCCTCCAGCCCCATGAGGGCAGTGCTAGACCCCTGCCCTGGGTCTCTGGGGGCACAGCCTGGTGACCCCGTTCTCCAGCTGCTGCCCAGCCACTCGCCCCACCCGCTCTGTGCTGGCACCCTGCAGCAGGAGACCCCAGAGGTCCGGCCGGGGGGGGGGGGAAGGACAAGAATCCGCCATGCCAACACCGGCGGTGGCTCCTAGCCTGCCCCAGGGGACGCTGCTGGCCGGGAAGCTGGTCTAGGGGTGTTGCAGCGCCGGCAGACTGCTTGTGGGGCTCCCGGGGCTCTCCTAGTCCAAGCCCTCCCCCACCCCCATTCCCCGGCCCCGTCCTGAGCTCTGGTCAGCACCATGGACAGCACAGTCACAGTTTTCTCTCCGCCTGGCCAGGCTCTGGGATTCTTTGAGTCCCAGGCTCTCCAGCTCCGATCTGCCCCACTTTCATGACCTGGGAGCTGGGGGCCAGTAAGGAACAGCTGGGTGCCCTGCCTGGGGCTGCCCACAGCAAGGAGGCAAGCGCGAGACGGGCTTCTGCGAGCAGGGCATCTCAGCACGTGTGTTCCTTGCTGGGTGCGCAGAGGTCCGGGGGCAGGGACCGCATCTGCCCGGCACCGTGCTAACTCCGGCCCAAAAACAGAAGCGGCTGGCAGAGAGCAGGCTCACGGTTGCAGCACGAGCGACTTGGGTCTGCAGCAGAACTTCCTGACCGAGGCCGGGGCTCCGGGTAGAGTAGGACCGTCCTGTTGTCCTGGGCCCTTCTTACCCTGCTCCCCAGCAGGCGTGGCAGGTGCTAGCGGAGCTTAGAGGACTGGGTGACCTCACTCCAGGGACCCGCTTCTCTGAGCCGTTAGGGGCGAGAGGATCAGTGTGGGCTTCCTCTTGAGGAACTTGTGAGCACCGAGAGCGATATGTCAGCAAAATGCCGTGCCATGCCCGGGCTGTGGGGCTGTGCGTGCCTGTCCCCCATGTTCCCTCCTCTCAGCAGGGTGCCCTCGGGAGTGGAAGACAGCATGGCTGGCATACGTAGGCTGCTGGTGTGGACCCTCTGTTGGGCTTTGTGTGTGACCAGGCTCCCCCAGGGTGGTGGCGTGGCTTTTGTGGCTGAGTAGCCCCACTAAGAGCTTGGCTAACATGGTCCATCCTGGTGGGTGGCAGAGAGAGCTCTATGGAGTTGTTGCCCTGTGCCCAGGACACTGCTTGCCCACGGGACGGGACCTGGTCCCGAGGCCCCAGTGTCCAGGGGCTCGCATACTGTGGATGGTGGCTGGCTGGGGGAGACGTTCTGACCTCAAGAGGGGGGTGAGGGCAGCAGAGTCCTTGGGAGTTTGCTTCCCTGGTGCCTCTTCTGGGAGAGGGCCGGCTGCCGGGGGAGAGAGAGAGAGAGAGCGAGAGAGAGAGCGTGCAGTCTTTGTATTTCAACACGCAGCTGAGGACAGAGCAGATGGGCTGGCGTCCCGGGTCCAGCCTCCATCTGCACAGCTAATCAGTGGATGACGAAGGCCCCCCAGCTCCTGGCACCTTCCCTAGAGGGCCCGGGCAGGCGTGTCTCCTGGGGCAGGTGTGGGGGCGCAGTCAGCTCTTGGGGCCGGAGCCTGGTGCTGCACACGCACCCGGCCGGCTGGGGGCGGCTCATGAGTAATCCCACCAGCCGGCCTCTTCCTGGAGTCTGGTTTCCAGCACAGCGCACGTGGGCTCCTGGCCGGCTGGACTGACTTCCTGTGTGGGAGCAGGGCGGAGTGGGGCGGAGGAAGCAGCAGGTGCCCTCCCTGTCCTGCAATGGGCGCTCTCCCGGGCTCCTGGAAGGTCACTCCAGCCTGGTGAAGGCCACCGTGGGGCCTCCTGTGGCTAATGGTCGGAGAGGAGAGAGGTGGGATGCTGGTTAGGAGTCCTGGGCGTGTCCTTAGCACGAGAGAGGAGCCTGCCTGGGGCACTGTGCTGCTCTGCCCTGTCAGGCGGCCGCCTCAGGCTGCGCAGACCCCTAAAGGACTCAGAGTGTCTCAGCTTCCAGTGGGCCGGCTGTGGCTGTGGAGCTGCTGTTCCCTTCTGTGGCTGTCTGTGGCCCCTACCTCTGATCTCCGGGGTCAGGCTGACCTACGGCGGAGTGCGGACAGCTCGTTTGCCAGGGGCAGTCTGTGCCCCTCAGGGACAGCACAGTGAGAAGTGGAGACAGAGTCGAGGACAGCCTTACCCAGAACCCAGAGGTGAGATCGTAAATAAGGCAGCTGGCTCGGGGTCAGGGCCAGTGTGAGTGGGGTGGACAGGGCCTGACACCTCCCCAGTTGCCAGGAAACTTTGGGAAGTAAGCTTGGTGGGCAGCTCATTTCCAGAATGCCCTCTTTGTTGAGTGAGGCTCCCTGGTGAGGGTGCAGGTGGGTGGAGTAGCCGGTGCTGGGGTCAGATCCTAGGGGGCTCTGCCTGGCCCTGCACTGAGATACCCAGTCTTGCGCCAACTACACTTCCTGCCCCCCTGGCTTGGGCTCCAGCCTGGCTCAGCCCATGCCCACTCAGAGCCTTGAAGGACCCTCCCCCACCCTGTAACTCCCCCCACCCCGGGGGCTGCAGCATGGTTTTGGCTCCTTCAGGAGTGGCATAGGATCAGGACCTGTCCTCTGCTCGGTACCTGCCTTCTGGGAGCCCAGCTAGAGGGCTGCTCAGGTGGACCCAGCCAAGGAAGAGGAGGCTGCTGAGGTCCCCTGGGACACAGGGACGCGGGGCACCTGCTGGAGCAGGAAGCTGTGAAATGGGCTATTAATAGAGTCCATTCCCCAGTGGGACTGTCGAACGTGATTAATGCCGCTGCTGTGAGCCCAGCTGCTGCATGCTGCCAGCTGGGGATGGGGAGACCGTGAGGGCAGGAGGAGGCATCCACAGGGACCCTGCTGCGGCCAGACACGGCCCCGGGGCTGAGGGGGCCTGGGCTTTTGCTGGGCAGGCAAAGGAAACTTGATTTTGTCGTCGTCTCCCCCCCGCCCCCCCGCAGGTAGAAGGCACTAGCATCCCTGGCTATCACGGGTACCCTGAGACTCCTGTGCAAGAAGGGGTGTCCCTGGGCTGGGCTGTGGCAGTGGGACGAGGATACCCCTGGCCTCAGAGAAAGGCCTGTCTACTTGCTGCCACTTCGGGGTGGACTGAGGGTGGGTGACACCGGGCACTTTCCCATGGGCCAGGAAGTTTTGGATTTGTGCCTGTCAGGGATCGTTCGTGCCTACTGCCTGTCCACTCGGGGCTGCCAGGAAGGCCCCTGGGGGCTCCGTCCCTCGGGCTGGGCAGGGCCTGGGTCCTGGTCTGACATTATCAGCTGAGGGCGGGCCAGGCTGCTGTGGTCTTCTGCACTCCCAGCAGCCCAGGGCCAGGCAGTGTGCCGCATGGCTCTCATAGGTGGAAAGGGACAGCCGGGTACAGCTGCAGGGCACGTTTGTGGGGGCGCTTGTGCCATCCGCTAGGTTGTTCAGTGCAAGAGGAAGGGGTGGCCAGAAGCCCCCAGGCGGCCAGGCAAGGCCCATCAGCTGCGGTCAGGACCTCACCCACAGGCTCTGCTCCTGTGGAAGGCCGGGGCCCTCTGTCACATGGGCAAGGTGCCCTGGGCAAGGGCACAACTGTCCCAGCAGAGTACTGCCCTGCTGTCCTCCCGCATTCATCTCGGGTGGCCCTGGCCCCAGCTTTGGTGGCCCCAGGACCAGCAGGGCCGCCTGGGGTCCCTTGGGGGAGGCCAGGGGAGCCAACTCCCGCTCCCCGATAGAGCAGAAATAGCTGGGAGGAGGCGCCCAGACGTGCGGGGGGACGCGTCGCTGTTCCTCAGGCGTTTAAATAATCTCAGCCATATGTGTGTGGGCCCGTCGTTCCTCCTTTCGAGCAGCGGGCTGGGCTGGGGGCCGAGCTCAGGCCAGGGCTCAGCCTGCTGGTGCCGCCGCGGGCCCAGGGCCAGGCGGCCACTCGTTTTTTTCTGCCTCTCTGCCTCAGTTACAGGCTGAGGGCCTGCCGTGCGCAGAGCTGGGCTCATGGATGTCCAGGAGGCCTTTGGGCTGCTGGGGAGGGCCCGGGAGCGGCAGCCTCTGTAGTCCCCTGTGGCAGGTCACTAGTGGAGTGGACACAGCTGATGTGAAGAGGCCGGTTGTGTAGCCCAGCCTGGGAGATGCTGACCCCCAAAGGCGGATTTGACCGTGCTGGCCTAGCACAGGCTCACTAGGTGAAGGAGTGAGACAGGTGTTCCTGCACCTGGTTTGCGGGAGGGGACTGTGGCAACGAGGTGCCCTGTGTGCTTGCGTGTGTGCGTGTGTATGTGTACGAGTGTGCCTCCAAGCCCAGGGGTGTCATTTATGGGAGACAGGCGACTTGCAGGATCAGGACGAGGTTATATGGACCACGCTGCCAGCCTCCACCGGCCATGGTGAGGCTCGCTGTCCTCCCAGTCTGCCCCTGCGTCTTCTGTGGGCTCAGGGAGGAGGGGATGTGGCTACAGGGATGCACCTTTGGGCATGGGGAAACTGAGGCACCAGAATGGCAGGATGGCTGCGGTGTGGCTGTGGGGACTCCAGACTGACAGGAGCTACAGTGTGGGCTCCAGCTCTCCAGGGTTGCTGTGCCTGACCCCCAGGGGCTGCTGTGAGGCCTGAGGCCCCTCCAACCTGAGGGTGGCCTGTGCCTTTGGTCACCTGTGATCTAGGCTCTCTAGGACAGGGCTGGAGAGAGAGCACTGCCCTGCCCTGCCACCGTGAAGGCCAGGCACATACTGGCTCCATCGCCTCCCAGACAGACCCCGTGGCCTGGGCCTTCCTCTGTGCCCCTCCCCCATCCCTTCACTTGCCTTGTCCCCAGGTGCTACTTTGGGGTCCTGGGGCGTCTAGCTGCTCCCCTGGCCAGGACCCAGTTACAGTACCAGTCGGGTTGGTGAGGGGCGGTACAGCCCCGGGACCCCCTGTTGGGTCCCATTCCCACCCAGGACCCCCTCCCAGCCAAGCAGCCCACAGCAGTGAGGACCCCGGGTTCGCGCTCCCGGTCCCACCCTGATAGCCCAGGACTTCCTGTCTTGAGGGATACCCAGGGTCAGGCCGCCTCCTGAGGTTTGGGGGGAGGCATGTGAGGCGCACTTGGAAGGAGAAGCAGAGGTGAAGTGTGGCCCCTCCCTGACCAGGGCTGCCAGCCTTGCCTGGCCTGGCCGGGCCAGCGGCCTGGCTGCTACATCAGGGACCTGGTTCAGGCTCAGGCAGATTGCAGGCTGCCTGGGGCTGGATACTGTGGCCTTGTGAGAACCCGCTGAGCTAAGGGCCGTGTCCACCTTGTGGAAACCCAGGGAAGAGGGTGTCTGGCTTGGCGCTAGCAGGATGAGTCCTGTGGCACAGTTCTAGAGGAAGTGTGGGGTGCCCCGCCCAGGTGTGCAGCCTAGGTGTGCGCCCTGGAGACCCCTGAGACCTGGTTACGGAAGCTGGCCTCTAGGTCCGTAGCTGTGCTCTCAGGTAGCACCTGGCATGGGGTTTCTCGGCCCCAGTACCCGCGACCCAAGTATGGCCGGGGACTGCTGGGGAGCCCTGTGCTGATGTGGGGGTCCTGACTGGCACTTTATGGGTCAGCCGAGGCAGCGCCTCCTGCTCACGGTGCCCGAGGCGTCAGGTCCAGAGGCTCTGTCTCCTGGGGCTTGAGCCTGACACAGCCGGGACGGGGCCCTCCCTGCCGTGCCCCTGGCTCACCTGACGCCTGCAGTTCTGTGTCTGCCTTCCCTTGCTTGGCATGTCAGCGGGGTGGGGTCACCTTGGTCCCAGGACACTGGAGAAGCCTCCTGGCAGAGCCTGTGTCGGGGCGGATTAGCTAGGCCTCCGTCTGCCCGGTCACAGGAGGATTATGGCCTGGGACTGCTGAGAGGGGCCAGGGCGTCTGGGGGGCAGGAGCTTGGCCCCGCTGTGGTAGCTGGGCTGGGCTCCCTGTCTGCACCCACTCCCAGGCCCCTCCCCAAGTGGACAGTGAGGAGCCTGCTTTAAGGAGGGGGAGGCAGGGGTAGTCAACTCCGGGAGGCTCTGTGGGGGTGGGGCAGGAGCGACCCCACACTGGGGCCGGGCCAGGCCAGGAGAGGCAGGTGCCCAGGGCTGGGGTGCCCCGAGGGCAGAGGAGAAGAGGTCTTTGCTATACAAGGAGCTGAGCAGGACGTGAGTGGCCTGGCCATATGGAGAGACATTGGGTGGGGGGGAGGGGTGACAATTTCGCCCTTGCACAGGGCCAAAGGGCACGTAGCTGCATCCTACCCCATCATGGGATTCCCCCATTGGTCCCGAGTCCCCTGTACTCAGCTCCGTGCTCTGGCCTAGTTCTGGTTCTGGAGATGGCGACTCCACACAGGTAGCTGTCAGGGGCTCCTGCAGCTGGTCTCCCTGGGGACTCCCAGGACTCCTACCCCTTCCTGTCCCCAAGGCTAATGCTTCCCTAATCCAATTCAAGGCTCCAGCGAGCACATGAGGCAGGGCCTCTGGCCAGGGCTCCTAATTGGGTTCAGGGTTTGGCTATGAGCTGATTATATCGGATCTGTCCTGTGGGTCCTGGCTCTGTGGCCTGGCTTCCTGTTGTGGGGACACAGCAGACAGGAAGTCCTGAGCTCTCAGGGTGAGACTGGGTGAGAGAGCCCAGGGTCCTCGCTGCTGTGGGCTGCTTGGCTGGGAGGGGGTCCTGGGTGGGAGTGGGACCCAGTGGAGGATCTCGGACCTGGACTGCCCCTCACCAATCCGACTGGTGCTGTAACTGGGCCCTGGCCAGGGGAGGCAGCTAGATGCCCCAGGACCCTGAAGTAGCAGAGCCTGGGCAGGACACTTCATGTCCCCTCCTCCCGCCCAGGGCTGCCCAGTGTCGCCTCCCCTGGTAGGTGGGCAGGGCCTGCCTGAGCCAACCGATCCCTGTCCAAGTCAGGTGGCTGTGGTGAGGGGGGGCCTGCCCGGGCGTGCCGAGCCTCGGTGCACAATGCAGCCATAGATGTGCCTGTGCAGTGGGCCGCCTCCAAGGCTCTGGCCTGGTGGGCGTGGGGAAGGTCAGACTGCAGGGCCAGGCCCTGGGGTGCCAGCTGCACAGTCCACTGGCCTGGAGTGAGCAAAGGAGGCAGGGTTGCTGACTGGGCTCAGGGACCTACCCTCTCTGGCCTGTGCTGGGAGTCGTAACAAGAAGGAATCCTGTGTGCCCTGGGTCCAGCTAACCCTTGGCTGCAGAGGACTGGACACTGGCCCTGAGGGGCTTTGAGGCGCCATGTTGCTGCTTCAGTCGCCACTCTGGGCCCTCTTGCCCCTAGATTGCCAGGATCCGCTTGGAGGCCCCTCTAAGTACGGAGACAAGGTGGGGGTGTGAAGCTTGGGTTGGGTCAGAGACCGGCAGCATCCTCAGGCACCCAGCATGGGCAGGACCTGCCAGTGCCTCTGCGGTGAGTCCGTGGGACTACCCCTGGCTTTGCAGCTGCATCTTCTGGTCCCTCTTGTCCTGCTGAGGCGCTGGTGGCCTGGGGCCTTCCTGGGGTGCCCAGCAGCCTTCCTGCACTGTCCCTCCTGGCAGCTGGGTGCTCCTCTTCCTCTGGCCTAAATCCTTTAGGCGGTTGGGTTGTATCTGGCAGGATTAGAGCAGGGATTGGCTGAGGGTAACGGAGAAGCCCATTGCTACCCCCCTTCCCCAAGACCCCGGATGCAGCTTCTTCCGGTGTCCCGGGAGACACTCTGGACTGCAGGTGGCACTCAGGCCAATGCCAGAGGGGCCTGGGGACAGCACTGGGTGTCTCAGAGATCTGAGGAGGAGGATGACGAGGTGGAGGGAAGAAGGGGAGCCCTGAGGATTGCTTGTGCCCAGCGTGGCCTCCACCTGACCTGTGGCTGAGGCCCTGTGGTCTCTGTGCACAGCTGCCCTGCAGTCACCTGGGCATGCCTGGCCCTCAGCCGTCTGCCACCTTCCAGGGCACAGGGCTGGCGGGCTGCCTGGCGGAGGTGCTCCTCCGGGTAGGAGGGAGTGTGGTGGTGACGCCGCGGTGGCAGCTCGGCCCTCTAGGTAAGAAGGGGCAGGGAGGGGCTGGAGGAATAGCACAGCGTCTCTAGCGGCTAGCTATTGCCTGGCGAGCCCAAGGCCCTGAGTTTGACTTCCCACTCTATATAAGCCTGGTGTGGTGGTGTATGCCTGTAACCTCAGCACTCAGGAGGCGGAGGCAGGAGGATTGCTGTGAATTCAATGCCAGCCTGGGCTCCATAGTTCAGTACCAGCCTGAACTACAGAGCAAGATCTTGTCTCAGAAAAGAAAGAAAGAAAAGGGCAGGCAGGGAAAGGCTGCACTGAGGACCTGCCAGGCCCAAGGCGCTGTGAGGCCAGACGTGTGCGTGGGCAGGTGGAGTGTTTGTGGGTCCCTCAAACCTACCCCATACCACCTCTAGCCTTCCCCTCCCCAGGTCTCCCTCTGCGGGTTGTTGGGGTCCAGCAGCCTGGCCATCCCACCCCACAGCCACCCATAAACCCACCAGCTCCCTGCCCCCACGGCGAGGCCTGGAGGTTGGGTGCCATTGGAAAGCAGTCAGCCCAGATTGGGGCCGTGCCTGGGCTGGGAGGAGGGAAACCCTTTACACCTGTGGGGGTGGGCACTGATGCCTCCAGCCCAGGTGGGGTAAACGCACGATAGCCCTAGAGATGGACAGAGGCCCCTTGAGCTGCAGGACCCTAACTGGGCAGGGAGGGCTCTGGGCATGTCAGATGGTCCTCGGAGAGCCTGGTCAGAGCTGGTTGCATTGCCTCTCGGCTCCAGCTAGAAGAAGGCCCTGTCCCTGCCGCGGCCCCCACGCCCCTGGCAGCCACCCTGTGTCCTCTCCTGCACTACCCCCGCCAGAGAGCTCAGCCTCTCTGGACTCCCCATCTGCAGTGCCTTTTCAGTAACAGTGTTTGTGTTCTCCAAGAAGTCCCCTGGCTGGCCACCACCCGAGGTCCTGCTCAGTGCCTACCTAGGGCCGTGTGCATGGGCCTCGTGCGTTCAGGTTCTCTGAGTTTCCGAAAATGTCTTCTCTGCAGGCAAGGGTTCAGGGCTGGAGCGGGCACGGAGCGGGCACAGAGCAGGCACAGAGCGGGGATGGACCTTCCTCTGGGTGGGATCCAGCACGCTCTGGCCCGGACTCTCTAGAGCTCTTTCCCCTGTGACAGAGGACCTGGGAGAGGCAGCCAAGGGGGCAGGGGAGTGGCGTGGGCCATGGATTCCAGTCCAGTGCCTCAGCCTCCGGGTCTGAGCCACGGAGCTGAGGAGAGTGTGGCGACAGAAACGTATCAGAGTGCAGCCCACTGTAGTAGGAGACAGGCAGAACATATATAGCGTAAAGGGGCAGGACCTACAGTCCATGTGAGGGTCCCTTTCTCCAGTCATCTCAGAGAGTCAGTATTACAAGCTTCTGTGGAAGTCCTGGGAGCGCCGCGTGCTCAGCCCAGGTGTTCCAGATGTGAGCCACAGGTGCCTGTGTCCATCCCGACCCCTCCACCTTTCCCCTGGTAATAGAATGAATGACAAAAGTCTTATGTTCAGAAGCTGGAGATGATTGCAGCGATAGCGAAGGACGTGAAGAGCACCGTGCCAGGACGGCCCGCCGCGAGTGCGGAGATCAGGCTGTGTAGGGCAAGGATAGCCTGTTCGATCTGGCCTCCGCCGGTCCAGGAGTCTGAGCTAGCAGGCTGTCGATGGCAGTCGTGGCAGAAACTCAGTGTCTCGGGGCTCCACCGTGGGCTCGTCAGGCTGGTTGGTGTCTGGATGGCTGGAAGGATTCTGAGGGGGGACCTTTCATCCTTTTTGTCCGAGGCCCACAGGGCTCCTGTCCTTCTTCAGTTCATAGGGCATCTCGGCCTGTCCAGACCCAGCCTGGCTCCGGCTTTGCTCAGCTGCCCTCGGCCCGCTCGGCGTCCCTCCGCACCGTGGTCAGAGGCGCCGGGCAGCTAGCCTGGTGCTCACAGGCTAGCTCGAGTCTCCTCGCGGGCAAATGGGACCGATTGTTTTGGGGCAGCCTTCAGCCACAGGCGAAGCCTGTTTGCCTGTCCCAGATGTTTCTGTAGCTCATTTAGTGTAAGCTGGTGGAGAATAGAAACGGAAGGCCCTACAGGAGATACAGTTTTAGGCAAAATTAGGATTCCCCTTCGCCGGTACTACGTGGGCCCACTCTCCTAAAGGGCCGTCTGGTTACGGGGTGGTCACAGCTCGGCGCTCTTCCGTGAGACCTTCCCAAGCTAGTTCTCTAACTGAAACCTCACGTGCAGGTGCGTGGGTCCCTTCACCACTTGGGTGACTCGTTCTGTCAATTGGGTCGCATCCTCCGTGTCCTTTTGTCTTGGCCCTGGTAAGGTTTGCCTGCCTCCCTCTGCTGGTGATTTTTGCCAGGCTCGCAGGACACAGAAGTGCTGTGAGTCAAAATCTGGAGCCAGACCCGACAGTCGAACCTCGGGGGCGCTGGACTGCCCCTCGCCTTGTGAGCTTTCTCCCGTGGAGTATCTCCTTTTACTTAGTGTCCGCGTCTTACTTGGCTCTGAGCCTTTCTCAGACCCTGCACTTGCACCCCTAACTCCTCGGGGGCCTGGACAGCGGGAGTGGTAACCGCCTCTTGCTCTGCTTGCGATCTATGAGGAGAGGACAGTTCGGTTGCCGCTGCCGTGACCGTTCCAGTGCAGCAACTGCAGCCAGGAGAGCTTGGGAGAGGACGCCCGCACTCCCCTGAATCCCAGGGGTCCATGCCAGCACCTCCTGATGGCCTCAGATCCCTGTTCTGGGCGCCAGATGTGGGTCCGACCTGCCGAGCCCACCGAACAGCTGAGGAGTGTGGCAACGGAGACATTGACATGACCTCCGGGATGCGTTTCAGAGAACGCGGTCCACTTCATCCGGGGAGAGTAAGAGGAGGGTCCTGGAGTCCACACGAGGTTCCCTTCATCCAGCCACCTCAGAGAACCAGAATTACGAGCCTGCATGGAAGTCTGGGAGATCAGTGTGTTAAGCTCAGGCGTTCTGGGCCTGAGCCAAGGTGCTTGTGTGCATCCCAACCCCTCCAAGCCCCCGTCTGTGCCCTGCGCTGACTCTGCCTCATGGCTCTCATGAGGTCACGCACAGCTCCAACAGGGGATGGTGACTTTCCTGGGGAAGGACAGGGAAGGGGACGTGGACAGATACGCAGCAGCCCATGGCTGGGGCCAGCGGCAAGGCTGGGTGTGGGGTGGCACCTGTCCGGGCCCGCCCTGTGCCTGTCATGGGGACACCAGCACAGTGGCTCCTGCGCACTGGCCAGGGTGCTGGCTCCCGCCCTGGGCTGTGGACTTCCAGTGCTCGATCAGGTGGTCCTTGGCTAGGGGTTGGTGCTGTGGTCCGCTGAGTCGGAAGGCGTGTGTAGTGTCAGTCCCAGGGCCATCAGGGGAGTCGTGCCTTGGGCATCTGTCCTTGGCCCCGTGGTGGGTGGGGAGCGGGCCATGCGGTGGACGCCCGGGGCAGCACAGGGTTTGCTACAGTACGCATGACCCCCCTGCCTGTCTCTGTCACCCCAGTGGAGCGGTGCATGAGTACCATGCAGGAGGGGACCCAGATGGTGAAGCTCCGGGGCAGTGCCAAGGGCCTGGTCCGCTTCTACTACCTGGACGAACACCGCTCCTGCCTGCGCTGGCGACCCTCGCGCAAGAACGAGAAGGCCAAGAGTGAGTGGCTAGTCCGTGAAGGGCACGGGGGAGGGGGGCGTGGAGCCCGGGCACGTGTCAGTCACGGAAGCAGCCTGGGAAGCTGGAGGCTGAGACCCTGTTACCTGGATGTCCCTAGGCTCAGGTGGCCGTGGAGTTCCCTGGTGGCCTCTGAACCTGGCCTTCCCTACGTTGCAGGAGCCTGGGGCTTGAGGGCCTGAGTGCCCGATACTGATCGCCAGGGTGGGCAGGGGGAAGGGCCAGCGTGAAGCAGGGGCCATAGGAGCTTCCCCAAGCTAGCCCAGCTGAACACACTTGGGTAGGGCTCAGTGGACAGATGTGATCCAGGCAGGTTGGGGCAGGGGACACTTGGCCTTGGGTATGCAGGGACTGCCTGAGGTGGACACCCCTTGCAGGGCAGGCTGGCAGGACTGGGTCACAGAGAATGGGGACCTGGAGTCAGGGAGAGACACATGAATCTTGCAGACTGGAGTAGGGTGGCACCAGCGGACGGGATCAGGTGTGCCAGGTAGGGCTGCAGCAGTGCTCAGAGCACTGTTACGGGGCCCCAGGAGAGGGACCCACTGCCAGAGCCCTGGGAGGGGCACTTGGAGTTAGCTCTGTGGCGGGGTGCACTGGGCCCAGCTGCCCTAGGTGGGTGGGACTGGCTTGACCCTCATTCGGCCACCATGCTGTGGACAGACCCTGGGTCTGCACAGGCAGGTGGAGCCCAGCTGCCTAGTCACAGGCACCTGGTGTGTGCTGGGCACTGTTCCAGGCGTCCTGGGGGAGCCATGGCGTGCTAATGGTGAGGTGGGCCAGCTCCCAGTGTGCAGGATGCTGGGAGAAAACGAGGCAACAGGTGCCAACCAAGAGGGCCTGGGGGAGCTGAGCAGAGTCAGCAGGTGGTGCCCGGGTCCTTCCAGTGCTCCCCACAAATCCAGCTGGTGCCAGGCACTCCTCCCAGCCTTGGATGGTCCCAGTGGGAAAACAGTCTGGGGTGATCATTCTCTGGGCGAAGTCTGGAGTCTGTATCCCCGACTACCACACGTGCCCGAGACGTAGGGAAAGGTTGGCAATAATGGGGTCCCAGAGAGAACCCTGGCTGCCTTGGCCTGCACATCTGGGAGGGGCAGGATCCCAGAAAGAGATCCCAGCAGGCTCCACAGAGCCTGAGCTGGGACATGCCAGGTTCACCCGTGGGCCACCAGCCACAGCTGTGCACCGACCTGTGTGCCAGAGCTGGAATGAGCAGCGTGGGGCCTCGCCGCCCCGGGCAGCTCTGAGAGAGCAGAGGGAGGAACCGCCTGGGGACCGGTGGGCAGGACCCCCCCCCCCACCCACCGTGCTGCTCCGATAGATCAGGGCCAGCTGGATTGTGAGTGAGGGGCGGCGTGCGTGCTTCACCCCAGAAGGGTGGGGAGCACCCGCGGGGTCCCAGCAGAGCCAGGGAGACGGGCCCTCCACCACACATGCTTGCACTTTGATCTTCGGGCCAACCCCGGGGCCCCTGTGGAGTTGAGCCCGGCAGGGAGGTTGCGGTCGGTGCAGAGCTCCAGGAGGCCGGCCCCGGTCCAGGGGGCACGGAGCACTCCCGGAGGCCCTGACCGCTGCCCTCCTGCCCACAGTCTCCATAGACTCCATCCAGGAGGTGAGTGAGGGGCGGCAGTCCGAGATCTTCCAGCGCTACCCCAACAGCAGCTTCGACCCCAACTGCTGCTTCAGCATCTACCATGGCAGCCACCGCGAGTCGCTGGACCTGGTGTCCCCCAGCGGCGACCAGGCGCGGACCTGGGTCACTGGCCTGCGCTACCTCATGGCCGGCATTAGTGACGAGGACAGCTTGGCCCGCCGCCAGCGCACCAGGGACCAATATCCTTGGCCCAGGCCCCTCAGCTGACCCCCTGGTGGGGGACCCTGCCCCTGCCACACCCTGCTTTGGGGAGGGGACCCAGCCACTGTCCAGGCCACGGGCGGGGCGGGTGGGCCCGTGCACCCCTGTTGGCCCCTAACTCGGCCCCAAAGTGGCTGAAGCAGACGTTTGATGAGGCCGACAAGAACGGGGATGGCAGCCTGAGCATCGGGGAGGTCCTGCAGCTGCTGCACAAGCTCAACGTGAACCTACCGCGGCAGAGAGTGAAGCAGATGTTCAGGGTGAGCGCCCGCAGGCCGACCGGGCGGGGCTGGGGACACTGGGCCAGGTCCCCACAGATGCTGCCGCCCGTCTCCTGGGCCCGCAGACCCACGCTCTCCGCAGCTCTCCCAGTCACCCCGCCCCACTTGGGCCCCTGCCGCCCATGTTGGGAGTTAGGAAAAAGCATCCTTCAGCCAAGCCACAGCCCTTACGGCCTGTAATTAGTTCCCTCCTCCTGGGACCTTTGCGGGGAGAGGGCGCTGCTGTCAGCAGGTCCTGCTGTGGGGCTGGAGTGGCTGAGCCAGCGTATCCAGGCCTCGGCCTCCCAGCCTTGCCGTGGCGTGGCCAGGGCTGCCCCTAACACACATGTGCCCAGATGCACGCACACACGTGCTCTTGGCCTGGTAGCTGTGACGTGTCAGCTCCTGCTCTGGCGCAGGGCAGCGGTCTCGCCCCGCTGGAGCCAGGGAGCCCGCAGGTGTGCGTGTGTGAGGGCAGCGAGCAGAAGGCTGCCCGCTCTCGTGGACTGCGGGGTACACGGGCCCGCCCGAAGGCCCGGCGGGCGGCCTGCCTGGATGGTGGGGCCACATCTGGTGCCCGCCTTCCCGGCTGGGCCTCCGGGGCAGCTCTGGGCTTGGCAAGCCCTTTCCTTGTCTTCTTTTTCTTTCTTTTCTTCGATACTGAGTCCAGCCCAGGGTCTTCACGCCGACCTACAACCCTAGCCCACTCCTTTTAGTTTTTATTTTGAGACAGGAGTTTCACTAAGTTGCCCAGGCTGGGCTTGAACCTGCAATCTGCAGTCTTCCAGAGTGCCAGGATTACAGGCCTGTGCTGCCCGGCCCAGCCAGTCCTTAGGTGGGGCTGTTCCGGCGGCCAGGCAGTGAGTGATGTAGGTCGTGGGACTCGAGCAGCCTTGGAGGTGGCCCCTTTGTGGTCGGGGTAAGGAGTTGAAGGTGCCAGCCCCGGAGTCACTTAATGTGGAGGTCCTCAGAGCCCACCCATGCCAGCCGTGGGGTTGCTCAGGATGGCGGCCCTCACTGGGCTCCTAGGGCCCTGAGGAAGCCAGGGCAGAGAGGGGAGAGACCCTGGCAAGCAGCGTGGTCTCTTTGGATAGAGCGACAGTAGGCTCCAGAGAAGAATGTGGTGGTGGGGGGGGGGGGTATCGACCTGGAGCCAGCAGCCTTTGTCCATGGTGGCTGACCAGCCGAGATAGACCCTTCCCCCAGTTCCTGGGCGCCTGGCTGTCCCTCTGCAGGTACTCAAAGCCTCCAGCCAGATTCTGGCCTCTCTGATAAAAAAATTTGGTGTAGAGAAATCTCTGTTGCTCCCAGCTGCGCAGAACTGCCCATTCAGAGCAGGGATCTGTGGAGGATGGAGAGGCCTCAGCATAATTTCATTAAATGTAAGATGACGAGGGGAGCAGGGCTGACCAGCACTCTTGCCCTCATGCCCTCAGGCTGCCATGGCTGGCTCAGCAGGGGAGTTGGGGGGCATGTCGAGGATGCCAGGAGCGTTCCTGGGGCTGAGGTCAGGCCTCCCATAGTCAGGGCACAGTGCGCCACTCACTGCCGAGGGCTGGGAGGAGCAGGCAGAGACCCTGTCCTGGACTTCCGGCCACGCTGCCCAGCACAGTGGGCCATGGACGGCCATGTGCCTGGTGGCGTAGCCATGGAAGGCCATGGGTGTCATCTCTGAACAGTAACCAGCCAGTCTCTAGAATCTACCGTGGCTACGGTGTGGGGACAGGATGGACCCTGCGTGTAGCCCTGGGCCAGTCCTGGCTGTGGTATGGTACGGTGTGGGCCCATGTGTGGGGTTGTAGACTTGCCCTACGTCCAGCCTTGGGCACCCTGTGCTCTGGATGCACCCCTGGGCTAGGGCACAGGTGGGGCAGTGCCTGGACCTGAGTGCACTTAGGCTGGCATCACGGGGCACATTGCCCATGCCATGGCGGCGAGGCAGGGGCCACGGCTTCCCAGCACTACCGGGTGTCGCGGGGCCCGGGAGCCCTGTGTTGTCTTGTGAACCTCTCTCTGCACAGCGAATTCCGCAGCCGAGGCCGCGCGCCTCTGGTGGAGTCCGGAGGCCAACATGACTGGGCTCCAGTGTGTTTCTAGCCCGCGGTGGCTGACAGCCCTGGGCTCAAGGGGCAGGGCTGCTGGGATACAGTGTTGGTGACTCTGGAGCAGGGTGACTGTGAGGTCTGGCTTCAGGTTGACTTTACGAGTAGGGGAGGATAGGTCACACCCAGGCTTTCCAGGGTGACCCAGGGCCTCTGATGGAAGGGGCGGCAGTCCCAGTGGGCTGCACCTGCCCGGGAGTGACCTGAGGCAGAGGCTTGCAGTGGGCTGGATGCAGGGTGTGGCCACAGGGACCCGCGGTGCAGCATGGTGGTGACCAGAGGTCTCACGTGGCAGGAAGCAGACACAGATGGCCAGCAGGGTACACTGGACTTTGAGGAGTTCTGCGCTTTCTACAAGATGATGTCCACACGCCGGGACCTCTACCTGCTCATGCTGACCTACAGCAACCACAAGGACCACCTGGAGGCCGCCGACCTGCAGCGCTTCCTGGAAGTGGAGCAGAAGGTGGGTCTGGTGGCCGACACGGCCCCATTGGTGGTCCTGCATGGAGACAGCCCATCACGGGCGGCCAGCGAGGCTCTGAGTGGCTTCCGTTCCCACTTTCCAGGGCATGTGCCCCTGGGGCTGCCAGACCACAGGAAAGGCCTGTAATGGCACTCTCGGAGGGCCTCCCCATGGCTCTGGCCCAACTGGGGACCCCTTGAGCCTCTCAGGGTGCCCAAGCCCACTTATGGCACCAGCTGCTGGTTTAAGTATCTCATGAACTAGGGTTCTGTGGCCCAGTCTTGGAGAACATCCCTTACCCCTGGGGCCCGCTGGCTCCTGTTCTCATTTCCTTGCCTGGCAAAGCCTCAGAGACCCCTGGGGTTGCCCCGGAAGTCTGCTACCCTTGGAGGCCCAGACCGAGTCTAGGCACTCTCTGGGCACTGCCCTAGCTGGGCAGATGCCTGGTATCCCCAGCCCCAGGCCCTGAAGGACACTGTCCAAAGAAGGAAGATAGGGAGGGCGGCTAGAGCTCCAGAGAGACCAAGTCCTGTGGGAGGGGCTGGCATGGGCACCGCGAGGATGCACCCTGGACTTGCCTCCCGGTCCTTCTCTGAGCCGCCCTGCTAGGGAGGAGGCAGGAACGGGGCGGGCCTTAGGGACAGCGAGGAGAGCAGCCTTGGGAATCCCAGGCTGGCCTCGCGCAGGCCCAACTCAAGGTCCCCAGCGCCCTGCCCCTGCCACAGGCTGCTGCAAATCCAAGCGGGCCTTCAGGGCGTCCCTTCCCCACCCTGCTGTCCTCCAGGTCCCATCCTCTGGCCACCAAGCAGGTGCCTCACCATCCTCTGGCAAGGTGTCCTGGAGGCTTTCCCAGGCCGCCCCAGTGGCCTGCCCCTCAGCCAGCTTCTGTGGGCAGCACTGGTATAAGACATGGGGCCTGGCCCTGGACATCAGCCCTGTGTCCCCATGCTGGCACTCAGAGGCAGAGGGAGGGGATGTGGGCTGCTCAAGGAATGGGCAGAACTGACTCTTCCTTGCCTGACCTTCGTCCCGAGCTTTCGAAATGTCTCCCTGTATGTGGGTCCGGCCAGGGTGCCTGGACTCTGGGCCTCCCCGGGAGCCATGGCTGGCTCTGGGCTATGACCCTGTTTTCTGCCTTCTACCTGTCACCTTCGCGTGGCTCCGGGTCTTTGTCTCCACTGTGCAGGGTGCCTCTGATGTTTGGGGCACCTAGGGTGGGGCTGGGCGCTGGTCCAGCCCTCCCGTGGCCACTCAGCGGGGACTTGTCCACAGTGAGAGGCCCAGGAAGGTCTGCTTCCAGTGCCCGTGGGCTCCTGGAACTGGGCTGCGGGGCCTCGCCTCCTGTGCCCAGGCACAGCTCTGGGCCCCGTCACACTGCACGGAGCTGGGTGGCTCACTGACGAGGCCAGAGGCCACCCCTCACACCAGAGGCATGCTTGTCAGAGAAGGCTAAGCCATGCGGCCACTGTGTCCCAGGTCAGGTGACGCTGCAGGGGTCAGTGCCTCCAGCCCTCCGTGTCACGCCTGCCGTGGGGACTCGCCGTGGGGCAGGCTGTAGTGGTGACGGTGGCAGGAGGATGAGGAGCTGCCTGAGGTTGGCCCGGGGGCCAGTGGGCCAGCCCGGGCACACGTCCCCGTTCTGACCCAGATGAAGGGGGTGACGCTGGAGAGCTGCCGGGACGTCATCGAGCAGTTTGAGCCCTGCCCGGAAAACAAGAGCAAGGGGCTGCTGGGCATCGACGGTGAGCAGGCCAGGCGGGGCGGGCCGGGCGGGGCTCCCCGGGTGGGGCTGACGTCCCGGCCCCTGTGCCCCCAGGCTTCACCAACTACGCCAGGAGCCCTGCGGGTGACATCTTTAACCCGGAGCACCACAGCGTGCACCAGGACATGACCCAGCCCCTGAGCCACTACTTCATCACCTCATCCCACAACACCTACCTCTCGGGAGACCAGCTCACGTCGCAGTCCCGCGCGGACATGTATGCCTGCGTGCTGCAGGCCGGCTGCCGCTGCGTGGAGGGTGAGGCCCGGGGTCGGGCCTCCCTGGGGCGAGCTCTGGGCAGGGGTGTCTCCCTGGGTGAGGCGGGAGCCTCCTCTGTGTGGTGAGAGGAGGGCCCCCGTGGTGGTTCTCCCTGGCCTCAGGTGGCCAAGCCCCTGGGGCACTGGAGCCCCAGGTGACCAGGCTTTGCTGCTTACAGTGGACTGCTGGGATGGGCCGGAGGGGGAGCCCATTGTGCATCATGGCTATACTCTGACCTCCAAGATCCTGTTCAAAGACGTCATCGAAACCATCAACAAATACGCCTTCATCAAGAACGAGTGAGAGCTGGCGGGGACGGGGTGGGGTAGGTAGGGCACTGGGCCCGGACCTTCGTTGGGAGCCAGGCCTTGGGGCTGGACCAGGGCGGTTGCGGGAGCTCTAGTCCAGCCTTCCGTCCAGCAGGCTGGCCCGAGTATAGTGTGCCAGGGAGGCCCCAGGTCCACCCTGCTGCTTGCGGGGCTGGCTCCAAGAGTGGCCAGGACAGGCACCCTGGGTCTGGCTCTCCGGCCCCTCCCCACATCCTTCCTGGGGTGGTGGGTACAATGGGATGTCTGAGATGAGAGGCAGAGAGGGAGGGAGCCACGGGGCCAGGAGCGGAAGGCAGTGCATGCAGAGGGGACAAGGACAGCAGGGCCCCCTGAGGTCTGCAGGGCCCCCGGGCAGGGCTCAGACTTACACGTGCTTGGCGGTAACTCTGGTGTCACCTGCCACTGCAGTGGTAGCTCCAGCATTAGTTGTCCCCAAGAAACTGCTCCGTGCCCAGATTCCATGACTGTCACCCAGCTGCGGCCAGAGGCCGTGGAGCGTCCTTCCTGCGGAGCCCCTCGCAGTCGGCGGAGCCCCTCGCAGTTGGCTAGGCAGGCAGCGGACGAGAACAAGCCGTTTGAATGAAGGGGGAGGCAGGAGGCGGGCTGACTTAGGGGCCTCCTGGCAGAGCTGGCCTGGGCTCCACGTCCCCTGCAGGACGGCTGGGCCCCGAGCAGCACAGGGCAGGGTGGCTGGACACCTAGGTGCCCTGGAGCCGGTGAGGAGCCTGGGTCTGTAGGGGTAGGAAAGGGGCTCAGGCACCAGCAGGTCCTTTCTCCACAGGACCCTGGGCTCCAGGCTCTGGCCTCTGGCCTCTGGCCTGAGCAATGGGGAGTTAAGTGCCTTTGTTCCCTTAGTGGCTTGTCCTGGGGCACAGCACCCAACACCCACAACTTGGAGGGTTTATTTTAGCTCACAGTTTCAGAGGGTCTCAGTCCCTTGATAGGGCTGGTGATGGAGGAAAGACATGGTGGACACCTAGCCGGGGAAAAGCTGTCTCAAAGGGGCCATGGAGAAGAGGAGGGGCAGAGGGCGCAGGGCAGGGCACATCCCTCCAGGCCACCCACCGGCCATCCGCACCTTCCCCCCTTGCGGGCCCCACCTCCCCACAGCACGTGAAGCCAGTGGACCAATCTGCAGGGTTCAGTGAGCCCCCACTAGCCAGTTACCTTCCAAAACGGTGTGGCTTTGGGGGGCACTCCAGATCCGCCCATGACAGCACCTGTCCCTGCTCTGGTCATGCTCTCTCGGTCTGGGTCACCTACATTGTCCAAAAGGGTCACGGTCGCCTTCTGGTGAAGACTCCAGTACAGTGTGCATGTGACTAAAACAGAGCTGACGCGCTGGCGCAGAGGAGGACTGCTCGGCATTCGCAGTTCCACACGGACAGTCTTGTCCCTGCAGGTGTGGACGCCAGGCTGTGGCTCCTTTCTCGTGGGGCTGATATCGGGCCCTGGGGCCATTCCCTGGCCAGCGTCTCCTGCCTCTGGGCCAGTGGGACTGTGCTTCTCCCAGTCTGTCCCTCGCTCCACTTCATTTAGTCGGCTGTTGTTTTAAACCTTAACTTTTTGAAGCATTTCATTTTATTTTCTCGAAGTTTCTAATTATCTTTTTTTCTTACTGGGGGAAAAAAAAAAAAAACCCTTGTGCTCTGTTCTTGACCCTAAGACGTCCACGTCCTCTCCTGCCCACTCGTGCGCTTTTTAAAGCATTTGCTGGGCTGCCTCCTGTTGGGCAGCTGGCAGGCCCACCATCCTGGGCTTGGCGAAGACCCTTCCTCGCTGCACGGTACAGGTGCCCAGCCTTCTGGCGCGGGGGCCTGGCCTCACCTGCTCCTCTGGCCTTGGCCCAGATACCCTGTGATCCTGTCCATCGAGAACCACTGCAGTGTTGCCCAGCAGAAGAAGATGGCCCAGTACCTGACTGACATCCTCGGGGACAAGCTGGATCTGTCGGCCGTGAGCACAGAGGACGCCACCCGGCTGCCTTCCCCGGAGATGCTGAAGGGGAAGGTCCTGGTGAAGGTGGGCAGGGCGCTCTTCAGCTGGCCTGCCGCCGGCTCAGGTGGCGGGTGGATCGGGGGTCTGGGCGAGGGCGTCAGGTGTGCCGGGCCCTGGCTTCGTCAGGCTCCTGGGGTGGCTGGCGATCTCAGGACCTCCAGGTGCACGTCCAGGTGTTGCCTGTCACCCTGCTTCTACACAGGAAGTGACCAATCCATCCCCGTCCCACAGCTTGGGTCTCAGGGCAGCCTGAAGTCAGGCCCTGCCCCTGTGGCTGGGCCCGGGGGTCCTGGGCAGGGCATCCGGGCCCCCGTCAGGCTCCATTTGTGCCCCTTCCCCAGGGAAAGAAGCTGCCGGCCACCATCAGCGAGGACGCGGAGGAAGGCGAGGTGTCCGATGAGGACAGTGCTGACGAGATCGACGAGGACTGCAAGCTGCTCAATGGGGACGTGAGTGGATGGGGGGGGGGGACACTGTAGCCTCTCAGTCTGGCTGCAGGGGGGGTCAGGGTGGGGGGCCAGGAAGGGACATGGGGCAGGTGGTACCCTGCTGCCTGCCCATGGGGTCCCCACTCGGCTAGGGTCCTCAGGGTGCCCTCGGGAGCAACAGAAAACCACATCCCAGCTGGTAAGCCTGCTCCACCTGCTGGTGGCCTCCTGAGCCCCATGTGGGGTGACACCATCATCCGGGCCCCATCCTCCCGGCAGCCCTGGGGAGCGAGGCCCAGCCTGAGCCCATCCTCCACTCACGCCTGCCTCTGCTGGGTCCTGGCCAGAGCATCTTAGCTTCCGGGGGGACTCGGAGGGCCGGCGCTCCTGCCTGGGCAACCCCATCCATGCCCAGCCCTCCTCCCCGCAGTGCCAACCCCAAGGCTGGAAGTCCTTGTAAGATAAACACGGCCCCACCTGTGGTCACTTCCACAGAGGGTCCCATGTGAGGGCGGCCCTCTAGGGTTGGGCTGGGGAGAGAGGCTCAGTCAGGAGGGCCTGGCTGCACGGGGGGAAGAGGGGGATCTGTAACTGGCAGCTTTCCTCTGGGAGCTGCTGGGAGCCTCTGCCACTTCTGGGAGGCAGTGAAGACTATTTCTCCCTGAGGGGCCATCAGATGGGAAAATAATTGTGCAGAAACTTCTAGGCCAGCGCTAATTGTTTCAGAAAGTGCAGAGGCAGCAGAACTCCTCCGGTCTGGGGGTTCCTGCCTCATCTCTGCCTGGCTCCCCTGTGCTGGCCATGTAGTGCCCCCTCTGGCCAGGCTACCAGCATCACCCAGGTGTCTAACACCCAGGGCTCCCCAGGATTTAAGTGCTTCGGGGCAGTGTGGGGCTGCCCTGGCAGGGGAGGGCATCCGGC
Organism: Ctenodactylus gundi; assembly: GCA_004027205.1. Taxonomy (NCBI): domain Eukaryota; kingdom Metazoa; phylum Chordata; class Mammalia; order Rodentia; family Ctenodactylidae; genus Ctenodactylus; species Ctenodactylus gundi. Next base: position 367,224 of record PVKB01001428.1, read on the forward strand.
CCAGCCCAGCCCAAGTCTCTTTGGAAGCCTGCCCTGTCCCCTGCCTATGTCCTCGAGGTGCAAGGTGTCTGGTGCGGGGTTCCAGATCCTGTGTTCCTCACAGGTCACCCTGACCTACCCCCGAGGCTCCTGAGCCTGCTGGCCCCCCACCATCATGCCTCCAAACGGACCAGAGGGGCCTGGGCCCAAGGCCTGCTCGTCCCTCCTGTGTGTAGCCCTGGGGTGACTCACAGCCTCTGAGAGTGGGGAGCCTCTCAGGAGTGTGTGCGCTGGGCCCTGTGGGCTGTCACGGCTGCTGCTGGGCACTCGTACCTACAGGCTGGCCTCGGGTTCTTGCAGGCTTCTACCAACCGGAAACGCGTGGAAAACATTGCAAAGAAGAAGCTGGATTCTCTGATCAAGGAGTCAAAGATCCGCGACTGTGAAGACCCCCGTAACTTCACCGTCTCCACACTGTCGCGCTCTGGGGAATCTGGGCACAGAACGGAGGCCAGAAAGGTGAGGCCGCTGACCCTGACAGCTGCTGCACGTGCAGCCTGCCTGTGGCTGGGCCCGGGGTGCCGCGCGCGGTCTGTGCACACACACCTCGGCAGGTGGGCCTGCACACCCGCCAGACCCAGGTACATGGGGCCTGCAGCCAAACAGATCTGCACACAGCCATCCTGTGCACACACTGGCATACCTCCCCTACACCCGGGCACCTGGCAGGCACAGCTGTGTACGTGCATGTGCTCAGGCACACCCACACACATATCTGTATGCAGACCCTGTACACAATGGCACACACACCTGTACCCACACGTGTGTCCTTCATACATGCTTATACACATGCCTATATGTACACATACCTGTACATACACATGTACACATGCATCCCTGTGCGCACATGTTTACACACGTGCCTTATGCACGCACACCCCTTCACACATACATGTACCACCCCACCTGAGATCTAGACCGCGTCTGCTAGGTGCTTCTCCACCATGGCGTCCCAGATGTCCCCCAGTATGTCCGGCTTTCATCATGGAGTCAGCCCTCAGAGTTGACCTCACCTGGGAGCTGGCAGCGGGCCCTGGCCATACCCCACGTGTGTGTGGCTCGAGTTTGTCCTTCTTGCTGCTCCTGTGTGGCTAGGACAGCCACGGCCTGGTCCTCGGGGGTGGGGGGCCAGCTGGGCAGAGGACGGCACACACAGGGCCCCTCCGCTCCTCTCTGATGGGGATTTAAACATTGCTGCCCTGGCGAGGGGTTCCTCAGTGACGGGGCAGGCGCAGCAGAGGTGGGAGATGCCCCCTGCCTTGAGCTGCTCACAGCTGCCTGGGGAAATAGCCACACAGCAGATGTGAGGTGTGTGTGTGTGTGTGTGTGTGTGTGTGTTGGGGTGCCCAGCAGGACCAGGGTGCCTCTGGGGAGAAGCAGCAGGCCTCCAAGGTGGAGTACGGCAGCCAGGTGGCCCAAGCCAAGCAGCTGCCAGTCTGTGAGTCTGCGGACTGCTGGGAAGCCAGCCTCGGGGCCAGGCAGGGAGTTGGTGGCGAGCATTCAGAGGCCTCACAGGACCCAGGAAGTCCCCCGTGCCCTCGGTCCTTTCTGGCTCCTGCTGGCTCCAGGCCCTCGGGGAGGGCGGGGGTTCCTGCCAGCTGGGGCTGTGTCCCCTGGGAGTGACACTCCTGGAGATGTGTGCGCGCGTCCACCTGTGGTCCGTCGCTCAGCACAGCCGGCCCGAGGGAGTTCGGGAGCTGCAGGTGTCTCACCCATCCCACGCACACAGCCTGCCTCTACGATTAGCCCCAGACATTCCGCGAAAGAGCGTGGCCCACCAGGCTGCCTCCCGGATAGGTGGGGAGTAGGAGGGAAGCAGGAGGGGCCCGGGCTGAGCCTGGAGGTGGAGGAGCAGGGAGTCCCGTCCCAGCGGCAGCCCCGACCTGTCCCCTGCCCACCAGTGACGTAGCCCAGAAGGGCCGCAGAATCTCAGGGACAGGCAGGGTGTGTGTGTGGCGGATATGGCTGCGCTAAAGGAGGGGGACTGTGGGGTGGTCGCAGGAGGCGTGTCCAGGCAGAGCAGGCATGGCTGTGGTAGAGACAGCGGGTGGACGAAGCCTTGCTCCCCTGAAAGTGAGTATAGGAGATGTGAGGCCCTGTGCACCTGTGAGACAGGCAGCAGGGTGGGCGCCCAGGGGACAAGGGGCCCTCACCCACAGTGCTGGGTGCAATACCAGGGACCCCCACCCCTGCCAGTGAGGTCCAGCACAGGCCCTGCTGGTCCACGCGGCGTCTCTCTAACACTCTCCAGGCTGGCCAACCTCCCAAGCTCTCCTCACGGTGCCCCCAGCTCCTCCGCGGTGGCCAGGGAGCTGTCTCCCCCGTCTGTCTGTCCTGGGGTGACAGCCAGTGTGCCTGTGGTGGTAGCATGTGGAGGGTACTTTAAGGTCCTCGAGGCCTGTCCACCTCTGCTACCCCTGCCCATGGTACTGTACCCACGCCTCCGACCCGGTGTGGTCACCATAGGTGACGAAGGGGCAGGCTGGGGTGGCTGAGCTGCAGAGGGAGACGGGCGTCGCTGTGGCCCACTCAGGATGTGGCCGCTCTGAGCACCTCTGCTGAGGGTCTGTGGCTTGGGATTGAGGCCCACCTGGTCCACGCCAGCCCCCAGTGTTGGGAAGGGCTAGCCAGGTCCAGTCACCGGCCCCATGAGGGTGAAGGGGCAGGGTACAGGATGCTGGCACAGGCCCCTGTGGCACCCAGGTGGGCTGAGGGGATGTGAGGCAGGGGCGTTCCCTTCAGGACTGGCTGGAGCTTGGGGTGGTCAGAAGGGGAACCCCAACGATGCTGAGGAGGCTTCCCTGTGTTTCCAAAGTCCCCGGCACAGAGCCCGGCTCCAGGCAGTGGGCCCTGAGGCCATCTGTGCAGTGGCATGCCACCGCCGCACTGAGTGGAAACAGGGCGGGCAACAGGCTGCAGGGAGCCTGAGAGGCTGAGTCAGCAGGCGTGACAGAGGTACGGCCGCGCAAGGGCCTGCATCCTGTGATCTCCATCCAGGGTAAAGGAATGCCGAGCTGGGGCAGCGAACGGGAAGCGCACATGGGATCCAGGCACAGTGGGCCGTGCCTCCAATCCTAGCGCGCTAGGAGGCTGGGGGGGCCTGGGGGGGCCGCAAGTTCTGGCTTTGCCGGGGCAATTAGCAGATTGGTGAGACCTTGTCTCAAAGTAAAACATAGAAGACAGGCTGGCGATGCAGCGTAGCGTGGACCCAGGACCACATCAAGACACCCCCAAAACAAGCCCGTATGCGCGCAGTGAGCAGCGGAGGCAGGCAGGAGCCCCCCTTGGCGGCTGTGGGGCTCCCCTCCACCCCGTTGGGCTTGGTCCCACCTCTGCCAGGCAGGCCCCGGGGCTGGGCAACCCCTCCTGGGCTCGCCTCTTTTCTCTTTTCAAGACAGGGTCTCGCTTTGCGGCCCAGGCTGGTTCTGAACTGACTATGGAGCCCAGGCTGGCCTTGGACTCAGGGCAATCCTCCTGCCTCAGCCTCTGGAGTGCTGGGATGGCAGGCCTGTGCCACCATGCCCGGCTTATGTGCTGCTGGGGAACAGAGCCCAGGGCCTGTGCGTGCGAGGCGAGCGCTTTCACGAGTTTTCCCGTGTGTGTCCCTGCAGAGCAAGGAGGAGGGGCTGGAGCCGGGCGAGGACGCCGAGGGCAGCAGGCGCCCCAGCCGCCGCCTCGTGAGCAGCTTCTCCACGCACAAGGTCCAGCGGGGCTCCTGGGCGGGGCCTGCCCACCTCCCCTACCCACGCCGGGTGCCAGCCCAGGCTCGGAAGCCCTGGCGGCCCCCTGGTTACTGCCCTCCCCGGGCCCATCTGGCCCTTCTGCGAGCCTGGCAGAGCAGAGCTGCTTGGCAGGAAGAGCCTAGTGGACCCTGTGGGGTGCTGGGAACCCCAGGAGGGCGGCCCCTCCCCACACTCCTCAGCCTCATGGGCCAACATGACCTGGGGCCCCACGGGTCATGACCCTGTCCCTCTGCACAGAAAAGGGGCAGCAAGCTAAAGATGGTGGCCAGTGTGGAGGAAGGGGACACGGACCCGGACTCTCCAGGAAGCCAGAGCCGAGGGTCAGTGACCGCACGGGTGTCCCGGTGCCTGCGAGCAACTGCACCTGTCCTGCCAGTGTGACGCCGGGAGCTGTCACCAGGGGCCAGGCCAGCAGGACTGGGCAGGCATCGTGCTCTCCCAACCCCACCACGGGCACTCAGGCAGCCGGGTGAAGGGAGGCGGGGTGTGCAGAGGGCCCTGGCGCCACTGGGCAGCTCGGCGGGGCTGGGCCCCGGGGCTGGGGTGGGGAGGGGAGTCCCCAGGCTGATACAGCCCACCCCAGTCTCAGCCCCACCTCCCCTTGCTAGCAGCCACCGCCTCGGGCCACCCAGGAGCTTAGATGTCCCCAAGACCAAAGCTCCCGCGCTTCCTTGCCCTGCAGGCCACACAGGGCTGGTGCCAGACCCGGCATCTGCTTCCCATGCCCCTGTGGGGTCTCACGTCCAGTGCAGGCACCTCCTCCAACTCGGCTACCGGTCTCCTGACCCCCAGGCCTCGCCCCCATGTATCCCCGACCCCCATTCATGGCCCTCACCCCTTCCTCACACCCTGCCCCTCTCCCTGCCCTCCGTACTGATGGGGCCAGCTCTGCCAGGCCTCTGCTTGGCACTGTCCTGCCCCCTCTCCACCTCAGTGATTCTGATTCTTCTACTGAGAAACTTCCAGAACCCCCATGTCCCTCAGAGCCCCTTCTGGCTGGGGGCTGCCTCATCCCAAACTCCTCCCCCATCCTGGGTTTGGGAGTACTCAGGGCCTTTGCATGTGCTGCCACCCAGCAGTCCCCTTCCCGTAGCCCCCACACATCTGGGGCGTCTGAAGCTGGGAGGTGCAGGCTGACCCTCCGTGTGCCCCACCAGTGTGGTCCGGGTGCGGGTCCGTCCATCCAGTGCCTTACCGCTGCTGCCCCTCCCACGCTCCTGCAGGGCAACCCGGCAGAAAAAGACCGTGAAGCTGTCCCGGGCCCTCTCGGACCTGGTGAAGTACACCAAGTCCGTGGGCAGCCATGACGTGGAGACGGAGGGTGAGGGCCGGGCAGGCGGGCAGGCGGGCAGGCGGGCCGTGTGCCCGGGGCTGCTGCTTGCTCACGACGGCTGTCTGCACGCAGTGGCTTCCAGCTGGCAGGTGTCGTCCTTCAGCGAGACCAAGGCCCACCAGCTTCTGCAGCAGAAGCCGGCGCAGTACCTGCTCTTCAACCAGCATCAGCTGTCCCGCATCTACCCCTCCTCCTACCGCGTGGACTCCAGCAACTACAACCCGCAGCCCTTCTGGAACGCTGGCTGCCAGCTTGGTGCGTGCGGCGGCGGGGCCCTCTGCCGCGCAGCCCCTGCCGGCGGCTCTGGGGCAGCCCGGGCTGGCTGCTGCTCTGGCAAGCTGTCGCCGGCGGGTCCTTGGGCCCCAGAAGCTTGGGGGAGAGCCCCGGCTGGCCTGCAGGCAGGTGGTCTGGCAAGGAGGCGCCCGGGAGCCGCCTGCCAGGGCGTGGCGCCCCCCGCACGACTGTGGGCACTGTGCCCACGCACGGAGGACAAGCAGCGCAGGCGGGGCCCGGTGTGGCTGGTGGCTGCTGACCCCAGGGCTGCCCCTCTCACCTGCAGTCGCCCTGAACTACCAGTCGGAGGGGCGTGTGCTGCAGCTGAATCGGGCCAAGTTCAGTGCCAACGGCAACTGCGGCTATGTGCTCAAGCCCGCGTGCATGTGCCAGGGTGAGGCATGGGGTGGCGCAGGTGGGGTGCGTGCGACGGTGGGGATCCGGGACCGCAGGAGTCGTGCGCACGGGAGGGGGGGGTGACAGCTGGGCTGGGGGGGGCAGGCACCTCCTCTCGAGTCCAGAGGCAGGAGCTGGGGACCCGCGCCCACGCTAAGCCCACATGGGAGCCTCCACGTCGCAGCTGCGGGCCAGGCTGTGCACTCCTGGAACACCCTAGCCCAGCACCCTGGTCTCTCCTGGGGTCCCATCTAAGGTTTTCATTCTGTTCCTCCCGCCCCCCTCCTTGCCGCATGGTGCCCCTCCCCGCCGCCAGGCTGAGCAGGATCCTGGCTGCCCATCACCGGGGTGCCCTGCCCCGTCACTTCGTGCTCCCTGCCTCTGGCCCAGCTGGGCAGGGGCTGGTCGCCGCTATGGCACGGGACTCAGGCAGCAGTGGCCATCAGGGGCTGACCACTCTGCTCATGCCCATGACCTCTCAGGCGTGTTCAACCCCAACTCTGAGGACCCCCTGCCTGGGCAGCTCAGGAAGCAGCTGGCATTGAGGATCATCAGCGGGCAGCAGCTCCCCAAGCCGCGGGACTCCATGCTGGGCGACCGCGGGGAGGTAGGGAGGCCCTGCATGGGAGGGAGGCAGGGCAGGGACTGGTGCCACTCCTCAGCCCTGACCCACGGCCACTCTGTCTGCAGATCATTGACCCATTTGTAGAGGTGGAGATCATCGGCCTCCCGGTGGACTGTGGCAAGGAGCAGACCCGTGTGGTAGACGACAACGGTGTGCACGGGCCCCATGCCCCCCGTTCTGGCCCTGTACCCTGCTGCACTGGCCGCCAAGCACCCCAATAGCAGCTCCTAGCCCCTAATACTGGCCCTGTGCCCCCTAACACCAGCCCCAGGTTGTCCAGTCCCAGCTTCATGCCTCCTGACACAGACCTCTGACCCCCCAGCAGCAGATCCAGGTCCCCAGTTGCTGGCCCCTATCACCCCAGTGATAATGCGCTACCCTGCGCAGGGAAAGGCTGGATTGCCTGCTGTGTGCCTAGTGTCCCTCTTGGGTGGCCCTTGAGCTGATGGCCGCCCCAGGCTCCCAGGCCTCTCCATTATCCTTGGTAGAGGGCTGAACTGGGGGGGGCTCCGGGCTGGAGACACACACGATACCCATCCTGGCCCCAGGCTTCAATCCTATGTGGGAGGAGACCCTGGTGTTCACGGTGCACATGCCCGAGATTGCGCTAGTCCGCTTCCTCGTCTGGGACCACGATCCCATTGGACGTGACTTCATTGGCCAGAGGACACTGGCCTTCAGCAGCATGATGCCAGGTGGGTGGGGCCGGGCTGGGTGACCGCACACACTGAGCCCCGCCACCTGCCCGAGGGCTAGGGCTCGGCTTCCTCTGGGAGCTGGCGCCTGCCACAGTGGGCCCCGGCGGAGCCAAGGGGCAGAGGGAGGCCATGAGGCTGGTTGTGAGGGTGGCGACAGGGCTGCCCAGGCCAGGCGACTCCCCGCCCTGTGTGGGCCCTCGGGGCAGGGGCGGGGGCACGAGGCCCAGTGACCCAGGCCCCTGCCCCTAGGCTACCGGCACGTGTACCTGGAGGGGATAGAGGAGGCCTCCATCTTCGTGCACGTGGCCATCAGTGACATCAGTGGTAAGGTGAGTACCCGAGCTATGCCCTTGGACACGGAGGCCTGGTGCCCGCCTTGCCGGGCTCCCCTTCTACCTGAGACATAGGGTGCTGGGAGAGGCTGGCCCCAGAGCGGGCGAGTGCTGACTGCTGGGGCTTGAGGGGCTGTGGGCAGCCTGGGGCAGGCAGAAGGAAGCCCTGGTGACCCCAGCCCACCGCTGGTGCCACCCGCGTTGGGCCCCATCCCCCTGGGTGGCCGTGGTGGCCTCCAGTGGCAGTGTGCTGTGGCCCTCCCCATTCTCCGCTTCCCTGGCCGGGCCCTCCTCCAGAGTCACCTGGAAGGTGGTGCCCGGATCTGCCCCTGAACCTGGTCCCCGGCACACTGTCCCCGGCTCCCGGCCGGAACAAGGAAAGTCTCCTTCTGTGGAGCGAGATGCCTCCTTCCTGAGCGCAGGCCCAACACATGGCACGTGGCTCTGACGGGCTGAGCGCTGACCTTTCTCCTGCCACACCCGCGGCCCAGAGGCCCCACTGGTGTCCCACTGTCCACTGCCGCCTCCTGCCCACCACCCGTGTGTCGTGTGTCTGCCTGCCTCTGAGGGCCGTGAGCCCTGCCTGGGCCCCGGGCGGCCTCACTCGCCTCTGCTCTGTCTCTTTGGTCTTGCAGTGGGCCTCTCTGTGTCCAAAGTCTACTTTTAGAAGCGCAGCCTTGTTAGGAGCCCGAAGGTACCCTACGCGTGGGCCGGTGCTGCCCACGTCCCGCTGCATGCCAGGCCGCGCTCATTAGCATCCGTGATTTCCGGGAGCATTTGCAGACTGTCCGTTCATGTGACATGGGTCGTGACATGGGGCTCCCGGGCCATCCGCAGCCAGAGGGCGGCATTTATAGGGCAGATCCAGGATTCAGCCAGGCCATGTTTCCTCCTTCCCTGCCGTCTGTCTGTCTCCAGCTGTGAGCTCTCCCCATGCCCCTTCCACCCCATGTGCCCACGCCGTCATTTCTTTGCCCCCCACATGCCACTGCAGTCTGTGCCAGGGCCTGGGTGGGGGCATCCTGGGGCCAGGCACCCCTAGCCTGAATCCTGAATCTCCTTCTAAATGGCTTTCCAGCCCACAGTGACCATGCTGCATTGGATCTGGGGCCTTGAATCAGGAAGCTGATTCAAGTGTGGTGGCCGATCAGTGGCCTCTGCCGGGAGGGCCCCTGCCCGTGGGGCCCTGGGCCACCTGGTGCACGAGCACGGCCCGCCCTGGGGTGCGGTGGTTGGGTGCTGTGGGGTCTCTGTGGGGAGCAGAGTGACTGGCATGTAAGGATCCCTCTGGCCTCTGTAGTCTGAGATGCAGGGCCTGACCCTCTTTAGCAGTGACCTAGGTGGGGGCAGTGGGCAAGGCCTGTGTAGCGGCCTTCTGGCCCAGCTGGACAGGAAGCAGGCTATGGCCTGGTGTTAGCAGGCTGGGAGCCTGAGCCCGCGGAGGCAGGAGTCCAGTGTTGAGCCCGCTGGGGACAAAGGGCTCCTGTGTGAGCTGGAGTCGGCCACCCATGAGCTAAGGCACACTGCCCGCAGGGGCAGCCTCTTCTGGGGAAGGAGGGGGCAGGGTAGGAGGCAGGCTGGGGAAGGGCATGGTCAGCTGGAGAGCCAGGCTTGGGCGCGCACAGCACACGGCTATGCTTTGCGTCTGCCTCCGGTGCCGAGCGCAGGAGGACCGTGACCTCGGTGATCGCGGCTTGCCCCTTCTCTGCACTCGGGTAGTGGCGAGGGCTAGAGTTTGGGGGTCTGCCCTTGGGGGAGCCCAGGAAGGGGTGCTCTACTCGGAAGGGCCAGGGTTAGTCAGCAGGGGGTCGCCTATGGCCCTGGGGCTGCTGGGAGCACCTGCCTCGGCCTGCAGGAGCCCATCCGCCCCGCCCCACACCCACTGGGCGGGCAGGCCTTGGGCTGGGAACCCGGCTCCCGTCACGTGAGCTCCTTCTCTTGCAGGCCAAACAGGCTCTGGGCTTAAAAGGTCTCTTTCTGCGCGGCCCCAAGCCCGGCTCCCTGGACAGTCCTGCTGCTGGGCAGCCCCCACCCCGGCGCTCTGTTAGCCAGCGGCTCCTGCGGCGCACGGCCAGCGCCCCGACCAGGAGCCAGAAGCCGGGCCGCAAGGCCTTACCAGAACTGGCCCGGGGCTCACAGGACGCGGGCTCCGAGGGGACACCTGGGGACGTGCTGCCCCCTGGCCCCACGTCGGAGGCTCCGGCCCCCGCGGGGCCCAGCAGCAGCGGCCCCCGAGGTAAGGTGCCCAGAGCAGCAGCGGCGGACAGCCCCGCGCAGGTGCGGGCCCTGGAGCTCCCTGGGCCTGCGGGGGTGGCAGCCACGTGCATGAAGTGCGTGGTGGGCTCCTGCACGGGTGCAGACGCCGAGGGGCTGTGGAGGCAGCGGCCACCCAGCCCGGGATCTGCGGGCGGGCACACAGCTATCAGCCAGCAGCCTCAGGCCGGGGCGGGCCTGCTGGGGAGCCCCTGCCGCAGCCTGGGCACCCATGCTGGCCCGGGGCGGAGTGGCGAGGCCCGGAGGCAGGGTCCCGGGGGCCACGGCTCCGTGTCCTCAGACTCCAGCAGCCCAGAGAGCCCGGGCAGCCCCAGAGTGGCCCCCTGCCAGCCTGAGGGCACCCGCAGGCAGCCAGGGGCTCTACAGGGAGAGATGAATGCCTTGTTTGCTCAAAAGCTGGAGGAGCTCAGGAGCGATTCCCCCATGTTCTCCACGGGTAAGGCTGGTGCCTGTCCTGCGCCTGTGTCCTCTGTGCACCCTGCCACGCCGTCTCTGCTTTACTGTGCCCCGCTGGCTTGGCTTGCAGCTCTTCCCGCTGTGCAGAGGCCCTGGCACTTTGGGGAGCATGACTAGGGGAGTGGAGTCCCTGTTGGCTGTGCAGAGCCCAGATCCCACAGAACAGGCCCCCTGAGGGGGCTCCCTGGCCTACTGGCTAAAAGCTGTTCCCCTGAGGCCCAGAGTTTGCCCTGCGGTAGGCCTGCACACACCCACTCCTGGGGGGTGTGACGGGAGGGGGTGTAGCCACAGGGAGCTCCCAGATATCTCACGTTTGCTGAAATCCATTCCCTCTGCTCCTGGAACCCCAGGACACTGCAGCTGGGGCCCCCAGCAGGTTGTGGCGGACAGCTGCCACGTGCACCGTCATCAGCGGGGCATAAGAGCTGTGCTGGCGTGCTAGGCCAGTGCCGGGTGGGAGGGGTGTGCGCGGGGCTGCTTACCCCACCCCACCATGTGCCTGCCCCTGCCTGGCTTCGCTGTCCGTCTGTCTGTCTGCTAGACCCCCTGTGCTGACCGTGTTCTCCTTTCTGTCCCTGCACCCATGCTGCTCCCGTAGTTAGGGACTGAGAGCTGCAAGTGCCAGGTAAAGGCCTGGCCCCCGCGGGCCCTGTGCTGCCCCTACCCGGGCCCCGCAGACCCATGTGTGGGTACAGGGCAGGGGCAGCCGATTTGCCCACTGCCCCAGCCCCAGCGGCAGCAGGGTGGGGGCATTCTGAGCACACCACATTAGATGTGTGCGGCAAACAGGCCCGGCTGTTGAGGATGCCCTGGGGGCCCTGCCCCTTAGCCTGGGACCACAGTCAGCTGCTGACTTGCTTCCCGTCTTTCTGTTTCACATTCCCCTTTCTGTGCACCTCCCCTCTCCCTGCCCCTGCTGGTCTCTCTATCCGTCTCCTGGCAGATGCCCGCCCCTTCGCCATGCAGCGGTCGATCTCCCCCCTGTGCAGCCTGGAAACCATTGCTGAGGAGCCGGCCCTGGGCCCTGCACCCCCTCTGTGGGTGGCCACACCCTGCAGCCTCTCCAGGGAGGGGCTCTGGTCCTCCCCAGCACCTGGAGCCAAAGCAGCCAGCCCGCAGTGCACGGCTCTGGAAGCTTCTGGGCTCCCCCAGCTCAGGACCGAGGGCCAGGGGAACAGTGGAGAGGCCCCTGGAAAGCTGCACGGTGGTAGGAGCCCCAGCAGGGGATGTGAAGGACAGACGGACAGCAGGAGCCACCCTCGGCCCTTGGGCCTTCTCCCCATGGTCAGAAGGGCCAAGAGTGAGGGCCAGGTACCCTCTGAGCCCCTGGGTGTGTGGCGGCACCTGGCTGGGCCCTCCCCCACACCTGCGGTATACGCGGATGTCACTGGCAGCGACCGGCTGTGGCAGCGGCTGGAGCCGGGCAGCCACCGCGACAGCGTGTCCTCATCCTCCAGCATGTCCTCCAATGACACTGTCATTGATCTCTCCCTTCCGAGCCTGAACCTGGGCCTGGGCCGCAGCAGGGAGAGCCTGGTAGGGGTCTCGCTGGGACGCCCTCCCCCAAGGCCTCGCTCCGCTTCAGCCGCCCACCCGGACCCCCCTCCTGTGACCAAGAGCAAATCTAACCCCAACTTGCAGACCGCCGGCCGCCTGCCTCCTGCTCCCGACATGCCCCGTCCCCGACCGCTGGCACCACAGCCGTCCTGGGGCTGCCCTTCAGCTGCCAAGTCCAAGAGCCTGGGGGACCTGACGGCTGATGACTTTGCCCCACGGTTTGAGGGCAGCCTGCACAGCTTGAGCCAGGGTCTGGGCGCCCCCGGTGGGGCCCTGCGGGCTGCAGGGACTGGGCCCAGGGCGGATGCCCTGACGGAACAACTGCGCTGGCTCACCGGCTTCCAACAGGCAGGGGACATCACGTCCCCAACCAGCCTGGGCCCAGCCGGGGACGGGGCAGCCGGGGGCCCCAGCTTCCTGCGGCGCTCCTCCTCCCGCAGCCACAGCCGTGTGCGCGCCATTGCCAGCCGGGCCCGCCAGGCCCAGGAGCGGCAGCAGCGGCTGCGGGGACCTCCAGAGGAGGAGAGGGGCACCCCAGAAGGTGCCTGCTCTGTGGGCATCGAGGGCTGTGGGGACATGCCAGTGCTTCCCAAGGGCACCCCAGGGCAGGTGCCTGGTGCTGCTAATGGGCTGCTCCTGCTAAGGCTCTAAGGTGCCCACCACACACCAAGCCCCAGAAGCTGGCGAGTCAGGGTGCCCAGCATCTGCCCAGGAACCACGTGGCCAGGCCCCCCTACGAGCCTGGTGGCAGCCAACACGTCACGTGCCACGTCCCAGGCCCTCTGAAGAGAGCACTTGGAGGCAGGCCTGGCAGGCTGCGTTCACCTTGCTGCAGGACAGACAGAAACAGAGACCACGTAGGACTCATGCTGAGCCCTTTCCCCCGTTCTCCATGTGTGCAGCCCGGAGGGGGTGTGGCGTGAGTGTTTGCACCTGGTCCTTGAGCCTATCCCTGGGAATGCCTGGCACGCCGGACCCACTAAGACGTCTGTCTGGGCCCCCTCCTGCCCCGACTCAACCGTGCGCTAGGCCTGTTCCAAACCAACCATCCTGTCTGAATGTACTGAACTTTGTAAACCCTCCCCCACCCCCGAACACACCCCAATAAACGTGTCCGCACCTGTTCCGCACCTGCTCCCAGACACTTCCTTCCTCTGATGGAGCTTCCCCATCAGAGCGAGGGTCCAGGGAGGCCAACAGAGAGTACAGGCAGCCTGGCCTGGAGACCCAAGCCCCTGGAACGCCGGGGAAGCACGCTCAGGCCAGCTCCAGCTGCCATCTGGGTTGTCAGGCGTGGCATCGGCTGCCCCCTGGTGGCTGCCTACGGGTGGATCAGACCCAGGGCCCTGAGAACAGAGCACCCAATTGAACACAGGTGGGGACACAGGGTGGCTTTGCCCAGCATGTGTGCCACACACGCGAGCTGGCAGGGCCCACGCTACCTCCCCCACCCTAGGCAGCAGGCCCCTCCACCCTACTGTGCAGCCAAAGGTTCCAGGGGTGTGGGGGAGGGGTGGCCGGTGCCAGGTGCCCTGTTCACCTCACCGACTAGCCCTGTCTATTTCTCAGCTGTCCGGCTCCCGGTGTGGGCTGTGGGATCCAGGGCCTCCTGTCCTACTCCTGCCAGCACCACCTCAGGGCAAGCTCTCTGTGACCTCACGTCCGCTCCCGGGACAGGTCAGCTGAGGGAGAAGACTCAGGCTGCGGGACCCAGGGCATCAATGGCACTCCCAGGCCCAAGGCTGCAGCCACAAAACCCACCGGGTCACGTGAGCCCGCAGCAGCTCCCTGTGAGCCCTCAAGGGCCCTCGATGCTGAGCTGAGCGTGGCAGTTCTCAAGCCAGGAGAGCTGTACAGCACCTCCAGCTGTCCCCCGAGGCAGCGCAGAGCTGGGGTGGGGCCCAGCAGAGCTTGCCTACGTGGCTGAAGCGTGGATTCCTGGGTGGGTGGCATGCCAGGCTGCGGGGCACCCGGAGAGCAGAGCCAGCTTGGCCACACTGCCCGCCCCAGGCGCTGAATCCCAGCAGATGCGTGTACATACTCATATATTTATATATATATATATACGTATATATATATATATGTATAAAAGATTTAACAGTTAAATACATTCCGATCCAAGTGTCTGAGGGGGCCAACTGGGCCGCTAGCGAGGGCACATGGTCCGTTCACTCCTGATGGGAACTGGCTTCCTGTGGGTGCTGTGCAGCCCGGGGCCTTATTCCGAGGGCACCTCGTACTTGAAGATGACGCTGAAGAGCGGGCCGCCCAGGCGCTCGGCCAGCCACGAGTTCTTGACCACCGCGAGCTTGAGGCTCTCGCAGCGCAGCACCGCGTGGTAGTTGGTGTGCACGGCGCGGCCCATGCCCTCGATGACCACCAGGTCGGCGCCACGCTCCCGCACCAGCACGGCCAGCCCCTTGTCCAGGCGGCTTCAGGAGGAAGGTGGCAGTGAGGCTGGGCAGAGGCTAACGCAGCCCACGTGGAATATGCAGGGGGCCGCCAGGCAGTAACTAGCAGGGACGCTGCGGACTCGGCCGAGGAGGGGCTCTTCTAGACCCTGTCCTGCCCATAGCCGCTGCCTCAGTCAGGCAAACAGCGCACCACCACGGGAGGTGCACGGCCCTCCCTACGTCTGACCTAGTGGCCCTTGCTCCTTGCCAGGCCTTCTCCTCCTTCCTTGGGGGACCGGCTGGCAGCATACCTCTCACCCACAGGCCCCAGAGAAAGGCAGCTGCTCGGCCAGCAGCCAGGGCAGTAACGGTGCCGGCCCCTGCTGCCCTGCAGAGCCTGGAGGGGGACAGGGTTACCTGAGGTCGAGGCATGGGGAGCTGGAGCCCGTCTGCACCAGCAGCAGCCTCTTCTCCTGCAGCGCAGAGCTGCGGAACACAGGGAGGTCAGTGCCCACGAGGTGGCCCCTTGGAAGACCCCTTGTGCCACCCCTGGGCCCACCCACCCCGCACCTACTGGACAATGGGGTCCATGGCCGCAATGTGCTCAGTCACAATGAGGGACTCACTGTAGGTCACGTCGTTCAGGGCAGGGCCCGAGTTACACGCCAGGATGACCTGCAGGGGAGGCCTGGCTTAGTTCCTAGCCAGCACCCAGCCTGTGTGGAGGGAGCAGCCTGCAACTGCCTGACCATTCCTTGGCAGGGCTGCCAAAGCAGTGGGGGCTGGGGAGTGGGCCCAGTGTAGCCTCAGCACTCTGTGGCCTCCTGGCCTTGGGGGCAGGGTGCTGTCACTCTGTCCCCAACCTGCAGTCAATACCTCTCAAAGGAACTGGGTCAGCCCTGGGCTTCCGAAGAGGGACCATAAGCCCCAATTCAGAGCCAAGTCACGCCAGGCCCAGATGCCCTCCTGGCCTTGCCTACACCTACCTGTCACGAGCGGAGGAGCTCTGACTTCCACAGAGGCCTGGGCACTGCCAGCCCCACCCAGAAGGTCCCACCCATACAGCCTCTTGACTCACCTCTGTCCCTCTAAAGAGTAGCTCCCTGACAAAGGGGAAGACTCCCAAAATGATGTCTATTCCACTGTTATCTGCGAAAATTAAGGCACATTTATGAGGGGGCCCCTGTAAGACAAAACCAGGACGTTCAGTGGGAACAGGTGCATCCGAGTGCTTCAGACATCCGACACTCCCCGCCCCCATGGTTGCAGGGCGCACTACACAGGAGCCTGAGCCCGCATCTTCGACATGGCTGGCCAGCACCTTTAGACAATGGGGGGCCCAGGTGACTGGACGAGCAACCACTGCAGGCTACTAAGGGTACCATCCCTGCCATGCGAGGAAGACCCTGCTCAGACATCCCGAAACACCACGCGGAGAGGGCAGGAAGCAGGGGCCGCCTGACACTGTTTCTGTGGCTGGGGACTATGAGTTCTGGCACAGCAGCGAGGCGGTATGCACTGCCTGTGTCCGGGGATAGCTCCACACCCACTTCCCAAAGGTCTGATGTCTCTGCCCTGGCCTCACCTCCCACCAAGTTGTTCTGTCCCCAAGGGCATAGGCAAGAGGCACTGCACGCACCTTTAACCTCTGAAGCCACTTGCTATAGGAATCCACGAGCCAGGGACGCTCTGTGGAGAGAGGGGAACATGCCATCAGGGGAACATGAGTCTGAAGGACAGATTCCCCCAGGCCCAGGGCACTTACGGCAGTGCCACACCGAGGCTCGCGCCCCCAGACTCCCGACCAGCTGCCCATCCTCTCCACAGAGAACACCCGCCACCAGAGACCGCCCGCACGGGACGCCAGAGCACCTGGGTATCTGTACCTTGTAACTTCCTCTTTGCCTCCTCAAACCCAAACTGGGGGTCTGATTCAAGAACGCTGCACAGAGGAGAAAGGAAAGTTTAAAAAACAGTAAAACCAGCTACACTGTAGGCCACAGACACAGAGGCCAGCTACACTGTAAGCCACAGAAGTACCTCCCTGCTGGACTAAGGTGTCACTCAGGGTGGTCAGTGGGGGCCACACACTGAGCAATGCTGCAGATACCACAGCAGCAGGCGGGCTCCTCCTGGCACAGGTGGCCCTGGGTGCCGTCCCTGTCACATGGAAAACTCTACTCAGACACCCTAAAACCAGGTAGAGGGCCTGTTTCCTAAGAGATAGCTGTGACAAGGCGGCAGAAAATCAGGCAGCCCTCTGTGACTGCAGAACCAAGGAGGCCACCACACAGCCACCTGGAGGTGAGGGGGCCTGCGCCACACCAGTGGGCACCTGGTGCCCCCGCCAGGTCCCAGGAGGGGACCTGCTCAGTGACGTGATACCCACTGAGGCCCAGGGCTGGGAGTGCACTTTTCAGTAACTAAGGCAGGTGGGCAGAGTCACACCAAGGTGAAGGGCCCCAGGAGAGACCCTCTGTGTAACTCAGGACACACAGCCACAGGGAGCTGCCGGCCACGCCAAGTTCCTTTTTATCCATGGTGCAACTTCAGTGCTGCTGACGCCACTTCATGGTAAACAGGAATGTGGGCTCTGACCAATGAAAGTGCCAGCCTCAAATCTCACACCCCACCCTACGCCCCCAGCATGCCTACAATGAGGAACGGGGCAGCCCCAGCAGCACAAGGGCAAGTGACCCAACCCCACCCCTTGCGGTCAGAGGGGAGTTACAGAGCAGGCCGGGGTCAGGACACCAGAGCTGCAGGGAGACCCGGGAAGCAGCCAGCTAGGTGAGGTACCTACTCGGACACAGCCTTGGCCCCCCAGTCGAAGACGTTGCCCGCCAGCAGACCCTTGACCAGAGCGAGCTGCCTCTCTTCCCAGGCCAGAGCGTCCAGCGCGCGCACCACGCCCTGGAAGCACTTGAGCGCGACACCATTCTCCTTCTGCTTGACCTGCAGAGACGCGGTGGCAGGGAGAGCCTCTGGTGACCCACAGCCTCTCGGACACGGGCTTGCCGAGGTTAATATGGTGTGGGTGGGCTGGAGGAGCCCATTCTGAGGGCTTGGGGGCATGTAGTGCAGGGCCAACCTTCAACCCCAGGCTCAGCCCACCTGATGGCTCTGGGTTAACAATCTGTCTGAGGCAGGGCAGCGTGTGTATGGGTGCAGGGCTGTGAGGGGGGGGCCGCCAAGACACACCTCGGGACGGAGTTGTGTCCACAGAAGGGGGAAGGACAGAGGACACAGCCCCACATACCCAGCCACAGCCAAGCCAGGTGACTGGGGACATGTGAATGCCGGCCCCGGATGGGGGCTCTAGGCCACGGGGGTCTGAGGATGAGAGAGGTGCCTCCGGAGCAGCTGCCAGAGGCACCAAGGCAAGACAACACCAAGAAGCCTGCCGCAAGCCTGATGCCAGGGATCTGGAGCCCACCTCCGACCTCCACATGCCACGTCCTTGCAGAACCTGAGGGCCCTCAGCTCAGGCAGGCAGGCCGGCACGGCCCTGGGTGGGCTGCTCAGCCCCTGGGGCCTGTTCCTTCTCCTCCCCTCACCCGTGCCCACCCATCCAACAGCTAGCCATTGCTAGGTCAAGTGACGTGATACCCACGTCACTTGAGCCCTGTACCACTCCACCCACAGCAGGGACACAGCTGCTCCCTGGAGCTGCCCACTGAGGCGCTGACTCAGGCTACCACTGATCCTACGGGGCCCATGAGCGACAGGACACCTCTCGTCTCTCTGGCCTGCCCTGGCCGTGGTGGGAGAGGACGCTGGGCCCTGTGGGGGCTCACCATGGAGTACGGGTCTGGGAAGTTAAACTCATTCAGACAGTGCTCCCGCGTGTCCAGCAGGCTGCGCACGGTCAGTGTCCCGTAGGCACTGGGAAGAGAGCCAGGGTAGGACAGCTGAGCCACGCAGGCTTCACCGGTCTCGAGGAGGTCATGGGCGAGTGGCTGGGGGCGGGCACTCACAAGGGTGGCCAGCGGAGAGGGGCGGTGGGGGAGGCCCATGCCACGGGCGCGGGCATCACAGGGTGGTTAGGGGAGGAGGGAGGCCGGGGAGGCCCACGCTCTGGGTGTGGGCACTCACAAGGGCTGTTGCCGTAGCGTCTGCAGTTTACTCCAGTACTTCTGCCGGAACTTGGCAGCCCGCTCAGCTGCATCCGCCGACTCTGGCTGGCTGGCCACAGCGCGCTTTACCACCTGACAACAGTGGCCATGACAGAGCTGCCCTGCCATGGCCCCGGCTCCCCACAGACGATGGAGGAGTGCGGCCCTGCTGGCTGGCGTGTCACTATTCACAAGGGCCCTGCCCTCGTGTTCATCCTGCCACCAGCAGGAAACAGAAACAGGACGGAGGACCCCCAGACCCACCACCGACTGCCAGTCCAGCAGCTATGCAGAGTCCAGGACACACTGCCACTTTCTGAATGGTCGTCACAGAATGGCCAGTCCTGCCCAAGCCTCACTGTCCAGGAGCAGCTGTCAGTGCAGTGCCCAGTGCCTGGCACAGCCAGCACACATGGTCCCCAGCTCAGCCAAGGGGGAGAAAGCACAAGGCCAGGGTGACCTCTCCTGAGGCTCGCAGGCTGGAGGAGCTGGACTGTGTCGTGCCTGGGCCCTGATCCGCATGCAGGTCCACCAGGCACAGAAGGCCGGGGTCTCTCCCACCATTCGCCGTGGGGAGCCCTGGTGACGAGGAAGGGCACGCCCCGCCTGAGCAGAAGCTCCTCTGACGTGCCCCTGTGCTCACTGGCCCTCCACGTGCAAGGGGAACCGCCCCGCCTGCTCCCCTGGGCACTGCAGGAGCGAGCTGCCCATGCCTCTCCCCAGCTCCTAGACCTGCACGCACCCCGTCCAGGGCCTCCTCAAAGCAGGTGAGCCAGTACTTCCGGGCCAGCGCGTCATCAGTGAGGTCCACTGTGTCAGGCACATAGGAGGCCGGGTCCATGAGGAGGGGCAGATTGACCAGGGGTCTCTCCAGCCGGTCCATCTCTAACAGGTCAAACTGCGGGGACAAGAAGAACTGGGATGCCACAGCTCCAGTGTGCTCTGACCCGAGCTCTCCCATTAGAACAGAGCCTCAACCTCTTCTTCCCCCTGGCCACAGACATGGCACCCCCGATCCCACTCCAGCTTCTGCCTGTGGCCTCTACTGCCCATGCAGACTCCTGAGACTCATCAGTGCTGCAGCCACTCAAGAAACGCCAGGCCTGCCCTCAGCCCCACACCACTCCACCCACAGCAGACCGGGGTTCTGGGGCTTCCTCAACGGCTCCGGCAGCAGCTCGTGAGGTTTCTTTCTAACCTACAACGCCCAGATCCCCTGGCCACTCCTGGTCCTCAACACGCCCCTTTCTGCGCCCAGGACCGAGGACCTGTGCAGCCTTCTGTACCCGTGCAGCGACCCTCAGCATGGACACCAGAACTGTGTGCCCATGGTCTCACTGGATTTTACTCTGTGGACTGAGCAGTGACTGGATAAGTAGGACACTGAGGCCAGAAGATGTCAGGCCTGGTCAGATGCCATCTGGGGAAGGTAGCCTGTTGATCCTACAGAGGGCTGCGTCTGCAGGGGCTAGCCTTCGACAGGCGGGCACGTTTTCCAGTCTTCACTGAGTCACAAGCTGTGTGTCCACTGAATATGCTGCCAGCTTGCAGCGGTAACTGCTACCCCAGTGGACATCTGGCTGGCAGAGGTTGGTGGGAGACCCTTGCCAGATGATGGGCTCTAACTCAGACCCACGAGGGAGTGCAGCGGCACCCTCCAGCCCACGGTGCCTGGGCCCGTCTGGGCAGGGCCAGCCTCAGTGTTCAGAAAACGGGCCTCTCCTACAAAGCAACTGAAGGAGCCTGATCAGACACAGCAGGAAACAGCCAGCGGGAGCTAAGGAGCCCCGGAGGTCCCCATGACGACGGTCTGCTTGCTGCACCGGGGAGATGTGCCCATCCTCCCTAACCTCTGGGTCTTCATGCCAACAAGGGGCTAGCCAGCAGCCTGCAGGCAACAAGCCTAGCCGGGCACACAGCGTGCGCCGTGAACGGCCCGGTGACGAAGGACTCTCCACAGGGTCAAGCCCGGGCACGGGCACAGGCTACTCACCGTGCCACTCCGCGCTCGCTGTGCTGGGCACAGGTCAGGTGACGTGCTCATCAGCCCAGAGCTACCCGCATAGTTCTCCCCCCAGCTGTACTGGTTGGGATCTGGGGAAGCAAAGCCAGTGGTCACGTTAGCCGGCCGGGCTTCGTTAAAAGGGGAGCTAGAGGAGGAAAGCTAGCAGCAGTGTGTGACCAAAGAACACACATTCTCCGGCGCCCGAGCCCTGCCCCCAGCCCCCATGTCCCCAGCCTCAGGCCTTGCCCCTACAGGGTCTGCATGCCAGGGAAGCACAGGGCCCTCTACTCACTGTCCTGCTCGGCCCCTTTTAAAAATGCTCCGATGGCCCCAAGGTAGCCTTCGTGCCTCAGGAACAGCGCCTGCACTTCTCCCTGCCACGGCCCAGGGTCAGTGTGGCTGGTCAGTGTCCACGCAGCTGGCAACTGTTCAGCCACCCATCACAACCGCCCGCCTCTGCGAGCCGTCACGGACAGCGTGGGCAGCCTGCTGACTGAGTGAGCTGAGGACGGCCAGGAGGAAGGGAGGTGACACCCCGACCTATGTGGCAGGGCAGACGACCTGGGTGGGGGCACTGTGGCAGCACCTGGCGCTGCCCTGTAGCCAGTGTGCCCATCTGCATGCTTCATGCCTGTGTAGCCCACTGAAGGACGGTGACCGGCCTTCACGTATCACTGGTGCCGCACCACACTGGAGGTACAAGTCACCCAGAGCTAGCCACATGGAGGAGTGGTGGTGGCGGGGAGTCCCAGGTGGCCTGTCCTCCCAGGGGAGCCCAGCTGCCACGACAGCAGCTGCACCGCCTCCCAGCTCCTGGGGCGTGGCCGGTGCGCCCGCCATGAGCTAGGCACCGCCCAAGACACCCAGGGGCGGTGAGAGCGGATGCGGTCACCTTGGAGAAGAAGTTGATGCTGTAGGTGATCGTGCGCATGGTCACAGGGTGCCCGCGGATGAAGAAGCCCCCGAAGTAGACCCGGTCAAGGCCGTGCAGCTTCGCGTACAGGCAGGCCAGCTGCCCAATGTCGTTGCTAATCATGTGCAGCAGGCTCTTGGCCACGTCCTCGGGGGAGAACTCTGGGAGAGACACGGGCTGCGAGTGGGCGGGGCTGGTGGGAGAGCGGGCTCTTCCCGTGTCAGCGCATGCCGGAGCCCTGGGGGCACTGGGCTTGGACTCGGCCCTGGACCAACTGGGTTTTGTTTGCAAGGGGCAGAAAACCCCAAACCACTCTGTCCAGCTCATACTTCCCCCACAGCAGAGAAAGGACGGATCTGCGGGTGTCCTGGGCAGCACGAAGCCAGCGTGCAGGGAGTGCGGGCCACAGCACCTGCACAGGCAGGGGGTGCCAGCACTGACCTAACTAACGCCTATCTCCTCGGATGAGCTCAGCTCAGCCACGCCCCAGGTCCCCTCACGCCTCCTCCGCAAGCGACGGCGCCTGCTGGTACCTCTGTCGGCTGTGGCCGACTTCCCGAAGCTGCTGGCGATGAGGCTGCCGCTCAGCCCCAGGGCCTGGTGGGCCCCGCCATAGATGTCCTGCACCAGCATGTCCACGTTGGCGTGCTGGCCCTTGGAGGCCAGGTGCAGCAGCTCATCGAACTTCTGCAGGGCGGAGCACAGGGGGGAGGTGCCTGGCGGCTGGCATCCAGACTAGCATGGAGCCTCTCTGCCACAGCCAGCCACAGGCCTTGCAGGGAGGGAGGGGAAGGAGAGGTGTTCTCTGACCAAGAGATACCTTTGTTTTGGTGAGCAGAGCCCCCAGCCCCCAGAACGTGCCGCCTCCGATGGAGCTGCCACCAATCCACTCGAACCTGTCTTCTGTCTCCACCTGGGCAGAGAGCCGGAGCGGGGGCATCAGCCGGTCATGGGCTTCGGCCACAGGGACGCCGCGATCAGAACCTCCCTGGGCTTACTCTAGGCACGGTTCCCTCCCGGGCACAAGCCACCCGCACGACACAGCTCTCCT
Source organism: Ctenodactylus gundi (assembly GCA_004027205.1). Classification (NCBI taxonomy): domain Eukaryota; kingdom Metazoa; phylum Chordata; class Mammalia; order Rodentia; family Ctenodactylidae; genus Ctenodactylus; species Ctenodactylus gundi. The sequence continues at coordinate 389,427 of PVKB01001428.1, forward strand.
GCGTGTTTCAAGAGGTCTCACCTTCACAATGGAAACTCCTGAGCCAATGTTGACCAGAAGATATGGGAAAATGTTGGGGTGATTCGTCTGAAACCGAAACTCAGGGTCAGCATCTTTCTGGTATATGAAGGCTTCGTGAGGGATGTTCCTCAACACGAAGTTGCACCCTTTTATCAAGCAGGTCATCACATCCTCCTTGTCCACCCTGGAAAGGAAGGAGCCCAGATGCTCAGAGCCGCCCTGGACCCAGACAGAAATCACAGGCAACAGAACAGGGCAGCCAGCCTGTACCAGAGGTCTGGCCTGGAGACAATGCCCCTGCTACAGCCAGCTGCAGCTCCTCATCTGGACAGACCGGCTTTCTCAGCCGTTGCTGCTGTACAGGCATTACCTAGCCCTACCACCCTGAGCTGCCCAGACCCCACCTGCCACTCACACCCACAAGGCCCTGTGTGGCTGTCTGCTCACCTAAGCTGCAGCTTCTCCTCGATGAGGTCCTTGAACTTATAGGCCCCACCCCCCGTGGCCGGGATGACCTTGGTCTCCGTGTTGACCAGGTGGTCTTTAATGAAGTCCAGGCAGGCTTCGATGTAGGTGTTCTCAAACTTGATGAAGTGCAAGCGAGCCGTGACCTCCTCCTGCACAGAAATCTCATAGGGCGGCTCATGGTCCTGCTCTGCGTCCTGGAAAATGAGCGAAGCTTTGCCCGGGGTGTGGGAGCCAACAACCCCATGGCCCCTGGGCACCGGCAGCCACTGCAGTGCTGATGAGGGCATCGACCTCAGATGGGTGGGGCACAAGTGTGACATGGGGCAGAGGCTGAGGGAAGGGGGAGAGACCAGGTGCTATGGCCCTCGGGGCTCCAGGGACACTTCCCAGGAGCAGGGCCAGGACCAGGGAGGAAACAAGGGACGGCGCCAGTACTAGAACCCCCCAGGATGGCTGAGTTAACACACGCCAACAGCAGGCCGGCGAGCAAAAGGCGGCCAGCCAAGCGGCTGCCCTGCCTGTGGCACCCGGCCGCCGGGAGCGAGGCTCACCTTCCCCGAGTGGTCGAAGGACCGCACTTTGGCCACTTTGTGCTGCACTGTTGAGTAGTAGGCCAGCTTGGTCAGCGATCCACCTACGAGGAAAACACCGGCCAGGCAAGGGTCATGTGGGCAGAGGGCACTGCAGAACCATCACCCACAAGCCCACAAGGCCTCTTCAGGGGTTAGAGTCTGTGTTTAAGGCGCATGGTGCTGCATGACCTTCAAATCCCTGGGAAAGAACTACAAAGCCAGGGCCCTTTCCTCGTCTGAAGCCTGCTCCCCTCAGGGCCCTGACCACCAGGCTGAGGCCTCCCAGCGCGCGTGAAGCCCTAAGGCAAAAGGGGGCCGACGGGGCTCTAGGTGCACTAGGGCCTCACTTGTCATTTAACAAAACTCAGTTTTGCTAGGTGTAATGGCGCATACCTGTAATCCCAGCACTCAGAAGGCTGAGAGGGAAGGACTGCTGTGAGTTCGAGGCCAGCCTGGGCTATATAGTGAGTTCAGGCACAGCCCAGACTACAGAGCAATACCTTGTCTCAAAAAATAAAACAGACTCAGTTCCAAGCTGTATTCTCTACAGTGACCCAAAGACAATCTGATACATCAAGTAGGTTTTCCTTCAAGAAAGAGCAGGTCCTGGAGGTGGCAGAGGCCTGTAATCCCAGCACTCTGGAAGGCTGAGGCAGAAGGTCAAGCTCAGCCTAGGCAATTTAGCAAGACTCTCTCCCAAAACAAACAAACAAAACCTAAAACACGGGCTGGGGAGGTAGCTCAGTGGGAAGGCCCTGGGCTCGATCCTCAGTACCGTAAAGAGCAAAAATAAAAAAAAGAGTTGCACACTTGACCGTGCAGCAGACGCATCAGGCAGGTCGTCAGGTACATGGATGTGGGCTGTGTCCACCAATGGGCATGCGTCAGGGCCAGAAAGTGGGTCCTGCCCTTGGGACACACTGAGCTGGCAGAGATAGCCCAGGCCCCAGAAGTTGCCAAGGAAGTCAGACCGGCCCCATGGGCTTGTCCCACGCATCGTCACAGAGCCTTGGATGCCAAGCTCCACACCAGGAAAAAACACACTTTGGAGAAAGCTGCCCAGAGCCTTAGAGAAGGCATTGCCAAGGACAACCCCACCTCCCTGTCTGGGCCAGGAAGCACTTGTGGCTCCCCCTGTCCTCCCAGGTTTGAAGGATCCGAAATGACAGGCAGGGAGCAACCCCGGCTCAGCACCACACACAACTCCAGTGCCCTGTGTTTCTTGTCCCGGGCCTGGTGGGCAGAGCAAAATCATCTAGGACGGTCAGAAGCCAAAGGCATATGACCAAGAAATGCCAAGGGAGGGTCTGGGGCACAGCGCAGGATTAAAGCACCACCCAGGAAGCACAAGGCCCAGGGTTCAATCCCCCAGCATGACGTAAGCTGGGCACAGTGGCACACGCCTGCAATCCCAGCACCAGGGGGATGAGGCAGAAGGACTGCCGTGAGTTCTAGGCAGGCCTGGGCCACACAGTGAGTTCAGGACTGGCCTGGACTGCAGAGCGAGACCCTGCCTCAAACAAATAAATACTGAGAGGACTGAGGACTGTGTTAGAACACGCGCCCATGAACGGGGACTGAGGGGCTGCGTGAAAGCACGCTCCAGCGGCACGTGGACTTGACACATGAGAACACTCCAGCAGCACACAGACTGGGCCACCCCAGCATCCGAGCGCCAAGCTCTCCCACTTAATGAGTTCAAGTCACCTCACTCAACATCCACAGTAGCCTCACGGGTCCCATGTTTGGTTTACCACACACTAACTTCATCCCACGGCCCATGGTCCTAAGCCTCCCAACCCCTCCTCACTGTTCCAATCTGGCCTGGGCTCTGCGTCTCATTAACACACTGGTTCAGTTCACACCTCTGAATAAACTGCTTCCTAAGGACAAAGACAGTGCAAAGAAATGAGTATGCATTCAGGCAGGGGTCCCCAACCCCTGCATTGCGGGCCAGTACCAGTTGGCGGCCCTGCGTGGACCTGGCCATGGGACAGACGAGCAGCAGGTGAAGCTCCTGTTAGTTTTGGGCAGCTGGACCTCCTTGCCCCCCTCCTGCTGCGAATGTCATTTGTAACTGTCCTCTAGCAACCCGCGGCACAGCGAGCACCCCACACTCCTGGAAGAACGGTCTTCTGCCAACCGGTCCCGGTGTCAGAAAGGCTGGGGACCACAAGCACTCCCAGCCCACAGAACCTGTGCTGTCGGTGTCAGTCTCAGACGCCCCAAACAGGATACACTGGGGCTTGTGGGGGTGCCAGTGAGGGCAAGCAGGTTGGTTTCTGGGAAATAAACCCCCTACCATGCAAAGCCCCATCCTGAGAAGCCCCTCAAAGCAAGGCTCACTTCCTACTCCCACCCAAGAGGGAGCAGAGGGGCCGAGGTACGCGTGGGCACAAGTCTCACAGGTCAGTATGAGCCAGAACCAGCTTAGAGCACAGAGTGGGGGGTGGGAGCCAGAGTTCTGCTCTCCTCTCGGATGCGTTTAATGGGTTTCTTGACAGATCAAACTTCGCTGGGCACACAGCTCCCTGCGGGCTCCCCCATACAACCCTTTGGGCCCCAGGATGCCCGTACAACCTGAGCACTGGAGGTACAGTCTCCTGCCTGGCCTTTGGCACTTGAGCCGCACCTTCTTATCCCTCCAACCTGGGTGCTATTCAGCCACACCCTGCCCAGCTTTCTGCTTGGGGCACCAAGGAAGGGTGGGTAAGTCCTGCATGCACTTCTGCCCCGTGTCCCTCCACAGACCCTCGCCACCGCGTGCAGAAACCTGAAGCCAGGTCAAAGCGTGGTGTCTGTTGAATAATGAAATGTCCCTGGCGCTTCCAGAGGAAAGTCAGCCAGGAGACACAGGTGACCCCAATGAGGGGAATAAGCCACAGCCAAGAACACACACCAGCTGAGGGCTCCTGGGCGGGGAAACCCAGGTGAGGGAACTTGAGATAGGAGAAGCCTGCTTCTCCAGAATGTGTAAGAGGGCCCGAGGCATGGCTCAGTGGTTAGAGCACTTGCCTAGCCACCACAAGGATCTGCCTGAGTTCAATTACCCAGCACCACATAAACCAGACGTCTCGGTGCATGCCTGTAATCCCTGCACTCAGGAGGCTGAGGCAGGAGGATTGCTGTGCGTTGAGGTCAGTCTGGGCTACATAGTGAATTCAGGATGAGCCTGGGCTACAGAGAAAGACCCTGTCTTAAAACACGAAAACACCAACAATAAAAACACCACACTGGCTTCTGGAAGCATGAGCTGAGGGTTCCCACCAGTGCTGTGACCTCCCGCGCTGTAGGCCTGTCCTCAGCCTGTGACCTCCTGCCGCTGTAGCGACAATAGGCCTGTCCTCAGCAACACTGAGAACTTGCAAAGAGGAAATAAATACCAAGACCAAACAAAGCCCCACAGACGTGCTCTGGGCCTGGCCCCACGAAACCAGCCTCTGGTGCTCCAAGACCCTTCAGGCCCCTCCAGGCTAGGGCAGCCCTGCCCACAGCCCTACAGCTCTATTTGTTGGCTGGCCCCTGGGGCCACACGGACTGCCCAAGGGGAACCCTGTTTCCCCGGTGGTGACACAGGTGTCTTTACATTGAGTCCTGCCTCGCCAAGCGTAAGGCCAAAGAACAAAGCAGGGAATCTATCCATGCCTGTGTCCCTCCCCCGCCAGGACCGGGCGTCTCAGAAGTGTAGGGGCTCCGGAGAGGCCCGGCCGGCGGTGGAGGACGCCCTCCTGGGCCTGACCTGCTATCACACCTAGCGCAATACTCAGAAGCCGCCAAGTCCTAGCACCTGTCCCTCAAAATGCCTCTGGCTCATTCTCCCAATCGTTACCAGCCAAGCCCCCCGCCCCCCACGCCCCGAAGCCTGCTGCGGGCGGGGCTGCAGGTCAGGACGCCCGTCCCTTGCCCGGGGACGAGCCTCTCATGCACCAGCTGGCCAACAACAGGCCCACGGCGAGTCGGGGCGCGAGGACCCCCGAGCGCCCTCCCGGCCCCAGACTCGCAGGCCCGCCTCCTCCCCGCGGCAGCACACGCGGCAGGGACGCGAGCCATGGGCCGGGGCCGCTGCGCCGCTCGCTGACCTGGCGACCCCGTGCTCGTTCCGGTGCCTCAGTCTCCCCACATGCCACACAGGCCAGGGCTTGCGGGGGCCGTGGGGAGCCCCGGGTGGGGGGGGCCTGAGAGGTACAGGACTGAGCCCGGCAGCCTTCGCGTCGGGAGGCGGAGGAGACCGCGAGTCTGGGGTATTCGTGGGAGGTCGTGCAGGGCCCGGGGGTGGCGAGCAGCTTTGAGACGAGCGCGTGGCGCGAGTCCCCAGGTCCCGCGTCCGGCCCGCTGCCGCGAGCTGCCCGCTGTTCCGGGAACGTGGCCTCTGCGTGCCACCGCCGGTACGCCGAAGGCCGTCGACCCTGACCCCCGACCGCGGACGGCGCCGTGCGGACTACGAACCCCGGCATGCCCCGCTGTGCCGCGCGGCGCCTACCGGTAGCTGTAGTTCAGATTCCGCCACGAAGATACCCCCGGGCGCCCCGAGGACTACGAGTCCTGTGAGGCCGTGCGGCCGCCCGTGAGGCTCTGCGTGCGGCCCGCGCCCCCTCCCTTCGTCCTTCCCGCCGCCCCCGCTCGCCACCCTCGCCGCGCCCGCCGCTCAGGTGGCCTGCTCTGGCGCCCGGCCTGCGGCTACCTATGTCAATGGCGAAGCGCTTGGCGTTCTCCAGGTTGCGGAAGATCTCGTCGGGGGGCAGCGTGATGCTCTTGTCCAGGCTGTCCCCGCTGCTCCCGCCGCCACTTGCCCCGCACTCCGCCATTTTGAAAGTGCCCGGCTAGCCTCATCAACCATGGAGATATATGCGCATGTATTTGACTATTAAACACCTCCACGCATAGATTATGCTAATGAGGCTTAGGTCCCGCCTGTCTTGCCTCCGCGGGAGGGCCGGCAGGGGCCAATCCTGGACCGGGATCCGGGAGGCCGGGCCTGCGGAGGGCGGTCCAGTATCTTCCCGAGATGGAGCCTCCGCGCTGAACATCTGGATGTCCTTGTTCTTTTGCCAAGCTGGCCAGATGTTAAGCGTTCTGAGCCTGGTGAGCCCGCTTCCAGCAGGCGTGATGGGCACGCATGCCTGCTGTGAGCTTGGTCCTGGTCTCTGCTAGGATTGCTCAGCATCTCCTTCCCCCGGGACGTGGGGCCTTCCACGCTAATAGTCTCGTGCACACTGGGACAATTGAGGACCTTCCCTTGAGGAGCCTCCCTGTCCCCGTGGGTGGCAATCCGAAAAGAGTAAGGGGATGGGGCGAGGGGGGCGCTCTTGGAAGAGGCTACTTTCTGGCAACACAGGGACACAGGAGAAAGCTGAGGAACCTTCCCAGACCAAGTGGGGATCAGAGGGGGACACGGCAGGACTTTGGGGCAAGGCACACCCTCCAGAGGCCTTTCGTGCCCAGTGCTGGAAGCAGACAGAGGAGGCACAAAGGCAGCATGGCACCAAGCCTTTCTGGGCATCTTGGGCAGGTTGCTATGGACCCGGCCCTCAACCTCTGTGTACAAGCTGAGATGTCACCAACTGCTGGCTAGCTCCTGGGAGCGCAGGCCTGCCGGGTGGCACGGGCTGCAGGGAGGAGCATCCTGGCATGGGCCTTCTGAGAGTGGGCATGCCGCTCCCCAACAGGAACCTGCCCCAGGGAGGTGGCCTGCCCCTGAAGTTCAGTCCCCTGGCAGCGGGGTGTGCTAGGCCTGGGTCCAAGAGGGGCAGCGCCCCTCCCCTCCCACTTTCATTGTGCAGTGGACATGCAGGATGACGGCGCCCTCTCTGACCTCTGCCCTCTGCCCCTGGAGGCCACTGGCAGGCACTGGGCCGACTGGTGGATGCCCTGTGTAGGTCCTGCCTGCAGAGCAGACAGCGACAGAGGGAGAGAGTGGGGTCCTGGAGAAAGGCCAGGATAAGATTCAGATCTGTGACTGCCACTCAGAAGCTGTGCCTAGGGCTGAGGGCGTGGCTCAGCAGTTACAGCGCTTGTCTAGCAACCCCAAGGACCTGGGTTCAAGTCCCCAGTGCACATAAACTGGGCATGGAAGAGCCCGCCTGTAATCCCAGCAATTGGAGGCGAGGCAGGAGGGTTGCCATGAGTTCAAGGCCAGTCTTGGCTACCTTGTGAGTTCAGATTGAGCCTAGGTTACAGAATGAGATCCTGTCTCCAAAAAAAAAAAAAAAAAAAAAGGCCAACAGGCCCACTCCGTCCACTCTGCCCTGGAAGCTGGGAGCCGAGGTTCTAGGTTCTGGCAGAGTCAACCGTACACAGCCTGCCTAAAAATAGGTGCCGTTTTGGAGGCCAGGGCTGACTGGCTCTTGGCAGGCCCTGACCAACACCTCCTGATTTAGCCGCTGGCCAGTCTGTGGGGAGGCCGCTACGGACTGGCCGAGCAGGCGCCCAAGGTCCCCTCCGGGACCGAGGCTGGAGGCCGCAGGAAGGGAGCAGAGGCTGTCTGGCCCGGCCAAGGCCCTTTGTGCTGCAGCAAGGGGTTCACTGTGACCCTTGGTTCCTTCTCAGTAGACCCGGGCGCTGTCCCCAGCCCTGCTGCCGTGTGCACCTGCAGGGACTGACGGCTGGAGCCCGCATGGTGAGGACGGGTCTGCGCGTGGCCCGCCTCTGCAGCCCTGCCGCTCTTCCCCACTCGCTGTCCCGTGTCCCCTCCTTCCTCTCGTCCCCTCCCACCCTCGGCCTGGACGCTGCCTTCTTGCTGTCTCCAGAGCACCACCGGCAAGCACCCCTCTCCACCCGTGGCTGTGCACCCGGCAGTGCCCGCGCCCCGCGGCTGCCCAGACCGACGCGAGGCACAAACAGCCGAGGAGTCGACACTGGATTTTATTAGAAGCCTCCAGAGCAGCCCGTGGGTTTCCACGTGGCCAAGAGCTCACACTTTAAGTACAAAGTCGTGCCCACGTGCACCCACGCCCACAGAGGGATCCTTTGAGGATCGTCGTGGAGACCCCGCGCTCCCCACGCAGCCCGCGCCGCGGGCTCTCCTGTGAGGATACACCTGCAGTTCCGCCTTCACAAAAGGCAAGTGTGCCGCGCGGCACGGCCCGAGGAAAGTCCTCTACGGCGGGGCGCGGCAGGCCGAGCCCGGCCCCTACGAATATCATAGAACCCCGGCGGCCGGGGACTTCCCAGAAGCCACTTGCTGAGACGCGCACGCAGGGCGGCCCCGGTAGCCGCCGGCCCGGGCCGTGCGCAGCGACGGGGCCCGCGCGCGCCTCCCCGAGGCGGCCCCCCGCTGGCCCGCCAGCCGGAGGGCGCCCGCCGGGGCTCACCAGGGCCGCCAGAGGCCGCCGGCGGGCGGGCGCGCGGGCGGCGGCGCGGCGGGCTCCTTGGGCGGCGCGGCGGCCGGCGCCGGGGGCCGCTGGAAGTGGCAGAGCAGCTTCATCTGCGCGTCGCCGGCGGCGTGCAGCGTCAGGAACTGCACGGCCTCCTGCAGGCACCAGGCGTAGCCCTCGCTGTAGTCCCGGTGCAGGCTCTTGGGGCCGGCGGCCGCGGCGAAGGCTGCGGGGGGCGGGGCGGCGTGAGCGGCGCGCGGAGGGGGCGGGGCGGGGCCGCGGGGCGGGGCCGCGGGAGGGGCGGGGCGGGGCGGGGCGGGGCGGGCGCGCACGCACCTTTGCTGTGCTTCAGGTAGCTCACGGCCATCTCCAGGATGTCCGCCTTCTCCAGCTTGGAGTTGGGCTGGTGCCGCGCGAACTCCTGCTCCAGCAGCAGCTTCAGCTGCTCGATGCTGCTGTTGATGCGGTCGCGGCGCATCTTCTCCACCACCGGCTTCCGGAGCTGCGTGCGGGGCGAGGGCGTCAGCGGCCGAGGGCCGGGCCGCGGGGCCGCGGGGGCCGCGCGCGGGACGGGCGCCTACTTACGCGGTTCTTCTCCTTGGGGCTGAGCAGCTCCACGGCCGCCGTGCTGGGGGCCATGCCTGGCGCGGGCGCGGCGGGGCAGGGCTGGCGTACCGGGCTGGCGCGGACCCGGCCCCGCGCGCTCGCCCTATATAGGCGCGGGCGGCGGGCCGGCGCCTGGGGCCCGGGCGCCGAGGCCGTTCCCACACTCGGCGGCCAATGGCGGCGCGGGCCGCACAAAGGCGCCGGCCCATTAGCGCACGCTAAATTGCCTGTGAATTGGCGCGGGCACAATGGGCGCTCCCCGAGGAGCAGGTGGGCCGCGCGGCACAATGTCCGGGCTGTGGGAACGCGCTCGCCCTCATTAGCATCCCGAGGCCTGACGCTGGGAGCCCCGCGCCTCAATATGCCGCCTTTTCCCAGGCCGAGGGAGGGCGGCAGGCAGGAAGGGGCGCCCCTCCCGCCCCACTCCCAGTCTGGAAGCTCCCGCTGCTTGGCCGGGCACTGGCACGGATACGGAGAAGGTATAGAATCACGGGACCTGCTGCCCCTGGGGCAAGGGGCGCACTGCGCAGCAGGCGCTCCTGGCCCGCTGTCCTGTAACCACGAGCGAGGATGAGCCCCTCGGACTGCTGTTCCACAGGGCACCTGAGACTCGTGACTTCTCCAGAGCTGGACATGGCCCCGGTCTCCCTGGCAGACTTTAGGCAGCTTCGGGAAGCTGGATAATGCAAAATGCCCCGTGTGGGGCCAGGCACGTGGGCACCCTCGGGTGCACCGACACCCACCCCACGCCCAGCAGCGACACTGTGCTGTTCTGGGACTGGCAGGTGCCCTCAGAGCCTGTCTTAGCCCGCCTTCCTAGGAGTCCCACACAGAAGGTCTCTCAGCATTGGAGACCCCACGGCTTGGAGTAGGCCCCGCATAGTCGCTGAGCAGAGTTCTGTGGGCGCACACCACACTTCTACTCTGTGCAGCCTGAGACACCTTCTGGGCTTGCTTTCCTCAGGAATGTTGCCAGTGTGCTGAGTGGGGGTGCAGGGCGGCACACACAAGGATGGGGCAGGGTAGGCTTGGCGCCTAGGTGGCCCCTAGGGATGTACTGATGACCTTGGTACCAGGCCGGAGGCACCCTAGGCCCCTGGAGGAGGCCGACCTGGGAACCTCCTCTGCCCTGGACAGCCCCAACCCGTTTCATCCTCCCTAGCGCAAGGAGTCCCCAGTCCTGCAGGGGCTGGGAGCAGAGTGGGACCCGGCTGCCTCCTGGGAGCAGACAGGGCTGCGGACAGGTCCTAGTGTAGACAGGGCCTTGGCTCAGGAGTAGCGGAGCGAGGGCTGGCACCAGGGTGCCCTAGCCAGGGTGTACATCCAGGAGTTGGGCCATGCCAGCCAGAGTCCAGTCAGGACTGTAACCCTCCCAGTGAGTAGCCTGTTTGGTGGCTTCTGGAACCCCTCTGGTGTCCCCTGCCGTCCCACGATGGCCCACCCTTGAGCCAGCTCTTTCACCCATCTGAACGGGCACCCCCATTCGCCTCCCTCCCCATCCTGTTCCCACCACCCTTCACGCTGGAGTGGGCGGGGCTCTGCCAGGCCTCCAGCACAGCACTGCGGTCCTTGTTGGGGTGCGGCAGAGCAGCAGGCACCCTGGCAGCCCGAGGTGGCAGTGTGAGGCACGTGCCATGCCTCCGCACCCACGACCCCGAGCACTGGCAGCTGTGGTGTTAGTTGGGCAGACCTCACAGACTTCCTAAAGACCCAACAAGGCTCAGGTGTGTGACGCTCTATGAAGCTGTTTCTGCAGTCCACGTGGGCTCATGCGTGGGTGGTAGCCCCATTTGGGGTATGCCCTGGGTGTGACCTCTCTGGGGCGGGCTGAAGTGGAGGCAGGACAGCTTGGGTGCCTGCAGCCTTTGCCTTGCCAGTCCTGACCCTGGCACCAGGCAGTGCTCAGCCAAAGGCCCAGCAAATGCGGGACCACGTGCAGACACAGCAGTGAATCCCAGCCCGGGCCTCCGCTGGCTTCAAGTGGGCTCCGAGCCCGTGCGTGGCCTGACCTGCTGCCTGGCTGCTGGCAGCGAGAACCCAGGGCTGTGCCTGGGTGGCGGGGTGCTTGGGGGTAGCATCCAGGCTAGACCCGCTCCCCAGACTTTGGAGGGGCAGTCTGCAGGGCTTGCGGCCTGCCCTGGTCCCCTGCTCTGAGCCAGCTCCTCAGCCCCCGTGGACGCGTGCCGGGAGCTACGGTCCAGCCTCCACCCCACCCCGACTGCCCGCCCGCCCGCCCACCCGCGGTGGCAGGATGGCAGCCTGCCCGAGGTGAGGGCGGTGGGTGGGCTGTGGGGGAGGACTCCTCTCCCCTCGCTCCCTCCCCTGGACTGGAACGGCTTTGATCCAATTTTCAGTTGTGGGAAATATGAAATGAATGGTGTTGAATCCCACCCGGATGAAAGGCCGGTTCCCTCCCCGGGTGCGGGCCAGATGGCAGCTCCGGCGGCCTCCGAGGCACACGCCTGGCCTTTGTGGGCCGTTTAACACTGTGAATGGGGCCAAAGTGTGGGAAACCGGCTGGGCTCTTGGCTCACACCACCGCTGGCCGCTGTCAGGGCTGCGGAGGGGAGGGGCGGAGGTCGGCTGGGGCTGGCGGGCTCTGCCCTGAGCAGTACCAGCGGGGGTCTGGAGGGTTCCAGTCCTCTGCTCTGGCGGCCTGCAGCACCTTGGGCTGATACAGAGGTCCTTCCCTCATCTGGGCTTGGGAAAGGGAGGAGTTTGTCCTGCTGGTACCCCCAGGTTTCCTGGCCTGGAAAGCACTGTCCTAGGGTCCTCAAGGGGGTGGAGGTGGGCTGTCTCGAGCTGGTGTCTCCCCCATCCTTGTCCACTGAGTTCCGTGAGCCTGATGTGACTGTGGCGGATGACCCAGTCCAGGCCCTAAACTGCTAAGGCCCAACCCAGGCTCTAGTGCCACCCTGGGAGGGCGGGGCCAGGATGGGGCCAGCAGGGGCTGTGGAGGCCCCAGGGTACTTCTCATGGGGCAGACAGGGCTGAGGGTACAGCTCAGGATAGAGCACTGCTTGGTGTGCACAGGCCCTGGGTCCAATCCCTAGTGCCAAAAAGGGAAAAAAAAAAAAAAACTGGAAAATGAAAGAAAACGAAGCCTTACCATCTACTCCAGAAATTCCGCTTCTAGGTCTAAGCCCAAAAGAATCGAAAGCAGGAACTCAACTAGGCATTTTTTTTGTTTTGTTTTGTTTTTTGTTGTTGTTGTTACTGAGGCTCGAGCCCAGGGCCTTCACACTAAGCTACACCCCCAGCCCATTTTTGATTTTTGATTATTTTATTGTTTTTGAGACAAAGTCTCACTAAGTGGCCATGTGGCCCAGGCTGGGCTGGAACTTGCAATCCTCCTGCCTCAGCCTCCCAGCGTGCTGGAATGACAGGCCTGGGCCACCGGGCCCTGCTTCAACTAGGTATTTGCACACCCCTGTTCACAGCAGCGTTACCCACATGACCGAGCTTCAGCCCCAGCCCCTCGTGTGTCTGGGCCTGAGGGATATTGAGAAGGAGCTGTGCAGGGCCACGCAGGGCCGCCCAGCCTTTGGAAACGAGGGAGCCCTGACCATGCCACGGCGCTGGCACCGAGGACGGGGTGCTCAGCAGATGAGCCACACCCAAAGGACACGCCCTGCCTGCTTCCACCCACAGGAGGGCCTGTGAGGGACTGCTGGTGGGCAGGCGGGGAGCTAGTGTGTAGCTCCTCTTGGGAAGACGACAGTGGTGGCAGTGGGGTGACTACAGTGTTGTGACTGTAGCTAACAGTGGGGGTGGAAGGGAGACAGATTGGGTAATTGGGTAAGGTGGCTAGGTTGTACATCCTGTGTACGTTTCCACAGTTGAGGGCAGAGGTACTTCTTCCTGGAGAAGAGCCAGACTCTTTCCCGTCCCTCCCCTCCTCCCGGGACAGGCAGATTCTCATCAACTGCCCTTGGCACCGAGTCCTCCCCAGTTCTCCGAGGCAGGCCTGGCTCAGAGGGGACATCAGTATGCTTGCCCTGCCTCCTTCTCGGGTCCGCAAGGTCTGTCCCACCCGGGCTGGGATGCTGGGTCCTGGGAGATGCCCCATGGGGATGGCGGAAGCAGGCAGGTCGGGAACCAGGGCGGCTGGCCTTCTGTGACAGGAGGGGCAACCCGTGGCTCTCAGCTTTTCCGTCCTCCGACCATGGGAGACCTTGGGTTTGTAAAAAGCCACGGTGCTTAGGAGGTGGCAACGGCCCCGTTCGAGATGGCCAGGACAGGGCCCCCCCCCCCCACACACCATTTCCAGGGCCACTACATGGTAAGCCTGTGACCTCTGCCTGACCTCAGCGGCCAGGTCACGTGCAGCTGGTCCCCTCGAGGTGTGGCTCAGTGGTGCCTGGGTGTTGGGGAGCCTCTGCCAAGCGAGCCCAGGGGGGCTAGGAGAGGACTGTGCCGTGACTGCCCTTCTGATGTGACTCCTGAGATCCGCTTGCCAGATTTCCAAACAGGCCCTAAGGATCTCAGAGGTCAGGTGGCTCACACAGACCATGTGGACTGTGCACAGGTAACATGCGTGCCATCAGGGCTGAGTACTTACTGTGTGCTTTTCCTCAGCGTCCTGTGTAGACAACTGCAGGCACAAGGATATCACCTTTTCTGCATGTATGCTGTGGGCACAGGTGTCTGGGCCCACGCGGGGTGAGGACTAGGCTGAGATTTGAACCCACTGCCCTCTTGCCTTCCCAAACCATGGAGGGGCAGTATGGAGGGGAAGTGGTCACAGAAGCGGGGGACCATGGGCCAGCTTGAGTGTCGGGGTGTAGGGCTGTCTCCCCTCTGGGCGGGGGCTGGGCACCTCCAGGGTTGAAGGCATGGCCGGCCCTCCCTCCTGCCCGCTCTTAGTGATGGGCCCGGGCCTAGGGAGAGCCCTGCGCGGGCTGGAGCTGGGAGCCCGCGCTCCAGATGGCGGGTGGCCTGATGGACAGACGTGTGGACAAAGTGCAGCGCAGCACAGAGGCAGCCAGCAAGGCACGCGCGACTGCCCTTTGTCAGCAGGAAGGCTGCCAGGAGTGTGGAGTGTGGGAACCGCCGGCTGCAGGGCCCCATGCGACTAGGGTGCTCAGTGGGGGGCTGCAGGAAATCCGGGGACCCCCTCCGCTCAGGCACCCCTCCTCTGCTTCTGGTGGCCCCGCCAGGTCGCCGCATCCTTGCCTTCTGGAAAACCAGACTCAGAAGCCAGGAGCGGGGGGGGGGGGGCTTTGCCCTGCACCCACTTCCCTTCACTGGTCCTGCAGAGGCCTGGGCACAAGGCTGGCCAGGGGCAGTCCTGACCCTGCCTGGGGTGGGGAGCACTGTAGGGGGGCTGGGGAGACCCTAATGTGCAGGGGGTGTGTCGTGGGTCTGCCCTGGCCACAAGGACACAACAGCGAAGGCAGCAGCCGGCTGGCCAAGGGCCCACCCACGCAGGGGACGGTGCCAGGCCCAGATGGCAGCGGTGTTCAGGGCGTGAATTCGGTTACTTTTCCTCCTCAGTGTTTAGTGATATATTTCACTTGGGATAGGGTCTGGTGAAGTTGCCCAGGCCGGCTTTGAGCTCGCTGTCAGCTTCCCCAGCAGTTGAGATGACAGGTGTGTGTCACCATGCCTGGCTTTCTTGTAGAATTTTTTTAAAAAAATGCTTTCACACATAGTACATCCCGACACACATGTACACATTGCATTCAGAGACATGCCCGTGTACACACCCACAAACACGCACCTGCAGGCCAGGGGCAGGAAGGCATCTAGGGACGGATAGGAGGCTCTCTTGGCCCCGGGGCACCGGGGGTCCTGCAGTTAGGAACCCCTGAGGTGGGAAGGAAGGGCAGCGGCTAGGGGGCACCTGAGGAGGTCCCACTGCGAGTTCCAGGCGGGCTAGGGGCAGGAGAATACCGGCCAGAAGGGAGTGACATGGTGACCTCAGGCTAAGCAGGGACCAGGTCTCCCTGTCAGTGGGAGGCGGCTTCCTTGGGTGCGTGTGAGTGCGTGCTAGCCTCTGTATGTGCCCAGGGCGTATGCCCATATGCACGTTCCTGTGTGCGCTGTGTGGGTATACCTGTGCATGTGTGCAAGCCCATGTGTGTATGCCCGTGCATGTGTGCTTGCGTGTGCCTTGTGTGTGCCCTCTGCATGCACGGCCATGTGAGTGTTGCCCCTGGTGCGAGCAGTGCTGTCGTCCTCAGCCTTGCCCTGTTGCTCCCACCCTTCCTGAAGTAGGCGAGCCAGGGCCTTGTGGGGTACAGAGGAAACTCTGTTTCCCCTTGGCCCCTTCCAGGTGCTACAGCCCATCCAGGCCTCTGGCAGCCTGCAGAGGCAGGAGAGTTTGTCCCCGTTTTGCAGGCTGAGGAGCTGAGGCCCTGAGGGGACAGCTGCCTGTCTGTGGTCCGGCACGCAGCTAGTCACCCTGGACTCTGACTAGGGTGCTGCCGGGCTGTCACTGAGGGTGACGTGAGTCAGCCCCTTGGGGCGTCCAGGACAGCGCGCAGGCTTCAGGGGGTGATTCGAGAGGGACCCGCACCTCTGACAGAGTGCTGCTCTCTACCAGAGAGGGGGCTGGGGACCCCATCCCAGTGGAGGTGAAGTGGGCCCTACGAAACAAGGCCAGGCCCGGGCGGGGGCTGCCTACGCGGGGACCCCAGGGAGGACTGCGCAACTGCACAGCATCAGCTGCTCTCTCACCGCCGCTACCCGAGCTCTGAGTTCTCCAGGGTAGGACGCCGGGCATCTGCTAAAATCAATTCCCTGAGTGCCCCCTTCCCCGCCGAGACCCGCCTCATCTCCGGGGCACCCAAGGGCCACAAGCAGCGCATGAAGCAGTCTGCTCGGCTGGGTGGGACAGAAGTGACGTGGGCCACAGCCTGGTCTTTGGCGCGCACTGCCCTGTCTGCATGAACACAGACCTGCCCTCCTCATGGATGGTCTCCTGTGGCGTTTTGGTGATGCGTGGGAGGCAGAGCCTGGGAGGGCCCGGGTAGGCACCCATGGGCCAGCAGAGGGCGCAGGTCTTGCTTTTCTCACATAGAGACTGGTGAACGCACCCAGCCTCCGGCGTACCTGTCTGTAAGATGGACTGAAGTGGGAGTCCCCAACCCCCTCCCTGCGGTGAGCCGGTGGCAAAGACCTGTCATCCCAGCACTGTGGAAGGCTGAGGCAGAAGAGTGGCAAGTTCAAGCCCAGGCGGGCAACTTAGCAAGACACTGTCTCAAAATCAAAACGGGGGGGGGGGGGGGAGAGAAAGAGAGAAAGAGAGAGAGAGAGAGAGAGAGAGAGAGAGCATGAGCTAGCTTTCCTGGCTTTCACTGGCTCACCTGGATCTCAGGGGACCGGCCGTAGCAAGGCTGCCGATGGTGCAGTGACCCTGGTGGCCAGCGAGCTGGACATCTCAAAAAGAGAACAATACCCCACACCCCAGCATCTCCTGCTGGACCCACTGCCCAGGCTGCCTGCCCGCCAGCTTTGTCTGAAATAGGTGGAGCATGGCGCCTGGCACCTTGCCGGGGCCACCACGTCAGGGACAGGCCCTCTGTCACCTGCCGCTCGCACATCAGCCTGCTCTGTCAGGGTGGAGAGCCACCGTAAGGAAGGCCGGTGTGACAGCCCCACGGTGGGGCTGGGGCCACCCTCAAGGCCTGATCTGGATGGGCGTGGCCACTGCCTGTGGGTGGCAAGCCGGCCACTGTTCTAGTGTGCATCAGGAGTCCAAGGACCGTCTCCCCAAAACTGCCCCTGGGAGGGCTCAGTTCTGGGTTCCGGTACAGCTCTTGCTCACCCGGTGGGAGACAGGTTTCTCCACCAGGGCTGAGGTGGGAGCGAGGAGGGACGCGCCGACCTGGAGGGTGCTTCGTCCCCAGGGGCCCTTCTCTTTCCTGGCTGAGCGAAGCCCACCCTGGGGCCTGGGATCTGTGGCCGGTCAGGCCGCTCCAGCAGCCCCAACCCAAAAGCCAAGCTTGGAAGGTGCGTGATGGGAACTTACAAGTCACAGACTTTAGGTGGCCTGGGGACCTGGGGACTCCGGGCTGGTGACCTCTAACCGGTACGCCAATGGCCAGCCAGCCGTAGCCCTGCCCAGGGGACTCTGGGGCCACCGTGAGGTTGGAGCTTAGTTCCCGGCATGTCCTCCTCCACTTATTGCTGTCCCCCAAATCCCAGGCTGGACTCCGAGGTCCCCAGCTCTGGCCACCGGCCCTGGTCCTGTGTTCCCCAAGGGAGTATTCCAGACCCCAGCACCCCAGGCTTCATCAGCCACCCCCAGCCTCCCCACGCACCCGGGCGGTGGCATGACTGCTGGGAGGGCAGGCCCCGTGGTGTGGACTCACGGGGGCAAGTGTGGGCGTGGAGCAGGCGGGCGCACCGGGCAGCCCGGCCCGCGGATTAGCGCCTCAGGGCCCACGTGGCCGCGCCTGCCTCTGCCGGGTCCACAGCTCCGGGCGCTGGGGCAGGCCCTGGTCGCTGGCCCAAGCTGCTTAAAAACCCAGCGGTGTCAGAGAGCAGCACGTTCCCAACTCCTGAAAGGCGGACGAGCCCTTTAGTGCTCTATTATGACGCGGAGCCAGATGGTCTTTTGGGAGTTCCCCCCCCCCGCCCCCCCACTGCTGCCCCCATTCATTCAGAGCCAGGCCCCGGCACTAATCCCACGGGGAGCCCAGGCACGCTTCCCGCCCTGCACCGCGGCGTGGGAATCGCTGGCCCGCGCAGACCCACGGCGCCCGGGAGGGAGGGCACGCCTAGGCACGTGGGCAGGAGGGCCCTCGGCTTCCGCCCCGCGCCCCGCGAAGCTGGGGCTGGGCGATGGCCTCCCCAGGCCTTGCAGGGCTGTCGCCCACCTGTGCGGTCTGTCCTACTCCTGCCTCAGCTTCCCTGCCTAGTTCGCGGAGTCAGGGCATTGACCTATGAAAAGCCCCGCAGGGCAAGGTGAACCCCGGGGACCCTCCCTGTTCTGTACCCCCTCTAAGAATGGCGTGGACATTTTTAGATCCCCAGCAGCCAAGAGTAAGGCTATTCCCCGAGGTGCCTACTGAACCTCAAATGTCAGCATCCACGAACGAGACCCTGCTGGAGAGGCCGGCGCACCCCTCACGGTGGGATCTGCTGCCCCCCTGCAGCCTTGACTACAGGGAGGTGCGCCCTTCTGGCAGCTCAAGACTGCAAGCTCACGTTGGAGCAGTTTTTGATTTTTGTCCGTTGTGTTTTGGTTTGGTATTGGGGATCCAACCCAGGGTCTCGTACTGAGCCACAATTCCAGCCCATTCGTGGCTTTTGATTTTGAGACAAAGTCTCACTAAGTCACCAGGTTATCCAGGCTGGGCTTGAACTTGCGACCTACCCACTTTAGCCTCCTGGAGTGCTGGAATGATAGGCCTGTGCTACTAAGTGGAACCTGTGCCTCCCAGCGGTGTTCCTCTAATCTCTCCTGGCCCTTCACCGGTCCTGCCCACATGCCCTTCCTGTTTCTGGGGCCAGTCCAGTGCCAGCCGGTTGGCTGGATGTGGGGGTCTTACCACCACAACAGGGCCGGGGGAGAGGAAAGGTGAGCGCGTGGCTGGGCCCCTCGTCCCAAGAGTACCAGACCCAGGCGGGAGTCTCTCGAAGCAGGAACTCGCTTTATTCAGGAAGTACAGAAGCTTATATGGGGTAGAGGGAGAACGTGGCAAGGAGGGGAGAGCAGGCGATTGGACGTGGTATCTACGTAAGTGAGCATCAAGCCAATCAGCGGATGGCCATGCAGGCAGGCGCCGGGCGCTCGTAGCAGCAGTATTGGGATCATGCGCAGTCCACCAGGGCGGAAAGAGCTTGGCCCAATCATCTTTCTTGGTAAACACCTGAGGTGGCCGCCCCCAGGATTTCCGGCAGGCGCCATCTTAGATACCAGCCCACAGCTGGGCATGGCCTCACCTCTCTGACCTGGCGCCATCGTGCCCCTAGAGCCACAGACAAATTGAGATCCAGAGGAATGTGGGCCAACTTGCCGATTAGCAGCTGTGGATCCTGGGTTGGAGTGGGTGGCGTAGCCAAAGCCCTGGCAGAGAGGCCGACCGCCCTTCATGGGGCGTGACGAGGACAGGGCCCTGTGGGGGTCAGTTACCTGGGTGGGGTACAGGACTGGAGGCCCCGCTTCCTCCCCATCCCTGTGTTCTGCTCCCCCAGCCCCTCTCACCTGGAGCTTCCAAAAAGAGACCGAGCCTCAGCTCTGTCAGCACGGTGGGGGACCCCACCATCCAGGTTGGGGCTTCAGGCCTCATGCCCATAATGAGCAGTTTTCCCAGCCCCTCCCTGATGTCCCCAGGTCCGAGGCCCTTGCCCCAACTCCAGGGGACACCCACTCTTCATCAACTTTTTCTTTGAGGCCAGACACCCATGGGGGCTCCTATGGTCTGCCACCACCCCTGTTATGATGGCCAGTCAAGACCGGCTGTTCACGCGCAGGGCACGTCCAACCCAGTGTGGGGCCACCTCACAGGGGCTCAGCAATGTGCGCCCATGCCCATGGCTCCGGCCATACCTAGGGCTCCTGCAGCCACAGGCAGGCGTCTCCTGGGACCCTGTTCACAGGTGAGGGGAGGGCGGAGGGGCGAGGCCTGCCGCCAGTCCTGCTGTCTACTCCCGCTTTAGTGAACGCCTGCTGTGCGCCAGGGGTCCTGCTGGCCCCAGGCCTGGCCGCGCCCCCGCCTGCAGCCGCTTCCCTGCCCAGGACTGAGATGGATCCTGGGGGTGACTGTCCTCTGACTTGGAGGCTCCCCTGGATTTCTGCTCACTAGGCAGCCCTGTGCCATTCCAGAGCCACCCGAGGAGGAGAGGGCCAATCCCTGCCCAGGTCTTCAGGTCCCTGCTTCTCTGAAGAGGAGGGGCCCTTGGTGGTCTCTGTGGCCATGGGGCTCAGCCACTCAGCCCAGGCTGTGCGGTATGGCTCACAGTGCCAGGCGCAGAGCCGAGAGGGCCAGGGCTGCCCACCAAGGCCTGCTTCTGGCTCTGGGCACCTTGCAGACGCCACCATCTACGCCCCACCCCTGCACCCCCTAGGGAATTCCCCCCACCAGGGAATTTGGGCGACAGGCTCGCCCCGGGTGGGTTCCCACACCCCACCTCCCGCCGCAGACATTCATCCTGTACAAAAGGCGCGTGCCCGGCAACAAACCCATTCGCCACGGGGCCGCCTGGGCTTTGTGTGCTGAGCTCAGGGCCCCAGAGGCCATCTGGGGAGCAGTCGTCCCAGCGGGCGGGGCGGGGGTTCTCCCCGGCGGCCTTTGAGGCCGGGGGAAGTAGCAGCAGCTCCCCGGCAACCGTGCCGCACATCTGGCCCTCCAGCGCCTTCCTGTTCCCACAGTCTCTGTGTCCCCCACATGCCCTGGCCCTGGCATGGCTGCTAGGACCCACCGCCTGGTCCCACCCTTGTGGCCTGCTGGCCCAGCAGGGCCTGGGGGTTCGGGCTATCGTGGGTGGGCACAGGGCTCCAGTCCAGGAGCTGCTGGAGAGCTGGCCACTGTGAAGAGGCCAGTAACGGTCCCAGCCGGCACCTGTGGAAGTGTACAGCGGTACAAGCAAAGCCTTTGGGCCTAACCCGGCTGTATCAGAGCCCCGATTCCGCCTCTTCTTTCCTTGGTGGCCTGGTGAGTGACCCTGCTTGTGCCTGGGACCTGGCCTGCAGGTCAGAGAAAGGCCAGGGTGACCTCTGCAAGTAACCAGTTATGGTCCGATTGCCCTGTCAGGACTGAGCTGATGGAAGATGGCATCCTGCCCGGCTGGAGTACAGAAGGCACTAAAAAAACTGCATCTCCCTGCCAAGCCCTCAGCCCCGGGCATTCCACATCTGACCTCAGCTGCGGGCCTGCCTTGGGTCTGCCAGCTGTGGGCACACTATGATTGTTGAGGAGCAGAACTCAGCCCTGAGCCAGCTTTTTTGCTGGGTGCCCCCTTCCCCCTCCCCCAGGCCAGAGGACTGGGCAGTCTGGTGGGCTGGGCCCCTGGCAGCCCTGGCACTGGTGTGGGCATCTGGGCAGCTGGACTGGGGTATGCGCAGTGTCTGCACTCTGGGGACGACCCTTCTTGGCTCAGGGACTTCTGTGGGAGCCTCTGCGGGAGTGCCTCTGCCCCCGCCCTGCCGGGGGTGGTCCCTGGGAGGGTGTCCTGCCGGCCCAGAGATAATCCCGGCTTTTGAGAGGCTGTGAGAGGCTGGCCCGGGGACTTTCCCACAGCCCCACATAAAGGCCGGGCGCCAGCTGCTCTTCTACAAAAGGCGTCCAGCCATTCAGGGCCCCCAGGTGGGCGGGGCCGGCAGAGCAGTGGCCGCTGCTACCTGGCCACCCCCCAGCCAGACTTGCGGTGACAGGGCGACACCTCTCTGCAGGCCATAGGGGCCAGGAGGTCCTGAGAGCTGGTGCCCTGAGCAGCCGGCCGGGCCAGCCACCCCAAGCCCCTTTGCCCTGCCTGGCACAACCCCCAGGAAGCCGCTGTGACCTCCCACCGCTGTGCCTGGCCAAGCGTGTTCCCCACCTCCCTCCTCCCTGCGCACGCCATGCCCCTGCCCAGCCGCCCCCAGGCCCACTTCCTGCCCTGGCCATGCTGTTCTCGCTCCTGCCACTGGCCTTTGCACCCCTCACTGGCAGCCATCTTGCCACTTGGCTCTAGGTCCGACGGACACGGTGGGACACAGAGGGTCAAGGCCGCTCCACTTGAGGGACCCGACCCTGTCAGGTCATGTGACAGCTTGGCTGGGAGGCTGAGGAGTCCCTGTGCCCAGGGGTGATCCGTGTGGCCGTCTCTGGGGAACGCCAGAGTGGGGAGGAGGTGCAGGGGACTTCCTGGAGGAGGTGGCCGCCGGGCATGGACTATCAGAAGGTGCAGTGGGGCAGAGGTCTCTGGAGTGACCACATGGCCTGTGCGTGGGTGGTTGTAGGCACCTTTCCCCCACCGCCACGGTTCCGGGACTGCCCCTGGCCACGGGGGCTGAGTGTGACCCTGGGGGAGAGATCAGACAGTCGCCCCTGCGATGCTCGATGCTGTCCTGGGCACGGCCACCTCTCCTGTCCCCTGTGCTGGGGCCGGCAGGCGGGGCCAGAAGGACCCCGAGGGAGAGAGACTTGCCTGGTAAGACGACTGCGGGCTGAGAGCCTGCAGCCGGCGCCCACGTGTCCTGTGGCCGCCCCGCCCACTCAGCAGCGATTGGCTGCTGGGCGTGGGAACGCGCCTGCGCCGGCCTCGACCGGCTGGGCTGTCCCTGCAGGATAAAGGCGCCGCCGGCTCCAGTCGGAGCGCCTGGGGCTCCCGGCCGGCCGGCCCCGGGCAGCGGGGAGAGCCGGTCCACGGGCGGGCGTGCAGCGTCAGCTCAGCGGAGCCGGGATGAGGAGGAAGGGTCCGCGCTGAGCACGCGCCCAGCCTGGGTCCTGGCGGGGCGATGGTGGCCGGACTGTCGCCCAGGATAGGCAGGCTGCAGCCGCCGGCCTGGGCTCCCTCCGTCCGCTCCGGTGCTGTGCAGGCGCCCCAGCCCTGTGGACCCCGCCCGCCGTCTCCCTGCGTCGGTACCGGCCCAGCAGCGTGCAGCACCAGCCCTCGTCCACACGGGACCCAGTGGCAACCTGTGGCCCATCTGCCGGGGCCCTGGAACCAGAGGAGAAGGCCCGGCTGTCCCGGAGTGGGGTCTGCTGCAGTAGGAGTCTTGGTCCCCTCCCGTCTCTTGCGGGCTGGGCTCCGAGGCCGGCCGGCTGCACCCCACGGGGACAGCAGTGCCCGCCCTGGCTTCGTATCCGCTGAGTGGGGTCCCAGGGCCCGGGTGCTGTGCAGATCACTGGAAGGGGAGCTGCGCCACGCCCGCAGGGAAACTCGTGGGGAGGGCCTGGGTACCCGCTCCCGGCCAGCCCGGAGCTGGACCCTTCTCCCTGGCTGGGAAGGGCCGGGCGCTTTACAGGAAAGCTGGGTTGGCTCGTACCTGCCTGCCAGCACAGTTGGGTGGGGCTTGGTGGCTTCCTGCTGGAGCGTGGGGTGTCTGCTGGTGGTCGTGGGTTACAGGGGGTTTATACCTCTGTGGAACTGAGTGAGGTTTCACTCTGCAGCCTCTGCCTAAGCCTTTGTCCCCTGCCTTCTGACTGCCACCTCCAAGGTCCTGAGACCTTGCCCAGGGCAGCAGGGGTGGGGGGCGTTGGGGAGGCTCCTGAGTGGCCAAAGGCTTCTAGGGCGGGACTCCTGCCCTGCTGACCTCTTCCCCAGTCCCAGTCAAGGTCCAGCTCACTCCCTTGGAAGGCCCTCAGGGATGCTGGGACCTGGGACACTGGGGGGAGGCTTGGTTTACTCCCACCCAACAGGGCCCAGGGAGGGTACCAGCTCAACCCACGACAGACATCCCCTCGCCGCTGGCCCTAGAGGCTCTCCATCGTGGCTCCTGTCCGGGTCCCCGGCTCAGGCAGCATGCCGAGGACACGGGAGTGGGTAGAGGGCTCAGCAGCGGGCTGGCCCCACAGCCGTCCCAGCTCACCATCCCTGGGTAAGCCTGGCTTTCTCTCGGCATCCTGGTTGCGGCTCCACAGAGACGCTGGGCCGGGGCTGAAGATGGAGCCCGAGTTGTGTGCTTCTGAGCTTTGCTGCCCCCTGGTGGCCTCTGCCCTGTCCCCGGGACGGTGTGGCCCAGCAGCCTCTGCAGCGGGCAGGAAGACGGGGAACTCGCGGTGAGGGTTCTGGGGCCCGCGGTTAGCCCAGCTGCCACCAGGAGTCGCAGCCCAGCATCAGGCTGAGGAGGGCAGTGGGCACCGCGGACAGCTAGGCTCCGATTCTGGGAAAGCTGACTAGGTAGGATTAGGGTAGGATTAGGCCAAGGCCTAACGGGAAGTCACTTGTCCGGGAAACCGCTGGCCCCCGAGGGTTCCTGTGGTGTCATGCCTGGCCTGAGGCCCGTGTCTGCACAAGGCACAGAGTCCTGCTTCCCACACGGTCTGTGACCTGAGTCCCAGTGTACCTGCACCTTTCGGGGGTGGGGTGGGGTGGGGGTGGGAGTGTTCTAGCTCATGGGGTCCAGGTCTGCCCCTTACCCCACCTCTCAGCCTGTCTGCCCTCAGAGGGAGGAGACAGCCCCCAGTGCCTGGTGACCCTTACCTAGCACATGGGAGGCGCTTCACAAGGTCAGCTGAAGCCGACCCCGTGGCTTGGGTTGGTAATCCCGGCACTCTGAGGGGCTGAGGCAGGAGGATTACAGGCTCAAGCTTAACTCGAGCAACTTCACGATGTAGCAAGACCCCCTCTTACAATCAAAAGTAAAAAAGAGCGGGGTGAGAATGTAGTTCAGTGTGAAAATGGGGAACTTGATGATCTCTAGTACCACTGGAAAAGAGAGATGCTGGCGGAGCCTAGCAGCCCCGTGGGGCCCAAGCGCCCCGGCTTGGGGTGGGGGGGCTGGCCCAGGGCCCCCCACTTGGAGAAGCCCCGCTGAACAGTGGCCTCTGCTCCCCGACTGCAGCTGGGGCTGGGACTGGGACTCCCTCTGCCAGCCTTCTGGGTCCTGGGCTTTCCTGGTCACCTGCTTTGGCACACGCTGGCTGGCAGACTCAGGGAGCTGGTCTGTCCCTGCAGCAGCACTGGGTGGGGGCATTCTATGGGGCACAGCCGACAGGGGACGGGGGGGGGATGCAGCGGTGGGGGGCTCCAAGAGAGAGGCCGCCTGCAGGCTGGGGCACGGCCACGACTCAGCTGAGCTAGGCCGTGGCCACACACCAGCCGGGGTCCCTACGGGTCCCCTGTGTCCTCCGTAAAGTGAAATCCAACAGTGTGTTTACACAGAGAGAAAGGCAGCCTTGATGGGTGACAAGCCAGTGGGGAAAACGTGACAGTAGCTCCAGAAGGACTCCCCTGAACTCCCCTGCTGCAGCTCCTGGGGCCCCTTCCGACTTCCTCAGGGACCCGAGGGCCACCCAGGGCAGGGCCTGGGGCTCTGGCTGCCTACCGGATCCGTAGAACACAGGACTTGCAGCAACCTCACAGCCTCTTTCTTCTCCTTTGCTTTAAGGCGGGCTTGTTCTTGTCAGGTGATTCACCGGCAACTGTAAGAAACAGGTCAGGGCTGGACCCAGTGCTGCAGGCCTGCCCTCCCAGCACTCTGGGAAGCTGAGGCAGGAGGATCACAAGTTTGAGCCCTTTCACTTAGCAACTTAGTGCAGCCCCACATCAAAATGTCTGAAAAATGGATTGGGCCACCCGTTTGGCTCACGGGAGTACGGGGTACCTCGGACTTGAGTCCTCTGTAATGGGGAACCAGATCAAAGGCCAAGGACACACACCGTTGTTCGGAATGGGAAGATCTATTAGCCGGCGCTGACTGGGGCAGGGGGTTTGCCAGACCAGAACAGCCCTGAGCAGTAGTTTTAGGCACGTTTTGTGGCGTTCTTACTTCCGTATACAGGTGTACAGGAGCAAAGGTCAGCCATGACGGGAGAGTGAGGTAGGAGATACATCCACAGATTACATCTCCAAGGGCACGTTAATTAACGTTTTTTTTTTTTTTCTACAGGCAATTTAGGCAATAATAATTCTGGTAGTCAAATCCCTCCACTGGTCCCTGGCCTGCCTCCCTCTTCCTTACTGACCTTGGCCTCCCTCCTTCCCTCCGGGGCCTCAGTCACACCGACAGCAGAGCAGCCTCTGTGTCTCCCCTCAAGACCGAGGAAAAAGGCCCCAGGAAGAAGCCGCGGGACCCCCTGGCCGGCCTTCCTCCTCCTGTGGAAGGAAGAAATCAGGGCCACCAGGATGTGCCGAGTTGCCTGAGACGCGTGAGCCCAGTGCCGGAAATGCTGTGTCCTAACCTGAGAACGGAATCGGAGGATTAGGATACCGGAAAGAAGATCACACAGTGTCGCAAGTTGACTGTTAGTGTTATGTATCACCAGTCTACACTAATAAAAGCAAAAACCTTCCTTCCCCATGCAAGGGACCCTCCTGAGACCCCTAAGATGTTTCCTTTCAGAGCGGCTCCTATGAGACAGGGACAAACTGGATTTGTAAGTGTTCCCCTTACAAGTAGAGGTTAGAATCTTATTTATTTTTGAGACAGGGTCTTGCTCTGTAGTCCAGGCTGACCTCTAACTCACAGCAATCCTCCTGCCTCGGCCTCCCCAGTGCTGAGATTGTAGGCGTGTGCCACCAATCCCAGCTAGTCTTTACATGGTGATGTGGGGCTGGGGGTGGCACCCAGGGCTTTGTGCCTGCGGCCACACAGGTGCTGTAGGTACTGAGCCACGCCCTGCTCCCCAGACTGTTTTTAAAGTCTTTGCAACTCAGCAGAAGAAAGAGACTCTTTCTTCTTCCTCCCCACTTTCTTACTCAAAGGCTCAGGGATCACAGGGAACAGTATTCCGGTTTGGATCAGGGACCCAGTGGGGTACGGCCCCTTTAAAGGTCAGTTTTGTAACAAGGAGTGGGCCTGACAGAACTAAGAAATACGTAGGATCGCGGGATGGAGTGAAACCCTGTGGAGGCGTTATTGGTAAACTCAGAAGAGAAGATCAAAAACAAAGAAGAAAAGGCGAAGATTAGGGTTTCCACAGTAGAAGGAACTGTCAGGGGTGGGGCTCAGCAGAAACGTCAGCTGGGGTTGTCCCAAGGGAGAAGGATTAAAACTGCACGGGCGTGGCAGGTGTGGAAACCCAGGAAAAGGTGGCCCTGGTGACCTCTGAGGGGGCTGGTGGGGCTAGGGGTTTCTCCTGGGCAGGAGGGCTGGGCGTGGCTCCCAGCTTCCCTGGGAGCTAAAATATGCAGCCATTTTATTGGAAAGAGACGGTTTGGTCCTCACAGCAGACACCTGCCTAAATCCAGAGCGCTTCTGGGGCACAGGGGAGGAAACCCCAGGGACCCCAGGGCATGGCTGTTTACGCACTATAAAATGCCAGCCTAGATTGCACCAGATCCGAGAGAAGCCCCGCTCCATAGGACCAGGCCACTGTGGACGGTAGCACAGAGGTGTGACGACGACGCCATACCCGATGGGCAAAACAATCTCCCTGTGAAGGGGAGGAGCCACTGGCTGCCCCGCTGTAACCTGTGAACTGGACGCTCTTAGGCCCTAATGTCCTCGAGGCCCAGGAGGGCACCATGTGTACTGATTCTAAGTGCACATTTGGGGAAGTCTGGAGAGAGCAAGGACTTACGAGTAGCAAGAGAAAGGCGCTAATTAGACAAACGCTGGAAACCTCCTGCTTCCAGAGACGGTGGCCAGGGTTCCTGTGAACACTCAGCAACCAGGAATTCGGTGGAAGCCGCAGGAAACGGGCTGGGGAGTAAGGCCGCTGAGCCCCCTTCTCTGGGAGCAGAAGTTGCGCCATTGAATCTAATCTCAGGTCTCTCTGTGGTGGTATGAAGGCCCAGGTCTCTAAGCAGGAGGAAAAAGACTTAGTTAAAATCAGATCCACCCAATACTCAGACCGAGGCTGCCCGGGGTTCACACAATTGCTAAACAGTTTTGCGGAAGCCAGTACGTGATCAGGCAACACCCTGTGGGAGGGGGTCCAGCAGCCGAGCCGGCGGGTCCAAGTGGCCACCTGATGCCTCCCCCGCAGGAGGCAGCTTTCTCTCTCCTCACTGCTCACTGCTACCGCTGGTACTGCTGCCAAAACGATCCAGGAGCAGATCACACCTCCATTCGGCCTGATTGCAGAATCAATTTGTTTTTGAGATAGGGTCTTGCTCCATGGTCCTGAACTCACGTTGTAGCCCAGGCTGGCCTCAAACTCAGGGCAATCCTCCTGCCTCAGCCTCACGAGCGCCTGGATTACAGCAGTGCACTACCACTCCTGGTTTATGTGGTACCAGAGAATTGAGCCCCGGGCAAGCGCTTTAACCTCTGAGCTTTGCTCACAGCCCTTGGTGGGAAAAGAAACCTCCTTGACCAACCACAGGTGAATAGGACTTGTGCCTTAGTTCATGCAGCCATTCCCTCCGCCCTGGGGTTCCACAAAGTAACGGGAAAGGCACGTGGCTATAGATATCAGAGTGCACGGTGGGCTCTGGTGACTCCAGTAGGTCCACGGATTCCACAGGAGTCCCGAGCGAACTCATGGCTAGAAACCAGACAACCCTGGGGTCGAGCCCACACTTTCGGTGGTCTACCGTCAAGAAGAATGGAGATCGGATTAATCACATGTGCGACAATCAGCAAAGACGTCTTGGTTCCACTGGGCACGCCCTCCGCGGAGGACTGTCTCTGGGAGTAAAGGAGCCGGTCAGGAAGAGGCCCCAGAGTGCACACCCAGGACCGGGCCCGTTACCGACCTCTTAGGGGGTCTAGGGACAGGAGTTGATGGTGTGAAATTCTCAGACCCTTCTGCTCTGACAAGGGACACACCTGTGACGGCTGCCCACTTAGAGGCAGAAAGAAGGACTAACTCCTTAGTCACCACGTAACGAGAAAGCCTTTGTTGAGAAATGCAAGGTAAGACGGGAGTGGAGGGAGAAATAGACCTTGTTGGAAGAAAAGGGTACTAACGGGGCTGGGGGAAGCCACAGTGGTTAACGCGCTAAGGACCTGAGAGTCCAGGTTCCCCGGCACCATGTAAGCCGGGCGTGGTGGCGCACGCCTGTCATCCCAGCACTCGGGAGGCTGAGGCGGGAGGATTGCCCCTGAGTCCAAGGCCAGCCTGGGCTCCAGAGTGAGTTCAGGACCAGCCTGGGCTGCAGAGCTAGAACTGGGGAGTGGGAGGGGGGGCTCACCCCTGGGAGAGGTCCTGCTGGCTGAACCTGAGTCTTTCACCAGGCACCTGCTATGACAAGATCAGAACTTAAAGTTTCTCTTCTGCGGCGCTTCAGGACTCTAAGCCCACCGGGCTTTTGGGCGGGCAAGTTCACTTCTCGCGA
Source organism: Ctenodactylus gundi (assembly GCA_004027205.1). Classification (NCBI taxonomy): domain Eukaryota; kingdom Metazoa; phylum Chordata; class Mammalia; order Rodentia; family Ctenodactylidae; genus Ctenodactylus; species Ctenodactylus gundi. The sequence continues at coordinate 418,228 of PVKB01001428.1, forward strand.
GATGCGCTGTCTGTGTGCGCGCAGAACTAGGGGTGGAGCCCAGGGCCTTCACACTGGGCTACATCTCCAGAGTTCGTCTCTCTCTCTCTCTCTCTCTCTCTCTCACTATCTTCCAAGGGTGTAAATAGAAAACTGTTCTCTTTCTGAGGAAAAAGTTAAAAATAGAAACAAAGTACCCTATGCTAGTAAAATATTTCCTTTTTTAATATAATTTTATTGTGGCAAAAATTCATATGACATAAAATTTAACATTTTTGTGAATACAGGAATTCTAAATTCTGTAGCACATTAGAACCGTGGGGCCTGGGGAATCGGTGAGTGGCTATGCCCGCCCCATTTTCGGAGGTTGGCCCCTTTCCCCTCCGACCACTGCCTCTCTTTCTACCCTGCCACTCATATTGGGGCCTTTTTATGTCATTACTTTTGTGCATTTCATAAGAGGGACACCATCTGCAGTCAGCCTTTCGTGCGTGTGGTCCATTTCACTGAGCATTATCGACTCTAGGTGGCCCCATTTTTGTTCAAAAGCTTCATCTCTGCCTTTCCTTGTGGCTGCATAGTGTTCCATTGCGTATAGGTGTCGCATCTTCTTTAACCATTCCTGTATGGACGGGCAGGCAGGTTGCTTCCAGGATTTGGCTAGTATGAATTGTGCTGCTATAAACATGGATTTGCATGTGTCTTTTTTACATGTTGACTTTATTTCTTTTGGGAACATGCCCAGTAGGGCAGGAGCTGGATCCAATGGAATGTCCGTTCTCGGCTTTCTAAGGAGCCTCCAGACTGCCTTCCCTAATGGTTGTACCAGCTGTGCTCCCGCCGGCCGTGGAGCAGAGCTCCATCCCCCCCCCCCCCCCCCCCCCCCCCCCCCCCCAAAGATCGTTGGTTTTTTTTTTTTTTTGAGTTCTTGATGTCGGCCAGCCGTTCCCGCTGGGGTGAGGTGACACCCCAGCGTTGTTTTTGTTTGCGTTTCTCATTTTAGGGTGTTTGACGTTTTTCCGTGTACACTCTAGTTGTTAACCCTTTGTCTGAAGTGCTACTGTATCTCTTCCCACCCTGTGGGCTGTCTTCTTAACCTTGCTGTTTTTTCTTTGTTTTGTTTTGGTTTTGTTTTTTAATAAGTTCTCACTAAATCACCGAGCTGCCCAGGCTGGCCTCTGGTTTGCGGTCTTCCCGCCTCAGCCTCCCAGAGAGCTGGTGTGATGGGCCTGCAGCACCAGCCTGGCTCGTCTGAGGATGGCCCCAAGGCTTGCCGCTTCATCTGAACGTTGATTTTTATTAATGTTTCTTAGGGTCTGTTGATCTTGGATTCGTGGGTTTGTAGGGCGCAGGGTTTTTTTTCTCAAACTTAGAAAATTATTGCCTATTATTTCTCTAGCTAGCTGTCTTTTCCTTGGCTGTCTTTTCCCCAGGGGTTCCGGTTTCGCTTGCACCTTGACGCTTCCCAGGGGAACATCACAGTCACCTCTGTTGTGGCTGAATCTCACTTCAAAGGGGTCTTGCTACTCCATCTCCAGGTTCCTTCACTCTGGCAAAGCGTGCGCTCGGCTGCAAGGTGGGCAGATAGGTAGCCATGAGCGGGAAAGGTAGGCGGAGGACGCATCTTTTCTACCGCTGGGTGCACAAACATTTCCTGTGGGTAGGGTCTGAGCTTATTAAGACCTCATGCATATGCGAATCCAAAAAATTATTGGAACACAAGTGCATAACAAAAAAACCTTAAAAAGCATGTGTAGCAAAATTAATGTAAACCCCCTAGACATGAATCTCACATATATGTAGGCTGCATCCCACCATACAGCCAACTTTAAAGGGCTCACAAAAATACCACCATAATCAAAACGGGAGTTTAAAATTATTGGTTAGTTCCTGCCCA